>CM019707.1:15522465-15625689 GCA_009760885.1 Achatina immaculata
TGCTAGTATGACTGTGACATTGTCAGATCTCTGAGAACTGCTAGTATGACTGTGACATTGTCAGATCTCTGAGAACTGCTAGTATGACTGTGACATTGTCTGATCTCTGAGAACTGCTAGTATGACTGTGACATTGTCTGATCTCTGAGAACTGCTAGTATGACTGTGACATTATCTGATCTTTGGGAACTGCTATTATGACTGTGACATTGTCTGATTTCTGGGAACTGCTAGTATGACTGTGACATTGTCTGATCTCTGGGAAATGCTAGTATATTGTAAAATTGTCTGATATCTGGGTCTGGTAAGATTAAAGTAACATTATCGGATATCTGGATACTGGTAGCGTGACTGTAACATTATATGATGTCTTATTACTGCCACTATGGCTGTAACATTATCTAATCTCCAGAACTGATAGTATGACTGTAACATTGTCTGATCTACGGATAAGAAAATATGTCTGATTTCTATTTTAATTCTCATTACAGAAGAATGTACTACGAGAGATCTGCCACGACGGAAAATGTGGCTCGCCCTGATCATCGGAACTTTGTTGTTTATCACAATGGCTGGGTCTCTAGGACGGTCTAAATTACAGGCAGTCTACAAGCCTCTGAGATTTGATTCAGATCCAAACGTTTACAGGGAGAGTCATGGATTGCTGGATCTGGAGACACCAAACTGTGACTTTTCACACATACTGAGAGCAGAAAGCAATCCAGAGATGAGAGAGTTTCTGTCCTGGCGTCTCGTAGACCACCTCGAAGACACTGACAGAAGAGCCAAAACTTTGACCAGTAACAAAGATATCATAGAAGAGGCACAGAGAATTCTCGTCAATCTTCTACAAGATCTTCTTGGGAAAGCCAAACACGTGATGCTCATAGAAATAGCCACGTACGAAAATAAGGGCGACCCGGCTATCACAGTAGGGGAGGTCCTGTTGCTGAGAAGAATGAACATATGTATAGTCTTTTACTGTGAAACGTTCACGTGCACTAAAAACTACAGTTTACAAGAAGCAATTAAGATAAACCAAAAATATGCCAAAGACGACTTAGTCATTTTAATGCAAGGAGGAGGTAATGTAGTAGGCTATTCAATTGTTGATTCAGTACGTGAGAAAATATTAGACAGTTTCCCAGATAGAAAATGTATCTTGTTCTCCCAGAGTATTTGGCTGCATTCAAAGAACTCTGAATCTTTAGAATACGCTAAAAAGATTTACTCCAATCGTACCAACCTCACTATGTTCATGAGAGATAGACAATCTCTTGAGATCGCTAAGGTAAATTTTAAAAATGTCAACTTAATTTTAGCACCAGATATGGCATTCTGTATTGGAATGGTGCCCCGACAGATGCCACCTGCGTATGACATCATTTGGCTACGGAGAGACGACGGTGAGTCATCAAAATATGCTCTCCCAACATTTCCACCAAACATAACAGTGGCAGTATCTGACTGGCTTGCAAACTACTGGAAATCAAACCGCGGTACAACAGATATGGAAAACTCATTTCTTATAGCAGCATCTGGATTCCAGTTCCTTCAGAGAGGTCGAATTGTAGTTACCGATCGCCTCCATGGTCACATTTTGTCCACTTTAATGAATATTCCACACGTAATCATTGACAACCCACCTCATCACAAACTGTCATCCTTTGTTAGATCATGGACGCAGAAACTGAGTAATACAATCTGTGTGAGCAATGGTACCCTAGCTCTTAACGCAGCAATGACACTTCTTAAACGTTACCACAACTCCTTACCCTCAGTTGGACCTAGAGACATGTTCGTTGCAGCTAAGAAACCAGACAAGGAGTAAATATTTCTGTTCCTTTCGTGGTCAGCAAGAAGATAAGCAGATCCAGCGTTTCTATGTAAAAGATAGTTAAGAACATGTACAGAACATATGTGAAAAACAGTTCTGATCTAAATATATTATACATTACCTTCTATGTACAGTAGTTTATTGGTGCATCAAATATGATAAACATTAGTAAAAAAAAATATAGTAGGCAATCTCTCTCTCTCTCTCTCTCTCTCTCTCTCTCTCTCTCTGAACCTTCAGTTCTCATATCATATGGGGCTTCCGCAAGGCTTTTCCACAAACGCCTGCCCACTGCCTTTTTTCCCCTCCTACCCAAGTGATCAGACAATATCAAGTATTAATTGCCATTTCATCTCTCAGGGAGCACCGCAGTAGAAGCAGGATAGAAAGTAGCGCAAAGATAGATCTTAGGTCAACGACCAGGCTTTTGAGTTTATTCTAATTTTGACTCTGTCTTGAAGTAGTTGTCCTCGGTTGTAGGGTGTTTTGTTGGAAACTCTTTTTCTTTATTTGACATTTTCATCTGCATTCAGAGATTTTAGATGAATATGTCAATGTTTTAAGTGTGATCAGGCTCATAGAAGTGATGAATTACTACACCTTTTGTGTAACTGTGACTGTACCAGATGTGATAACAGTATATAGTCTATAATGTGTATGATGACAGTACATAGCCTATCATTTGTGTGATGACAGTACATAGTCTATCATTTGTGTGATGACTGCACATAGTCTATCATTTGTGTGATGGCTGCACATAGTCTATCATTTGTGTGATGACTGCACATAGTCTATCATTTGTGTGATGACTGCACATAGCTAATCTATGATTTCTATGATGACGGAGCTTAGCTAGTTTATGGTTTCTGTGATGACAGAACTTAGCTAGTCTATGATTTCTATGATGACTGAACTTAGCTAGTTTATGGTTTCTGTGATGACAGAATTTTAACTAGTCTGTGATTTCTGTGATGATAGAACTTAGCTAGTTTATGATTTATGTGATGACACACCAGCATTTTCCGCAATTTGTAATTACCGGAGCTATCATTGTGTAACCACAATAAATCTTGGACATTATCATCCTGTAAGCACAATAAATCGTCAAATTTATCATCCTGTAACCACAATAAATCTTCAACATTAACATCCTGTAACTGCGATTCACAGACCAAAATGAAACATTTAGTTTAGCTGGTTGCAACAGAAAACCGACATAAATGTTACAAGCTTCTATCTGGATATCCTTCTAGTACTAGCTAGTCCAGCTTGAAGTAACGTCATCGCTAGCTGCTGTGATATTGCGTCCGTCATTTTGTAGGTTCCTTGCATGGTTTTACGAATACTTTGTCTGGCCAAATATTTCCTCCGTGAGGTTGTTGAATGTGGGGTTAAGGAAGACCGATTTAGAATGTTTATCTGATCTTGCAATTTTGTTTTATTTGGTTGGAGACAAACAGGCCGTGTCGGGTACACAGTAACAATTTTTTTATTAATAGGAAACAACGAGGCTTTTGTCCGGTAAAGTAAGAGAAGACAGTTTTATAGGATTAGATATCGAAGAAGTCGTAGACAAAGCACTTTAATGAGACTTGAGATAAAGAAAAATCACAAGAATTACCTGGGTTTCGAACACGGACTCCAGTAGGATGAGCAGCCGTCTAGCCACGAGAGAACAGCGTACTGACAGACTGCACTACTAGCACCTCCAAATAAAATGTTTTTTTGTAAACAGGTCTTTTTGTTTATGGATTATTCGAGGTCTAATCCCACAGAACTCTGTTCTCTTACTTTACCATACGAAAGCCTCGTTGTTTCCTATTTATAAAAAAAAAAATGTTCCTGAAACTATACCCGAAACTAACTTCATGTAATAAGTATTCGTTCGTTTGTTGTTATTGTCAGAGTTTGCACCAGGCATGGCAGGAGACCGTCTGTATGTTTGTATGAAAGTTGGTACATGCTAGAGAGACTGAATCTAAGCTACGGAATTTCTGTGTCAGGACCTAGTTTCTTTCCGGATGTCATGATCCCTCGTGTCTACTGAACAGTTACTAATGACTTTGCTTACAAAACACTTCTATTTGGATGAGCTAGTAGCGCAGCCAGTTAGTACGCTGTTCTCTCGTGGCTAGACGGCTGCTCTTCATCGCCAGACTTGCCAGTGAGAGCGTACATGTAACTGTCATTTAATCTTTATATTAGTTTTTAACAGGCTGTCTGTCATTTTTTTCTTGTAAGAATGTCTATTATCTTATTATCTAACGCTTTTCTTACCTCTTCTCATATTCGTCGTCTTTGTTAAGAAGTGCCAAATACTGTACTGTCTTCTTCGTCTTCAGCTTTCCTAGCCACTGAGGCTCACTATTGCAGATAAAGTTCGCCTCCATTCCTCTCTATTCCTAATCTCTCTCTCCAGCTGGTGACAAAAATTTCTTTCTATCTCTATCTTGGTCTACCCCTTTGTCTTTTTTCCCTCATCTCTTGTACATACATCATTTTCGTTTGTCTGTTCTCTTCCATCCTTTCTACATGCCCCAACCAGCGTAAAAAAACCCAAAAATGAACAACAATTGCAGGTCTTTGGGAACAAAGAAGAATCTTTGGGCCCACAAAAGATACTAACAATGGAGAATGGAGAGCTAGAAAGAACACTGAACTGAATAGCTTATTTAAATCCCAACGAATTATAAATGTCGTCAGTTTAAACATTTACAAACCGTCTGAAGTTAGTCTACACATTTATAAACTGTTTGAAGTTAGTTTACACATTTATAAACTGTATAAAGTTAGTTTACACATTTACAAACTGTTTAAAGTGTTTACACAGTGTCCGAAGTTCAAAGAAAAGAAAGAAAACTTGTAATTTTCTTGCTATTGCTATTTTGTCATACGTTCATAGCCTTTTCTTTTAACTGTCTTAGGATATTTTTTTATGTTTGAAATTGTACCTTTGTTACCTCCAGCTTATGCAGTTATTGTGTTTATGACCCATGCATCAAGTTTTGTGAAGACAGGATTTCATTTCTGAAATTTTTAAAGTAAATGAATACTTGGATATGTTTATTGTATGGGACATATGATTTTATGAAAATAGTGATGTGGATTTTAGTTCATCAGATACACATGGTTTATATGTATATTATACATAGCATTGTATATCATTAGACTTCCTCGTGCAAACTGTACGAATATCAGATTACTTATCCCAGCGATCTTAATCTGTGGTCAATGGACCCCCGCCATTGCTCGAAATCCTCACAGGAAGCCGTGAAGTCTTTAAGAAATCTTAATAGTTTTGATACTTTTACTGCTAAAATGAAAGAAAGAAAGAAAGAAAGGAAAAGACAAGAAAAGAAAGAAACAAATCTCCATTTCTCGAATTTTGGTTGTTAAGCCACATGATGTTATGCCAGTACGAATGTTAAGCCGTGAACGTTCAATATTCACAGTTCTTTCTGTTGCTTTCAAGAATTCTTTAAGTGCTCCTAAAGTGTGCTCGAAGGATTTCATGTTGAAAAGGAAGCCACGTTCATGGGAAGAGTGAGTCGGGGCCAGTCAGTGTGAGTGAGTGTTCCGACGTACTTCGGAGTGATAAATGTGGATTATTGAAAATGATATTGTACTCCTTACTTAGTGATTATTTAATTTGATTTATGGGAATAATAAAATTTGGTTAATTTAAAATAAAGCGACTACTCGATGTGATTCCTATGAATTTCGAAATAGTTGATTTCGGCTAAGTGCAAGATAGACTGCTGGCTAAATGTGGAACGCAGAAGTGCTGGAGATGTTGATGAGAGTACCTCATGTTCAAAGAAAAACTAAGAATCTTCCATTTATAGTAATAGTGCTCCCAGTGTAGGAAAGAATACTTGATAATTAACTTCACGTGTGTAGACCAAGAAGACAAGCAAGCACAATTGTGTGTGTGTGTGTGTGTGTGTGTGTGTGTGTGATGTTGTGTTGTGTTGTGTAATGGGGCACTAGCAATGTGTGGGAAGTTTACTAGACTCGCAGATGGAATTAAGGAAATTACACTATTCGTGACATGGTACCACTGCTGCATTCATAACGGTGCTCTAAAGGCACACGAAACTCCTTAAATGAATCTATCAAAATTGCCAGTTTTATGAACAGCAGATCACTGGATTAAATATTTCTTTTTCAGCAGCTTTGCAAAGATAAAAACAGGGAAATCTGTCAAATTTTCCCACACCCTAAAACTCGTTTATCAGCAGGAAAAGTTTTATCTCGTGTTTTGGAACTGTGAGAAGAAATAAGGTTATTTCTTATGGAGCAGCAATTTCACTCCAGCAATGGTTTGAATGTGGCACAGCCATAATCACAGCAGCAAAAGTAAGCGCTGGATTGGAAAAACCAAATAGAAAAGCATGGATATCAGATAAAACATGGAAGTATATACATGAAAGACGAGCAGTCAAATTAAACATGTTGAATGCAAAAGCAGATCATGAAAGAGATTCGGCAAAAGCAAAATACAAAGACATAGACAAGAAAGTAAAAAGTTCAGCTAGAAGGGATAAAAGAGAATACATAGACAATATGGCGAAAGAGGCAGAAAAAGCAGCAAAAACAGGAGACAGCAAAACTTTATATAACATACAAAAGAGGCTAACAGGTACTATTACATCTAAAGAAAGACCAATCCTTAGCAAAACTGGAACACTATTAACATCAAATAAAGACCAAAAGCAAAGATGGGCTGAACACTTCCAAGAAATACTCAATCGACCACACCCAAAAGAATTGTTAAACCTTGAAACTGACTTACCAGCCCCACAACTAAATGTCAACCTAGATGAAATTAAATTGCATGAAATTGAAACAGCAGTGAATTTAATGGCTAACAACAAAGCTGCAGGTGAAGATGAAATAACAGCCGAGATGCTAAAAGCTATCAATAGTGAAAACATGAGACAACTACAGAGAATGTTTAACAAGATTTGGAAAGAAGAAAAGGTCCCTTCTAATTGGAAGAAGGGAATCATTGTTAAAATACCAAAAAAGGGCAACCTTAGTGACTGTAACAACTGGAGAGGAGTAACCTTAATATCAGTTGTGTCAAAAGTATTTTGCAAGGTCATTTTGAATAGACTCAAAGATATAGTGGATACTGCAATGAGAGAAGAACAAGCAGGATTTCGAAAAGGGTGAAGCTGTCTCGACCAGATATTTACTCTCAGAATAATACTTGAAGAACATATTGAAAAGCAGAAACCATTAATACTGAATTTCATAGATTTTAAGAAGGCATTTGATAGCATACACAGAGATTCATTATGGAGAATTTTATGTCTATATGGAATACCATCTAAAATTGTCAACATCATTAAGGACTTATACAATGGATATGGTTGTGCAGTCAAGACAGAAGAAGGGATGAGTGAATGGTTCCAGATTGAAACAGGCGTGAAACAAGGATGTATACTGTCTCTTTTATTTTTTGGGATTACAATAGACTTCATAATGAAAAAATGCTGCACAGGTAACACAGGTATTGACTGGGTACATGGGACCCAACTAGACGATCTTGATTTTGCTGATGACATAACTCTTATCAGTAATAATGTGAATTTCATGCAAGAAAAAACAGATAGCCTATCTTCACTGGCTAGCAAAATAGGACTTGAAATTAACAAGGACAAAACAAAAATAATGAAAATTCCCATCAATCAAAATGGAAAAATACACATAGAAGGGACAGATATTGAAGAAGTCAATCAATTTGCATACCTTGGCAGCTACATAGACCAGGATGGTGACACTAGAAAGGATGTTAGGATCAGAATTGCAAAAGCAGCATCAATCTTCAAGAATCTTGAGAACATATGGAATTCAAAAGTTATAAGCACAAAAACCAAGTTAAGACTATTCAATTCAAATGTAATATCCACCCTCATTTATGCATGCGAAAGCTGGAAAACAACTAAAGAAATAGAAAAGAAATTAGACTCTTTTGAAAACAAATGCCTAAGGAAAATACTCGGCATCAAGTGGAATGATTTCAAGAACAATGCAGAGATAAGACAGATGACTGAACAACAACCAGTCTCACGGGTGATCAGGAAAAGGAGATGGACATATGTTGGCCACTTGATGAGAAGAAATGAGCAGAAAATCCCAAAACAAGCTATCAAGTGGAACACAACAGGCCGAAGAAAAAGGGGCAGACCGCGTGAAACTCTGAAGAGAACATTATTAAGAGAGGCCAAGTTAACAGGCATAAAATCCTTTGTTGAGGTTGAAAGACTCGCCGAAGACAGGAAAAATTGGCGAACTACTTTGCGAGCCCTATGTGACGTCTAACGGCACGGGAAGGATATAAGATATAAGATAAGAATGGTTTGAATGGTTTTTTTCTGGTTACTAAAATTAGCATGTCTTTCAGATATCTTCCCTCATTTAAAGACCCTCAAATCTTCAAAGAGAAAAGTTACAGTTTTGTAATTTCAAGACAAGTTCGGAGCGATCGATGCAGTTGGAATTGTAGTCTACTATTATGAGAATTTTCTAAATTTTACATTTCTTATTCTTCCATAGGCGAAGACATGCCTGAATCGAACATATCAGTTACTGTATAAAATTTGAAAGATTTGCATCGTAGTTTCCGTGAATATTTTCCTGTTCCAGATACCACAAGACAAAAAGGAATTGAAAAACTAATTATGTCAGTCCGTAAGAATAGTGAAGAGCTAAGCCTTTATCTTAATGCGAAGAAAACGAAACTGATGATAACTGACAAAACAAACAAGTCAGCTGATATATGTATCAATGAGGAAAAACTGGAAGAAGTGGGGAGTTTTGAATATCTTGGATCACTGCTAACTAATAATGGAGATACAGTGAGGAAATTAAAAGGAAGACATCTATCGCTCTTCAGGAAGTAAAACAAATAAAGAATCTGTGGAGAGGAACAGACAGAACTACAAAAATAAGATTTTTAAGAGCGTGCATCTTTCCTATCGCAACATATGCCTGTGAGACCTGGACACTTAACAAAACAGCTGAGAAACACATAAATGCCTTTGAATGTAAATGCTATAGAAGAGTTCTTCAAATACCATGGACACAAAAAAGAACAAATATATCCATACTAAAAGAACGTAATATTAAAGAAGGCTGGCTAGTAAAGAGGATTAAAGAAAGAAAACTTAAATATTTTGGACACATTAAACGTCATGATAATCTAGAGAAAACTGTCTTGGAAGGGTGCATAATGGAAAAAAGAAAGAGATGAAGACCGAGGTGAAGATGGTTGCAAGACATCGTTGATGATCTGCAAATTGATGCATCAGCAGCAGGCAATCTTGCTCACAACCGAGAGGCCGTTAGGGAGGCAAAGTTCCGCAAGGGACATGCAAATGGATGAATGAATAAATGAATGAATGAAGTCATTAGAAATATTATCTGTCAGTTCTTTCTTTCTCTCTTGTCTCAAAATCTGAGAACCTTTGATGAGCGTTGTAAAAAATATTTAATGCACTTCAAGGCTATAAATCTGACGTTAAGTCTTGGGGATCAGCGAGAACATAACAGATTTAAAAGGAGTCCCTGATTCAGAAAAAAATTTAAGACGGTCACCCTCTGGCCTCTGAACTAATTATTATAGGTATGTATCTTCATATTACATTTGTAGATATGAGTGAAGATGTTGTGATAATTTATTGACTGTATAGTTACATCGAGCCAATTTTGTTTTATGGATGGAAGCATGGTCCATGAATAAGAAAGTACAGCGAGAAATGGAGGCCAAGGAAATGTGGTTCATAAGAAGGATGTTGAAGGTACCACGGACAGCTAAGAAAACAAACGAAGAAATCTTTAGAGAGACTGGAGTTTAGAGGAGAATTACAGCAAAGATCAGAGGCAGATAAGTGAAAATTTTTAGGACATTTTCTGAGAATATGAAAATTGGCAACAGGAAAAATTGAAGGAAGACGAGACAGAAGAAGACAGAGAGAGAAAAGTTACTGGATGGGCTGTTGGTGTGGCTAGGAAGAAAGTCATTGGCGGATCTCATAATCAAGTCTAAAGACAGGGACTTGTGGAGAGAAATGATCGCCTACGCCACGCGGCACGGCACTTGATTGATTGATAGAGGGTGCTTCTTACTGACTTTCTCTGGGAAGAATGACAGACAGGTCAGCGTTCATCTTATTAATATCAATCATTCTATCATTCATTCAGTTACGCTGTCTTCGTTCCAAGCTCAGCACTCGGTTCTCTAACGTATTAGGATCAAAGAGCATTATAACAGTATAATGTTACAGCAATGAGGGAGAGCAAACTGGAGTAATAACAGGCTCGTTATGGACAACGGAACAGGCGCCCCCCCCCCCCACCCCAAATCTTGTGGTCATGGTAGTGGAGTATGTTCAGAAGTTCGCCGGTAAAATGCTCCAATTTCATTACAACGTTTTGTGTTTCAAGAACCTCACCTGGTGGGCAGGTGAAAACATCCAGACTGCAGTTCTACTGAGACAGAATAACTAACTTGTTCCCAGAATTCTTCTCATGCTTTCTCAGCCCCTGAATTTAAAACATCTCAGCGTGTCTGTCACGTGCTTGTCTTGTTTTCTTACTCATGTAACCTTCAGAGCTGAGGGGACAACTAGACGTCTTGACAGGAGTTCGGCATTTGGCTTCTCAGAAACATGAAAGTTACTGTTTCGTCTAGTTCTATGTGGATATTTACGATTTCATCTAGTTCTGTTTTTGATATTTACGATTTCATCTAGTTCTATTTTTGATATATATGGTTTCTTCTATTTTGGATATTTACGGTTTCATCTAGTTCTATCTTGGATATTTACGGTTTCATCTAGTTCTATCTTGGATATTTACGGTTTCATCTAGTTCTATCTTGGATATTTACGGTTTCATCTAGTTCTATCTTGGATATTTACGGTTTCATCTAGTTCTATCTTGGATATTTACGGTTTCATCTAGTTCTGTCTTGGATATTTACGGTTTTATCTAGTTCTATCTTGGATATTTACGGTTTCATCTAGTTCTATCTTGGATATTTACGGTTTCATCTAGTTCTATCTTGGATATTTACGGTTTCAGCAAGATCCATCCTCGATAATTACGTTTTTATCTAATTCCATCCTCCACTTACATGTTGGAAAATGGGAAGGCGGTGTTACTCTGTGTTTCCTGCAATCTTATTTGTCTGTGGTAAACACGTCCTTGTCAGTTTTAAATATTATCTTTTCATGTAGAAGTATTGAACAGTACTGTCTAGGATTTATAAGCTTGAGTATTAGAATTATGGATCACAGTACGCAGGATGTTGCTAAGTTGTGTATCTCATTTCTTGCTTTATTCTCATATTACATCTACTAAATTCTATCACATACGACTTAAATTTAGTACTGTGTATTCTTGTTCATTCAATCAATGGTTACTTGTGTTATTTCAAATGCAGTATCCATTATTTACTGATGCTGTGTTAGAGGTTCATGGATATAACCTTTTTTCCGTCATGAGTTAATTAAGTTTCTCCAAACCTATATTTTTTGTTCATCTTTATCGCCATAACTTTATTTATAGAAGTAATATTTGGGCGATATCAGCGTTCTGTCAGCTGCTGTACAACTTTATTTATAGAAGAAATATTTGAGCAACATCAGCTTTCTGCTAGCTGCTGTAGCAACTCCACTTGTAGCAGAAATAATTTGACAACTCCATTCTCCTCTTACGTACAGAGGAAATAGTTGGGCGATGTTTTCGTTCTGCCACTCTGGCGTAAGTACGGCCTCCATCTTAAGTAGGAGAGGCAAGTTCCACCAAACGACAGACATTTGCCTTCAGAACGGCTCCGCTTTGTTTGACAGACACTGTCACGACTGACCAGTTGAATCTGTCAGTTAAACTGCCTTAACAAATAACTGGGGTTACGGCAGAAAATAAACGATAAGAATACAGTAAAAAGCCCATAATAACAGACCCCGTTTATAAAGGAGCCTCTGTAATATCGGTATATTTTTTTTGGATAAAACGTAAGAAATATAAATCTTCCTGGCAGTTTGTAGGTTGTAGCAAAAAACTGCGCGAGTCTAGTATGATGATGATGATGATGATGGTGAAGATGCTCTTTTCCTCTTTTTAAAACAGGCACGTTCAGTCGGTGCGCCTGTGTCTGGTATAGTAATGAAGAAGAAGAAGGCTAGTCCAGCCCGTGAACTTGGTCACGACGACTTTAATTGCAGTGATTATTGGGTGGATCAGTTTAAGAAGCTCCGGGCTGCTTCTTTTATTCGCATTCTGAGCGGAGAATCGGAATCTGTACCAGAAGAGATGGCTAACAACTGGCAGGAAAATAAGCTGCTAAACAGATATGACGAACATGACGTCGACAATATTGAGGAAGCAGGGCTGTTATTTAAACTGTTGACAGACCGCGAGCTGACATTCAAATGAGACGTCTGACTTAATTCTTTGCTATCAATATGGACTGATCTGTAAAGCTAGCGCTGTTAGCTATCAGTAAATCTGCCAACCCAGGTTGTTTCGAAGGTGTGAAGTCACTGCCAGTCCAGTACAGAAGAAGCCGCAAAACATGGTTGACTGGCAATTTCTTCCTTGAATGACTGGTTGCTAATTCCCAGAACTGAAATTATGTATCTTCCTCGATGTTACCACTTCATCACTGTGTTAGTCTGCTTCCATGTCTCACGCCTTTCGTCTTTTGGGAATACAAGTATTTGATGTTTCCTTTTGGTTTACCAAAAAGCCAATTCTGTGATGTCTCCTGCATTTTTCTTAATGCTCTATTTTGTTCCAAAAAAAGGGTTAAAGAGAACTGGGGATACCACATCACCGTGTTCCTTGTTTTAGTTCGAGTGTAACACTTTTAGTTAAATATTTAATAATAATAAAATAAAACATTCAAAGCCTTAGAGTACATGTACATACTTTTTTTCTAATCAATGGTTAATATTTGTTTACCACAGAGAGCTTGGGAATGTTGTAAGAAATGCATGATTTTATGTCGACTCACATGGCTGTAGTTAGACCATGATCACTTCAAGATATAATTGACTTTGGATAAGACGAACTACTTTGCCAATCCCCTTAAAGTCCACATAAATGGACTTTACAGTATTAAAAAATTACAAACAAATACCCATTTTATATTAATAAAATCTATCGGCCTACAATGATCGAAATCCCATAATCCGGTGGTGTAGTGTTGCAGATATAAAACTGATTGTAGTGACATCTGGTGCTTTTAAGCAAATGTCGATGTCTGCTTACCTGAGTAAATTAAAACATGCTCATCTTGTTTAAAGAACTCGGTTTAGAGAACAGTTTTGTCCTCTCATCAGCTTATGAGTTTGTTGCTCAGGGGAGACAACCAACATGTTTCAAGATGTTCACTACTTTTTCTATAAAGTTCTTATCTTTGAATCATATTTGAATGTGAAGATTTTAAAAACATATTTCTTCTGCAATTACACAATTGTTAAAATTACTTTTATGTGCGAAATTTTATGTTTTAGCTAACAACAGTTAATAATTTTATGTTTTAGCTAACAACAGTTATTGTTTTGATCCAGTGTAATATTATATATATATCATCATCATCAGGTGCCGTGCCGACTGGCGTTGGCTATTATGCTTCTCCAGAGTACCCGATCCTTCATGCAGGCCATCAGTTCAGTTGGTGATCTCCTCTCACACCATCCCGTCAGACTGTCCAGTATCATTTCTCTTGGTCTTCCTCTTGATCTTCTTCCTTCTATTTTTCCTGTTGTTATAATATTTTCAATGCACCCTCTTCTCGTTGCATGTCCTATGAAAGTGCATTGTCTCTCTCTTATCTTTCTGACAAGGTTTTTTGTCTCTCCAGCTCTTCTCATACATTCTTCATTAGTTATTTTTGCTGTCCAGGGGATTCACAACATTCTTCTAATAAACCACATTTCTGCTGCTTCCAATGATTTTTGTGCAGACACACATATTTGGTCAATGAGATTAAAGATATGGAGACAGGTAAACCTCTACATTCACTGTAGAAGCAGGCAAACCTCTACATTTACTGTGGATGCAGGTAAACCTCTACATTCACTGTGGAGGCAAGTAAACCTCTACGTTCACTGTGGAGGCAGGTAAACCTCTACAATCACTGTGGAGGCAGGTAAACTCTTACATTCACTGTGGAGACAGGCAAGCTCTTACATCCACTGCGGAGGCAAGTAAGCTCTTATATCCACAGTGGAAACAGGTAAGCTCTTACATCCACTGTGGAGACAGGTAAGCTCTTATATTCACAGTGGAAACAGGTAAGCTCTTACATCCACTGTGGAAACAGGTAAGCTCTTACCTCAACTGTTGAAACAGCTGCGATGTTCCACTACTTTAACTTATCTTCAATTACATATGATAAGAAATGATAAATTAACACCAGAACGATACAGTGAAAGATTTGAACAGTTTTGGTGTATTAGTATGTACAATACTAAATAAATAAATATGCACAAAGCCACTGCAGTAAAGTTGTGATAACAAGATATTAAAGCTACTGAAACCAAAATGTAGGAACAGCTTTATTAGCTACCAACAGCTGTGTGTTTACATGAGCCAAGTCACGCGCGCAAAGACCTTACATAAAAACACATGAAGAAACATCAATACAACATACAACAATAACAACCGGCAACATCTACGGAGAAAAGAACACATGGTGTTAATTAAACAAAGAACAGGGCACTCTTAACAGAAAACAAATAGCCCTGCTATGCTACTGAGACTTTTGAACATCGTTTTAATGCCCATATTTTCCTTGGTCTGACAGCACGCTAGAGGGCGTATCACGTCTGGCTTGATTTCCGTCCCCAGCACTAGAAAGAGCCAGGTACCCCATTTCTGTAGTCGGATGATTCAGGTGGCTCCGACCAAAACTTGAACTACTCGTACTGTGATAGACGAGCAGGCTAACTGTGACGGTATGGACCACAGAAGTATACAAAAGTTACACAAGGTAAACCAAATGAACGAGAATCCCAAGTGTGCACCAATCAGCCCAATAAACATAATATGGAAAGGAAATGATGGTGACAACAGAGACTCAGAAAGTTCACTTGGGGATATAAAAAGGAAGAAAGAACCTTTAGAGACGGACAATCAGAAGAAAGAGACGGACAGTCAGAAGAAAGAGACGGACAGTCAGAAGAAAGAGACTGATAGTCAGAAGAAAGAGACGGACAATCAGATGAAAGAGACGGACAATCAGAAGAAAGAGACGGACAATCAGAAGAAAGAGACGGACAATCAGAAGAAAGAGACGGACAATCAGAAGAAAGAGACGGACAGTCAGAAGAAAGAGACGGACAGTCAGAAGAAAGAGACTGATAGTCAGAAGAAAGAGACGGACAATCAGAAGAAAGAGACGGACAATCAGAAGAAAGAGACGGACAGTCAGAAGAAAGAGACTGACAGTCAGAAGAAAGAGACGGACAATCAGAAGAAAGAGACGGACAGTCAGAAGAAAGAGACGGACAATCAGAAGAAAGAGACGTGACTTTAGAGAGAGAGAAAGAGAAAAGACGCGACCGAGAGACGGACTTGGGAATGTTGTTTTCCTACAAAAATGTAAGAAACTACTGCTGATGTTACTGCTGAGATCTGAAAGATGTTGAAATAAACTATCGATGAACAACAGAGAAATCTGGGACTTTAGAGTGTTC
This sequence comes from Achatina immaculata, assembly GCA_009760885.1. Classification (NCBI taxonomy): domain Eukaryota; kingdom Metazoa; phylum Mollusca; class Gastropoda; order Stylommatophora; family Achatinidae; genus Lissachatina; species Lissachatina immaculata. Next base: position 15,538,021 of record CM019707.1, read on the forward strand.
ACTGTTCATTTTTCATTGCCTGCAGTTGGGCCACTCTTCTGTTTAAACGGTTAGCGTTCCGGTTGTGAGATGCCAGTTATGACGAAGACCCCACCACCATGTCTCCCCCCCCCCCGCCGTTATTGGTGAATGGGCCAAGATGAGCGTAATGCAGACGACTCCAGTCTGAAGGCAGATCCAGATCATCATTCGAGCAGATCGCCCAACAATGGCCATTCCTAGAGATTCGTCGTAGAGGTTATTTCGGCCAACAGACAGATCTTGGCCTTACAAACGACAAAAGAAAAAATAAGGTAAATAACATATGTGAATGTAGTTAGATTAATATTCTTTCCAGATTATGTTGCAAGTTTTCTTAGATAATGCATGTTACGTAGGTACTAGAGTCTATAGCTTGTACATAGTAATTCAATGAGAGCAATTAGGATGACAGAAAAGAAGAAACCTATTACCCAAACAGAGGAGAAGGAAAACACGGGGACAGAGATCGGTCAGATGGTGCCGAGACTGTTATTGGGTATGGATAGAAGGGACGCAACCCACTTTATAACACCCTTTAAGGGAGGTAGCTCACAGTTCAGGAGTTGGTTAAGAGAGGTGGAGACGTATGCGATGGCATATGAGCTGAACCACCAAGAAAAAAAAAAGTCACGTTGCTAACAGTTAAAGGGTCGTTTGGGGACTTTTCAGGAAGGAGTTGAAACGACGACCTGGAGAATCCTGGGGAGTTTTTAAGGAAAAGTTAAAAGAGAGGTATGGAGAGTGTGAGGAAAAAGAGCGTGCGAAATTAGAGTTACGAAAAGCAGGACAGGGCGAATCAGAAGACATCCAAGTCTTTGCTGACACCTTAGTTGATTTGGCGGAAAGAGGCTTTGGATATGACTGGACCGTAGAAGCATTGGTAGAAGATCTTATAGTAAAGCAATTTATTGACGGGTTTAGGGACGGCAGAGTTAGGATGCAGCTTTCACGAGAGAAACTAGAATGTATAAACTAGGAAAAAGTAGGAGCAGCTTTATTACTTAACGATTACAAAGTTCTGACGTTTCGGCGTGAGCCTTAATCATATAAAAACATACAGGACGAAGAAATAGAGAGAGGAGATAAAGTATAGATTCATTTAATTCTATTAAAAAGTAAAAAATTGTAAAAAGAGTACTTAACTGTGAGTGATGCTGTGAGGAGGTTTGAAAAGTAAAAAAGGGGTGGAGCTTAGTGGGGAGGTACTCCTCACAGCATCACTTTGCAACCCCTCTTCCCTAATCATCTATTTCAACTTCTCCTGGCTAGGTCAACATTGTATAACTCTCCCTCCCCTCCCCGGTTCCCCATCCACCACCCCCAGTTACAACCCACCGACCACATGCCACAGGTCTCCATTTAAACAGTCTCCACGTTCTACTAAATCCATTCCTGACACACACCGCCGGACAAGCCACACCTTACAATTTACAGCTAAGTACACTTTTAATTTTTTTTTCTTTTTAATAGTATTCATGTGAATCTATACTTTATCTCCTCCCTCTATTTCTTCGTCCTGTATGTTTTTGTATGATTAAGGCTCACGCCGAAACGTCACAACTTTGTAATCGTTAAGTAATAAAGCTGTTCCTACTTTTTTCCTAGTTTATACATTCTGGTATCACAGCTTTACTGCAGTGCTTCGTGTATAGTTGTATACTTATACACCAATTATTGTGTGTCACGAGAGAAACTGTCCATATTAGAGAGAGTCTTAAAGACCAGTTCTCCTTGCGGAAAGAAGAGAGGATGCTACAGGGAGGAAGAGATTTGGCAGAACCATGGATCAGGTCCCACAGACCGCGAGCGCCCTCTAGGCACCGGGAGCAGATTTTCCGACGCGCGGATTCGGGTTCCCAGAATATCCAATAAACGGGGACACTTGCCGGAAAAGTCATGTGTCTCCAGATACAGGGATTGGGGGTTTCCCAGGAATAGCCCGACCCAAAGATATGGCAGTAAACCCACATATATCTGAGGGTAGGATAGGCGGTAATTATCCGTCTCGTGGAAGTGAGATACGGTACTTCGGACGGAAGGAAATCTGAGAGCCTCCTTCTCAAACCAAGTACGAAAGGGATGTATTTGTCACCGGCGAACATCCCCAAGAAGGAAAATGTGATACGGGAATAATGACAGACAGGGAGAGAGAGAGAGAACAGACGTGGAATGAGGAGAGAATCAGAACCTCTTTGGTTGGATAAAGCCTAATGTTTTTGGTGCGGAGACAGAGGCCACATAGCCAGGATATGCCCTAAAAGACAGAAGCCATTGAATAGAGATACTACAAGAGGAAACATCCCCGGGCCTTTAAATGCGGGAGCTGCTTATGCGACGGGGCCAATTTAAGCAGTAAGGCCGAAACAGTATTAAAAACAGATAACCCAGTGTTTAGAAGACCAGATGAGCATAAAACCAGACATACAAGAATAAGCAATAGAGAATGCCAACCAGACGCACCAAGCTCGTGTATAGTTGAAAGTGGAAAGCAGAGAGTGAGAACATTAATCTACACAGAAGCTGAAGTATCCCTCATAAGAAAGAAGCTAAGTCGCAACTTAACGTCAAACACATACTTGTTTACTGCTAACGCTCCGGAATTATGCGGCATAAACTGGAAAATGTTGAAAGCTGTAGGAACAGTAAACCTTGACTTCACCCTAGGAAAAAGAACTTTTCAGCACGATTTTGTGGTGGTAGAAGATATAAACAGGACCATGGTAATCGGACGGGATTTGTAGGGAAACATAAAGCAGGAATATTATACGAGGAAGAAAAACTACAAATAGGTGAAGAATACGTAAATCTGGAAAATGACGTACAGGCCGAGTCAGTGGTTATAGTTTCAGAAACTTTAGTACTGAAACCTCAGACTAGTAATGTGCTGCAGGCTAGAATCCAAGGTGTAGCGTATTTTGCGCATAGCAAGAGTGTGTACATCCGTCCATTGGACGTAGGATACTTATCTGGAGACCCCAACTTTTGGATTTTTCCTTACACCAAGTACACTTTACCTTTAAAACGGACCATCACACATTGGAGACCCTAATTCGTAAGAATAACATCAGTAACCGAAAATTACAGATGTGGGTTCTAAATATCTCAGCTTATGATTGTGAGGTTAAGTATATACAAGGTAAACAAAATACCATCCCGGACGTATTATCACGTCAGACAACAGACGTATATAAACAGGAAGAAGAGCGAGCGTAGAATGCATCGAATAGGCTAGACAGAGCTTTGGAGGTGGGAGCCATGCATTCCAATAGACTTAGGCCTGCTATGTTTTTAGATTATGATGACTTTCATCAGCCTACTGAGGATACGGACGAATGCCGGTTAGACAGAGCATTACAGCGAGTTGGTATACACCAAGAGCAACGAAGCAGATCGACAAATCATAAAAATCATTTCCAACATGCAAAAACCACAAAAACAAAAACAAAAACAAAAAACCACAGCGAATTCCCACACAGCTGGTGGAAATAGACGGGATTCTCCATTATATATCCAGCTCTGACGACCAGCCTAGACTGAGGTTATATGTTCCCGATCAATTACGGCACTTAGTACTTTGTCAATACCACGATGACAACGGACATCTAGGTAGGGATAAAACTCACGACGCAGTAGCTCTGAAATACTATTGGCCACACTTATTTAGAGACTGCTGTAATTATGTCACAAAATGCTCTATTTGTTGTCGGGGAAATCGAAAAATCATCCCGTGCCACCTGTGGTAGTTGATATATCCCAATACCCCATGGCCAAGATTAGCAAAGATTTTTCGGGACCGTATCAAGTGACGTTAAGAAGGAACACATTTTATTGATTGCCTTACACGTTTGTCTGAAACTTTTCCTACGTCAAGTCAAAACGTAATCCATCACCTATTGAATGACGTCATTTCGAGATTTCCAGTTCCGCTAGCCATTCTTACAGACAACGGACCAGCTTTTACATCAGATACCTTTCAAAATATTTTACGACGACTTTCAATTACACACATTAGACCGGCTTGCTATCATCCACAGTCAAAAGGTATAAACGAAAGACAACATGATACCTTACATACTATACTCTCAAAACAGATTATACAGGGCAATCAGGATTCTTACATCTTACATCCTTCCCCTGCCATTAAATGTCACATAGGGCTGGCATGGTAGTTCGCCAAGATTTCCTGTCTTCGGCGAGTTTTTTCAATATCATCAATGGATGTTATGCCCACTGAATTGGTTTCTCTTAACAATGTCCTCCTTAGAGTTTCACGTGGTCGACCTCTTTTTCTTCGGCCTGTTGTGTTCCATTTAATAGATCTTTTGGATATTCTCTGATTGTTTCTTCCCATCACGTGACCGACATATGTCCATCTTTTTTTTCTGATCAGCCATGAGACAAGTTGTTGTTTGTTCATCTGTCTGATCTCTGCGTTGTTCTAGAATTCATTCCACTTTATACCGAGTATTTTCCTTAGGCATTTGTTTTCGAAAGAATCTAATTTCTTGTCTATCTTTTAAGTTGTTTTCCATCTTTCACATGCATAAATGAGGGTAGATATTGCATTTGAATTGAATAATCTTAACTTGGTTTTTGTGCTCATAACATTTGAATTCCATATGTTCTCAAGATTCTTGAAGGTCAATGCTGCTTTGGCAATTCGAATTCTAACATCATTTCTGGTGCCATCACTGTGGTCTATACAGCTGCCAAGATATGCAAAATGGTTTACTGCTTCAACAGCTGTTCCTTCTACGTATATTTGTCCTTCGTCGTTAATGAGAGCCTTCATTAATCCTATTTTACTAGCCACTGAAGACATTGTATCTGACTGTACTTGCATTGATTTCATATTGTCGCTGGTAAGAATTATGTCATCTGCAAAATCAAGATCTTCCATTTGGGTCTCACGAACCCAATTAATGCCCGTTTTGCCTTTGCAACATCATTTCATTATGATGTCTATGGCAGTTCCAAAAAGCAAATGAGATAGTACATATCCTTGTTTCACGCCTGTTTCAATCTTAGAGATCATTAATGATGTTGACAACCTTAGATGGTATCCCATATATCCTTGAAATCCTCCATAATGATTCTCTGTGTATGTTATCAAATGCATTTTCAGTCTATGAAGTTCAGGATTAACGGTCATTGTTTTTCAATATGTTCTTCAAGTATTATTCTTAGAGTAAAGATCTGATCGAGACAGCTTCTCCCTTTTCGAAATCCTGCCCGTTCTATTCTCATTGCACCATCCACTATATCAAAATTCTATTCAGAATAACTTTGCAAAATACTTTTGACACAACTGATAGTAAGGTTACTCCTCTCCAGTTGTTGCTATAAAAAAAAAACAACAGCACCGGAATTTCCCCCTTCAAATTTTCTACAGTGGAAATCAGACTCACCGGTTGACATAAGACGAAGGGGACATATTTGCTCACAGAGGGATGTGAACTATTGCTGCTCACAGAGGGATGTGAACTATTGCTGCGAGAACAGCGCAAGGCGTTCTTACATGTCCATAGACGTTTAAATGAAATTTAAACAAAACTACGCGTAACATCTATAAATATTGACAACAACATGAAGACCATCATCCTAAATCCACTGGTGTTATTATAGCATTATTTTCCACCAAAGCATCAATGAAGACCCAACCACCACCTCTCTTCTAAAAAAAGGACCTGTATAAAAAATGAAAACAGCAATCAATTCAAATTTTCCATCAAAGAATCAGAAATAAGAGTGCTATATAATCTCAAAGAATATAGACCAGAGTTTCTCATCTTTTTGTCCCTACGAAACCACTGGAATATTGTTTTTAATTACCACACCCCAGCATTAAAATATATACCCCCTTCCCTTCTAAAAAAACAAAAAATTCGATTTACAAGCGCCCTTCCCCCCCCCCCCCCCCCCCCCCCCCCCCCCACCTCCTCCCTTCATAAAATATACCAGTTCTAATCAAAATAATAAAGTTGACAAAAATATATTTTCTCTCTTTATAGAGGTCGCCGTCTTCTCTGAAGAGAATAACAAATGTATAGTAAAGAAAATATTAACCAGGTCTGTCTTGATGTATATAGTTACATGTAAGAGTAGGGTTTTTTTCTCCTTGTGTAGAACAAACAAATGACTTTAACCAGCTTGTCTTGGACAAAAATAGAATCAGGCAGCGAAGATCTAGGCTTCTGTGAGAAGTTCCTAGGAGGGGATAGTTCAGATAAATCTCAGGCGGAACACCTGGGGACCATCGGGGAACTCTAGGGGGCCACGGAACCCGGGGTGGGAAGCCATCCAAGCCTACGGTTAGCGAAGTGGTTAGTCAACGTTTATGACGAAAGTTGTTGGCGTGCATCCAGATGATGATGTCCTAGTCACAGAGCTATAGAAATTGGTACCTGAATTTTTCTAAAGCTCTGGTGGCCAAGAGTAATTTCTTCTACTACGACAGGTCGAGGAAAAATATTGCCATCTATCTATCTATCTATCTATCTATCTATCTATCTATCTATCTATCTATCTATCTATCTATCTATCTATCTATCTATCTATCTATCTATCTATCTATCTATCTATCTGTCTGTCTGTCTGTCTGTCTGTCTGTCTGTCTGTCTGTCTATCTATCTATCTATCTGTCTCTTGTCCCTTTATTTGTGCCCAAGACACATGAGGCTGCCAGTAGCAGGAGATTTCTGTTTTTCCTGGTCCTTTTCCATTTTCTTGTCTGTCTCTCATGTCAGTTCTTTTTTTACCAGAATTCTCTCTGCTGTACGTCTCCGTGCCTCTTTGAGTCATCCCTTGCATATTTTCCACACCAAAACTGTTAGTGTTAATGATTTGGTTATCATTCTCAATCTAATATTTCGGCAAAACTCTTTCTCAAGGATCACATAAAAAAAAACACAACAGATAAAAACACGAAAAGAAAACATGCAAAATGAAACATTTGTCATTTGTTGGTATTCTCCTTCCAAGAAATGCTGGCGCAACATGCACCTATTTAGACAGCCAGGAGAAAAACATAGGGTCTTGGTCGGCGATGATCCGCTAACCCCAACGCAAGCAATCAGAAAAGGATGAAAAAAAAACCTCATTGTCTGAAAAGGCAAATTTATGAATTGTGTTGAATGAAACGTATTTACGGCAACTGTTTTTACAGAGCATGAGTGAAGTTAAAGGAAAAGGAAAGTGAAATACAGGCAGACTTCCTCATAATGGAGACTACGACAAACTCCGCCCCCTTAGCTACACCGAGTCTGTTACTAGGGGTACCAACGAAGAAGTGAGGCACGATCTGGGTTAGCTACACCGAGTCTGTTACTAGGGGTACCAACGAAGAAGTGAGGCACGATCTGGGTTAGCTACACCGAGTCTGTTACTAGGGGTACCAACGAAGAAGTGAGGCACGATCTGGGTTAGCTACACCGAGCCTGTTACTAGGGGTACCAACGAAGAAGTGAGGCACGATCTGGGTTAGCTGTGATTCGTCAGCTATAGATCGCTGAGAGCTACATTGGACACCGTCTTACCTTAATCCCAAATTCACATTACATGAAACTTTTGAATGACACATCAGCAGCAGGGCATCTTACAATAGAGAGGCCTAAAGGAGAGCTATCAGAGAAGCAAGACTCCTTAAGGGAAATGCAAATGACTGACTGACTGAATGAATGACACTGTTCTGTTCCTCAATGAACATTTGAAAATACAAGAACGACAATCAAACTTCTTGAATAGTCTAAGAATTATCATGGTTATCTCCCGCTCCCGATGTAACTTAATTCCGAGCATTTCCTATGGCAGAAGATTAATTAATAAACTACATATTTACTCACATATAAAACGGTAGTAATATATGTTATGTATTCACACAGCCTACATAGTAAGCTAGAGTAGCATATGTGTACAATTTTGCATAACTAATGGAAGAAATACGCAGAGGATTTGGAAGGTACCAGATATAAAGCAGTGTTTGTACTGCCATATTTACTTATAGTTTGCTAGCGCTGATACTTGCATGACGTGATCTCCTTGTTACTTACTACACGAAGATCTCATGACGCAGTTTATGACCTTCAAAATTCTGGGGGTCACTAGTTAAACATCAGTAGCTGAAGTAAAAAACATGTAGGTTGTTTCAGAGTTAACTCTTTCACTACCAAAAAAAAAAAATCTTAAAAAACATAATACAAACAGATGCCATGTTTCTAATAGAAAACTGAAACTAGCCAATATTTCTTTTATAGAATCTATGTCCCGTAGCACTTGTATGCTGTAGGGGTGTGAAGTGTTAGTCCCTTCACATTTCTAGGTCACTGCAGCATTTTGAGGTAGCAATGCCAGCACATGTTTTCACTGCCTATTTATCTAGGGAAATCCCAGGTATCCATTTCTTGAATCAGGATTAACCCCGGGTGCGAGAAAAATCCAACAGAGTGCGAAATCGAATTATAGACCTTCTGATCTGCAGCCGAGCTCACTAGCCGCTACACCACCACGGTACAGATATAAGTAGACGAGCCGCTACACCACCACGGTACCAGAATTCTCTCTGCTGTAAGTCTCCGCGCCTCTTTGAGTCATCCCTTGCATATTTTCCACACCAAAACTGTTAGTGTTAATGATTCGTTTGTCATTCTCAATCCAATATTTCGGCAAAACTCTTTCTCAAGGATCACATTAAAAAAACACAACAGATAAAAACACGAAAAGAAAACATTCAAAATGAAACATTTGGCATTTTTTGGTATTCTCCTTGTAAGAAATGTTGGCGCAACATGCACCTATTTAGACAGCCAGGAGAAAAACATAGGGTCTTGGTCGGCGATGATCCGCTAACCCCAACGCAAGCAATCAGAAAAGGATGAAAAAAAAACCTCATTGTCTGAAAAGGCAAATTTATGAATTGTGTTGAATGAAACGTATTTACGGCAACTGTTTTTACAGAGCATGAGTGAAGTTAAAGGAAAAGGAAAGTGAAATACAGGCAGACTTCCTCATAATGGAGACTACGACAAACTCCGCCCCCTTAGCTACACCGAGTCTGTTACTAGGGGTACCAACGAAGAAGTGAGGCACGATCTGGGTTAGCTACACCGAGTCTGTTACTAGGGGTACCAACGAAGAAGTGAGGCACGATCTGGGTTAGCTACACCGAGTCTGTTACTAGGGGTACCAACGAAGAAGTGAGGCACGATCTGGGTTAGCTACACCGAGCCTGTTACTAGGGGTACCAACGAAGAAGTGAGGCACGATCTGGGTTAGCTGTGATTCGTCAGCTATAGATCGCTGAGAGCTACATTGGACACCGTCTTACCTTAATCCCAAATTCACATTACATGAAACTTTTGAATGACACATCAGCAGCAGGGCATCTTACAATAGAGAGGCCTAAAGGAGAGCTATCAGAGAAGCAAGACTCCTTAAGGGAAATGCAAATGACTGACTGACTGAATGAATGACACTGTTCTGTTCCTCAATGAACATTTGAAAATACAAGAACGACAATCAAACTTCTTGAATAGTCTAAGAATTATCATGGTTATCTCCCGCTCCCGATGTAACTTAATTCCGAGCATTTCCTATGGCAGAAGATTAATTAATAAACTACATATTTACTCACATATAAAACGGTAGTAATATATGTTATGTATTCACACAGCCTACATAGTAAGCTAGAGTAGCATATGTGTACAATTTTGCATAACTAATGGAAGAAATACGCAGAGGATTTGGAAGGTACCAGATATAAAGCAGTGTTTGTACTGCCATATTTACTTATAGTTTGCTAGCGCTGATACTTGCATGACGTGATCTCCTTGTTACTTACTACACGAAGATCTCATGACGCAGTTTATGACCTTCAAAATTCTGGGGGTCACTAGTTAAACATCAGTAGCTGAAGTAAAAAACATGTAGGTTGTTTCAGAGTTAACTCTTTCACTACCAAAAAAAAAAAATCTTAAAAAACATAATACAAACAGATGCCATGTTTCTAATAGAAAACTGAAACTAGCCAATATTTCTTTTATAGAATCTATGTCCCGTAGCACTTGTATGCTGTAGGGGTGTGAAGTGTTAGTCCCTTCACATTTCTAGGTCACTGCAGCATTTTGAGGTAGCAATGCCAGCACATGTTTTCACTGCCTATTTATCTAGGGAAATCCCAGGTATCCATTTCTTGAATCAGGATTAACCCCGGGTGCGAGAAAAATCCAACAGAGTGCGAAATCGAATTATAGACCTTCTGATCTGCAGCCGAGCTCACTAGCCGCTACACCACCACGGTACAGATAGACGGAGACTACCCGCTACACCACCACGGTACAGATATAAGTAGACTACCCGCTACACCACCACGGTACAGATATAAGTAGACTACCCGCTACACACCACGGTACAGATATAAGTAGACTACCGCTACACCACTACGTTACAGATATAAGTAGACTACCCGCTACACCACTACGTTACAGATATAAGTAGACTACCCGCTACACCACCACGTTACAGATATAAGTAGACTACCCGCTACACCACCACGTTACAGATATAAGGAGACTACCCGCTACACCACCACGGTACAGATATAAGGAGACTACCCGCTACACCACCACGTTACAGATATAAGTAGACTACCCGCTACACCACCACGGTACAGATATAAGAAGACTAGCCGCTACACCACCACGTTACAGATATATCCCAATACCCCATGGCCAAGATTAGCAAAGATTTTTCGGGACCGTATCAAGTGACGTTAGAAGGAACAAATTTTATTGATTGCCTTACACGTTTGTCTGAAACTTTTCCTACGTCAAGTCAAAACGTAATCCATCACCTATTGAATGACGTCATTTCGAGATTTCCAGTTCCGCTAGCCATTCTTACAGACAACGGACCAGCTTTTACATCAGATACCTTTCAAAATATTTTACGACGACTTTCAATTACACACATTAGACCGGCTTGCTATCATCCACAGTCAAAAGGTATAAACGAAAGACAATATGATACCTTACATACTATACTCTCAAAACAGATTATACAGGGCAATCAGAATTCTTACATCTTACATCCTTCCCCTGCCATTAAATGTCACATAGGGCTGGCATGGTAGTTCGCCAAGATGTCCTGTCTTCGGCGAGTTTTTTCAATATCATCAATGGATGTTATGCCCACTGAATTGGTTTCTCTTAACAATGTCCTCCTTAGAGTTTCACGTGGTCGACCTCTTTTTCTTCGGCCTGTTGTGTTCCATTTAATAGATCTTTTGGGTATTCTCTGATTGTTTCTTCCCATCACGTGACCGACATATGTCCATCTTTTTTTTTCTGATCAGCCATGAGACAGGTTGTTGTTTGTTCATCTGTCTGATCTCTGCGTTGTTCTAGAATTCATTCCACTTTATACCGAGTATTTTCCTTAGGCATTTGTTTTCGAAAGAATCTAATTTCTTGTCTATCTTTTAAGTTGTTTTCCATCTTTCACATGCATAAATGAGGGTAGATATTGCATTTGAATTGACTAATCTTAACTTGGTTTTTGTGCTCATAACATTTGAATTCCATATGTTCTCAAGATTCTTGAAGGTCAATGCTGCTTTGGCAATTCGAAGTCTAACATCATTTCTGGTGCCATCACTGTGGTCTATACAGCTGCCAAGATATGCAAAATGGTTTACTGCTTCAACAGCTGTTCCTTCTACGTATATTTGTCCTTCGTCGTTAATGAGAGCCTTCATTAATCCTATTTTACTAGCCACTGAAGACATTGTATCTGACTGTACTTGCATTGATTTCATATTGTCGCTGGTAAGAATTATGTCATCTGCAAAATCAAGATCTTCCATTTGGGTCTCACGAACCCAATTAATGCCCGTTTTGCCTTTGCAACATCATTTCATTATGATGTCTATGGCAGTTCCAAAAAGCAAATGAGATAGTACATATCCTTGTTTCACGCCTGTTTCAATCTTAGAGATCATTAATGATGTTGACAACCTTAGATGGTATCCCATATATCCTTGAAATCCTCCATAATGATTCTCTGTGTATGTTATCAAATGCATTTTCAGTCTATGAAGTTCAGGATTAACAGTCATTGTTTTTCAATATGTTCTTCAAGTATTATTCTTAGAGTAAAGATCTGATCGAGACAGCTTCTCCCTTTTCGAAATCCTGCCCGTTCTATTCTCATTGCACCATCCACTATATCAAAATTCTATTCAGAATAACTTTGCAAAATACTTTTGACACAACTGATAGTAAGGTTACTCCTCTCCAGTTGTTGCTATAAAAAAAAACAACAGCACCGGAATTTCCCCCTTCAAATTTTCTACAGTGGAAATCAGACTCACCGGTTGACACAAGACGAAGGGGACATATTTGCTCACAGAGGGATGTGAACTATTGCTGCTCACAGAGGGATGTGAACTATTGCTGCTCACAGAGGGATGTGAACTATTGCTGCTCACAGAGGGATGTGAACTATTGCTGCTCACAGAGGGATGTGAACTATTGCTGCGAGAACAGCGCAAGGCGTTCTTACATGTCCATAGACGTTTAAATGAAATTTAAACAAAACTACGCGTAACATCTATAAATATTGAAAACAGCAATCAATTCAAAATTTTCCATCAAAGAATCAGAAATCATTCATTCATTCCTTTGCATGTCCCTTGCGGAACTTTGCCTCCCAAACAGCACTCCTGTAGGCCTCTCGGTTGTGAGCAAGATGGCCTGCTGCTGCTGCATCCATTTCCAGATCATCAACGATGTCTTGCAGCCATCTTCGTTTCGGTCTTCCTCTTTTTCTTTTTCCCATTATGTATCCTTCCAAGACGGTCTTCTCTAAATTATCATGACGTTTAATGTGTCCAAAATATTTAAGTTTTCTCTCTTTAATCCTCTTTACTAGCCAGCCTTCTTCAATATTAAGCTCTTGTAGTATAGATATATATGTTCTTTTTTGTGTCCACGATATTTGGAGAACTCTTCTGTAGCATTTACATTCAAAGGCATTTATGTGTTTCTCAGCTGTTTTGTTAAGTGTCCAGGTCTCACAGGCATATGTTGCGATGGGAAAGATACATGCCCTTAAAAATCGTATTTTTGTGGTTCTGTCTGCTCCTCTCCACAGAATATTTATTTGTTTTACTTTCTGAAGAGCAATAGATGTCCTCCTTTTAATTTCCCTCATTGTATCTCCATTATTAGTTAGTAGTGATCCAAGATATTCAAAACTCTCCACTTCTTCCAGTTTTTCCTCATTGATACATATTTCAGTTGCCTTGTTTCTTTTGTCAGTTGTCATCACTTTAGTTTTCTTTGCATTAAGATAGAGGTTCTGCTCTTCGCTGTTCATAATCAGAAATAAGAATGCTATATAATCTCAAAGAATATAGACCAGAGTTTCTCATCTTTTTGTCCCTACGAAACCACTGGAATATTGTTTTTAATTACCACACCCCAGCATTAAAATATATACCCCCTCCCCTTCTAAAAAAACAAAAAATTCGATTTACAAGCGCCCTTCCCCCCCCCCCCCACCCACCCACCTCCTCCCTTCATAAAATATACCAGTTCTAATAAAAATAATAAGGTTGACAAAAATATATTTTCTCTCTTAATAGAGGTCGTCATCTTCGTCGTAAAGAAGAATAATAAATGTATAGTAAAGAAAATATTAATCAGGTCTGTCTTGATGTATATAGTTACATGTAAGAATAGGGTTTTTTTCTCCTTGTGTAGAATAAACAAATGACTTTAACCAGCTTGTCTTGGACAAAAATAGAATCAGGCAGCGAAGATCTAGGCTTCTGTGAGAAGTGCCTAGAAGGGGATTTTTCAGATAAATCTCAGGCGAAACACCTGGGGGCCATCGGGGAACTCTAGGGGGCCACGGAACCCGGGGTGGGAAACCCTCCAAGCCTACGGTTAGCGAAGTGGTTAGTCAACGTTTATGACGAAAGTTGTTGGCGTGCATCCAGATGATGATGTCCTAGTCACAGAGCTATAGAAATTGGTACCTGAATTTTTCTAAAGCTCTGGAAACTAAGGTGGCCAAGAGTAATTTCTTCTACTACGACAGGTCGAGGAAAAATATTGCCATCTATCTATCTATCTATCTATCTATCTATCTATCTATCTATCTATCTATCTATCTATCTATCTATCTATCTATCTATCTATCTATCTATCTATCTATCTATCTATCTATCTATCTGTCTGTCTGTCTCTTGTCCCTTTATTTGTGCCCAAGACACATGAGGCTGCCAGTAGCAGGAGATTTCTGTTTTTCCTGGTCCTTTTCCATTTCTTGTCTGTCTCTCATGTCAGTTCTTTTTTTACCAGAATTCTCTCTGCTGTAAGTCTCCGCGCCTCTTTGAGTCATCCCTTGCATATTTTCCACACCAAAACTGTTAGTGTTAATGATTCGTTTGTCATTCTCAATCCAATATTTCGGCAAAACTCTTTCTCAAGGATCACATTAAAAAAACACAACAGATAAAAACACGAAAAGAAAACATTCAAAATGAAACATTTGGCATTTTTTGGTATTCTCCTTGTAAGAAATGTTGGCGCAACATGCACCTATTTAGACATCCAGGAGAAAAACATAGGGTCTTGGTCGGCGATGATCCGCTAACCCCAACGCAAGCAATCAGACAAGGATGAAAAAAAAACCTCATTGTCTGAAAAGGCAAATTTATGAATTGTGTTGAATGAAATGTATTTACGGCAACTGTTTTTACAGAGCATGAGTGAAGTTAAAGGAAAAGGAAAGTGAAATATAGGCAGACTTCCTCATAATGGAGACTACGACAAACTCCGCCCCCTTAGCTACACCGAGCCTGTTACTAGGGGTACCAACGAAGAAGTGAGGCACGATCTGGGTTAGCTGTGATTCGTCAGCTATAGATCGCTGAGCGCTACATTGGACAACGTCTTATCTTCATCCCAAATTCACATTACATGAAACTAATGAATGACACATCAGCAGCAAGGCATCTTACAATAAAAAGGCCTAAAGGAGAGCTGTCAGAGAAGCAAGACTCCGGAAGGGAAATGCAAATGACTGACTGACTGAATGAATGACAATGTTCTGTTCCTCAATGAACATTTGAAAATACAAGAACGACAATCAAACTTCTTGAATAGTCTAAGAATTATCATGGTTATCTCCCGCTCCCGATGAAACTTAATTCCGCGTATTTCCCGTGCCAGAAGATTAATTAATAAATTAAATATTTACTCACTTATAAAACGGTAGTAATATATGTTATGTATTCACACAGCCTACATAGTAAGCTAGAGTAGCATATGTGTAAAATTTTGCATAACTAAAGGAAGAAATACGCAGAGGATTTGGAAGGTTACAGATATAAAACAGTGTTTGTACTTCCATATTTACTTATAGTTTGCTAGCCCTGATACGTGCATGACGTGATCTCCTTGTTACTTACTACACGAAGATCTCATGACGCAGTTTATGACATTCAAAATTCTGGGGGTCACTAGTTAAACATCAGTAGCTGCTGTAAAAAACATGTAGGTTGTTTCAGAGTTAACTCTTTCACTACCAAAAAAAAAAAAATCTTAAAAAACATAATAAAAACAGACGCCATGTTTCTAATAGAAAACTGAAACTGGCCAATATTTCTCTTATAGAATCTATGTCCCGTAGCACTTGTATGCTGTAGGGGTGTGAAGTGTTAGTCCCTTCACATTTCTAAGTCACTGCAGCATTTTGAGGTAGCAATGCCAGCACATGTTTTCACTGCCTATTTATCTAGGGAAATCCCAGGTACCCATTTCTTGAATCAGGGTTAATCCCGGGTGCGAGAAAAATCCACCCGAGTGCGAAATCGATTTACAGACCTTCTGATCTGCAGCCGAGCTCACTAGCCGCTACACCACCACGGTATAGGTAGATGGAGACTACCCGCTACACCACCACGGTACAAATATAAGTAGACTACCCGCTACACCACCACGGTACAGATATAAGTAGACTACCCGCTACACCACCACGTTACAGATATAAGGAGACTACCCGCTACACCACCACGTTACAGATATAAGTAGACTACCCGCTACACCACTACGGTACAGATATAAGGAGACTACCCGCTACACCACCACGTTACAGATATAAATAGACTACCCGCTACATCACCACGTTACAGATATAAGGAGACTACCCGCTACACCACCACGGTACAGATATATGGAGACTACCCGCTACACCACCACGTTACAGATATAAGTAGACTACCCGCTACACCACCACGGTACAGATATAAGGAGACTACCCGCTACACCACCACGTTACAGATATAAGGAGACTACCCGCTACACCACCACGGTACAGATATAAGGAGACTACCCGCTACACCACCACGGTACAGATATAAGGAGACTACCCGCTACACCACCACGGTACAGATAGACGGAGACTACCCGCTACACCACTACGTTACAGATATAAGTAGACTACCCGCTACAAAACCACGGTACAGATATAAGGAGACTACCCGCTACACACCACGGTACAGACAGTTGGAAACTACCCGCTACACCACCACGTTACAGTTATAAGTAGACTACCCGCTACACCACTACGTTACATATATAAGTAGACTACAAGCTACACCACCACGTTACAGTTATAAGTAGACTACCCGCTACACCACTACGTTACATATATAAGTAGACTACCCGCTACACCACTACGTTACAGATATAAGGAGACTACCCGCTACACCACTACGTTACATATATAAGTAGACTAGCCGCTACACCACCACGTACAGATATAAGGAGACTACCCGCTACACCACACGGTACAGATATAAGTAGACTACCCGCTACACACCACGGTACAGACAGACGTAGACTACCCGCTACACACCACGGTACAGACAGACGTAGACTACCCGCTACAAAACCACGGTACAGACAGACGTAGACTACCCGCTACACCACACGGTACAGATAGATGGAGACTACCCGCTACACCACTATGGTACAGATATAAGTAGACTACCCGCTACACCACTATGGTACAGATATAAGTAGACTACCCGCTAAAACACCACATTACAGATATAAGTAGACTACCGCTACACCACCACGGTACAGACAGTTGGAAACTACCCGCTACAAAACCACGGTACAGACAGTTGGAAACTACCCGCTACACACCACGGTACAGATGTAAGAAGACTAGCCGCTACACCACCACGTACAGATATAAGTAGACGAGCCGCTACACCACTACGTTACATATATAAGTAGACTACCGCTACACCACCACGTTACAGTTATAAGTAGACTACCCGCTACACCACTACGTTACATATATAAGTAGACTAGCCGCTACACCACCACGTTACAGTTATAAGTAGACTACCCGCTACACCACTACGTTACATATATAAGTAGACTACCGCTACACCACCACGTTACAGTTATAAGTAGACTACCCGCTACACCACTACGTTACATATATAAGTAGACTACAAGCTACACCACCACGTTACAGTTATAAGTAGACTACAAGCTACACCACCACGTTACAGATATAAGTAGACTACCCGCTACACCACTACGTACAGATATAAGGAGACTACCCGCTACACCACCACGGTACAGATAGACGGAGACTACCCGCTGGATGTAAGCATATCTTAGAGATTATTTGAAAAACTGAATATCTAAAATGTGAAGGTAACACCAGGTAGATACAGTTTTTTTTTCTTTTTGCTATTAGTTTTTGTATCATTTCTTTTCATTTTTACAAAGCCGTTTAACTTGACGCATAGTTCTCCATATAAAGTGTCCGCTTGAATTTCCGTTTAAAGTATAAATTTTTCATATATTTCATATATTTTATGCTTGTGTAGACAACCAAATAGAAGGACGGTCATAAGTACCTACTTACAGACAGACAGACAGACAGACAGACAGACAGACAGACAGACAGACAGACAGAAAGACAGACAGATAGATAGGTAGATAGATCCTCTTTTTGAATATGTTCTCTTCTAACGAGTTGGTTTATTCTTATTTTAAAACTTCCAATAATTAGTGTATAGGCATGCAACTATATACAAAGCACTGCAGCAAATCTGTCATACCAAAATGTATAAACTAGGAAAAAAGTAGGAACAGCTTTATTATTTAATGATAACACATCTGTTATCGTTAAATAATCTGTCTGTGTTATCGTTAAATAATAAGGCTGTTCTTACATTTTTTTCCTAGTTTATACATTAAAGATTTCCGTTCAGTTGTTCAATTCCTTTTTCTATATTTGATTATCAATATATTCAGTTCAGTTTTTCACAATTTGATTATGAATTTATGCAATAATTAGTGTATAAGTATACGCAGTAAAGCTGTGATACCAAAAACTAGGGAAAAAAGTAGGAACAGCAGTATTACTTAATGACTACAAAACTGTAATCATTTTTTCTCCATTCTCCTCTCACTTACTCGTGTTCTCTTCTCACTTACTCGTATTCTCCTCTCACTTACTCGTATTCTCCTCTATCTTACTCGTATTCTCCTCTCACTTACTCGTATTCTCCTCTCACTTACTCGTATTACATATAGTTCAGAACCTCCTCACAGCATCACATTACAACCCCTCTACCCCAACCATAATCATTTATTTCACCTTCGCCAAGCTAGGTTACCATTGTATCACATTCTCTCTCCTCTCAACGATCTCCCTACCCACCACCATCACTACCTATCACACATCACAAGTCTCTATTTATACATTCTTTACGCTCCACCCTGCGCATTTCTGAATATTTCTGAACGAGCACACTTTGATAGAACACATTTTGATAGAACAGATTTTGATAGAACACATTTTAATAGAACACATTTTGATATAACACATTTTGATAGAACACATTTTGATAGAACACATTTTGAACGAACGCATTTCTGAAAAAGGGTCGGAAAAATTACATATATTTCAAGTTAAATCTGTGTGCTCTATTCATTTTATTTATTTATTTACATAGGATTCACGTGAATCTATACTTTATATCAATTCTCTAATTCTTCGCCTTTATATTTTTGTATGATTAAGGCTCACGCCAAAAAGTCACAATTTGGTAGCCCTTATGTAAAAAGCTGTTCCTATTTTTTTTCCTAGCTTATACAGCAATTTATTCAGCCCAGTTGGCAGGACAAATGATCCTGTGGCAGGTGTATATCAGTCAATAAACTTTGATTTCCAAGAATGTGCTCGATTACTAAGAAAATTGTCAAATTAAAGCACAACCACTGGACAGGAAGAAGATATATTATGCCTGCTTGAGGGTATCGATTTAGAGGATTTGTCCGAATACGGAGATTTGTAACAGTCGAATATGATGACGCACGCTTCGCGATGTCATGGCGACTGAAGCGGGTTTAGATAATGCGTGTTCAAAGATGAAATGAAATTAATATGAACCGTCCAGGAATCAGACCATATTTTGTAGGTCATCTTTGAGTTCCTGGTACTTTATAGCGGGACTTTATTTATGTACACCCACATACACACAAACATACTACATCGATGGTTTGTGAAAGTATCTTGCAAGCAGAAATGGCGAAGAAAGCTGGAAAGGTATAAATAATCTTAGTGACTACAAAACTGTAATCATTTTTTCTCCATTCTCCTCTCACTTACTCGTGTTCTCCTCTCACTTACTCGTATTCTCCTCTCACTTACTCGTATTCTCCTCTCACTTACTCGTATTCTCCTCTCACTTACTCGTATTCTCCTCTCACTTACTCGTATTCTCCTCTCACTTACTCGTATTCTCCTCTCACTTACTCGTATTCTCCTCTCACTTACTCGTATTCTCCTCTCACTTACTCGTATTCTCCTCTCACTTACTCGTATTCTCCTCTCACTTACTCGTATTCTCCTCTCACTTACTCGTATTCTCCTCTCACTTACTCGTATTCTCCTCTCACTTACTCGTATTCTCCTCTCACTTACTCGTATTCTCCTCTCACTTACTCGTATTCTCCTCTCACTTACTCGTATTCTCCTCTCACTTACTCGTATTCTCCTCTCACTTACTCGTATTCTCCTCTCACTTACTCGTATTCTCCTCTCACTTACTCGTATTCTCCTCTCACTTACTCGTATTCTCCTCTCACTTACTCGTATTCTCCTCTCACTTACTCGTATTCTCCTCTCACTTACTCGTATTCTCCTCTCACTTACTCGTATTCTCCTCTCACTTACTCGTATTCTCCTCTCACTTACTCGTATTCTCCTCTCACTTACTCGTATTCTCCTCTCACTTACTCGTATTCTCCTCTCACTTACTCGTATTCTCCTCTCACTTACTCGTATTCTCCTCTCACTTACTCGTATTCTCCTCTCACTTACTCGTATTCTCCTCTCACTTACTCGTGTTCTCCTCTCACTTACTCGTATTCTCCTCTCACTTACTCGTATTCTCCTCTCACTTACTCGTATTCTCCTCTCACTTACTCGTATTCTCCTCTCACTTACTCGTATTCTCCTCTCACTTACTCGTATTCTCCTCTCACTTACTCGTATTCTCCTCTCACTTACTCGTATTCTCCTCTCACTTACTCGTATTCTCCTCTCACTTACTCGTATTCTCCTCTCACTTACTCGTATTCTCCTCTCACTTACTCGTATTCTCCTCTCACTTACTCGTATTCTCCTCTCACTTACTCGTATTCTCCTCTCACTTACTCGTATTCTCCTCTCACTTACTCGTATTCTCCTCTCACTTACTCGTATTCTCCTCTCACTTACTCGTATTCTCCTCTCACTTACTCGTATTCTCCTCTCACTTACTCGTATTCTCCTCTCACTTACTCGTATTCTCCTCTCACTTACTCGTATTCTCCTCTCACTTACTCGTATTCTCCTCTCACTTACTCGTATTCTCCTCTCACTTACTCGTATTCTCCTCTCACTTACTCGTATTCTCCTCTCACTTACTCGTATTCTCCTCTCACTTACTCGTGTTCTCCTCTCACTTACTCGTGTTCTCCTCTCACTTACTCGTATTCTCCTCTCACTTACTCGTATTCTCCTCTCACTTACTCGTATTCTCCTCTCACTTACTCGTATTCTCCTCTCACTTACTCGTATTCTCCTCTCACTTACTCGTATTCTCCTCTCACTTACTCGTATTCTCCTCTCACTTACTCGTATTCTCCTCTCACTTACTCGTATTCTCCTCTCACTTACTCGTATTCTCCTCTCACTTACTCGTATTCTCCTCTCACTTACTCGTATTCTCCTCTCACTTACTCGTATTCTCCTCTCACTTACTCGTATTCTCCTCTCACTTACTCGTATTCTCCTCTCACTTACTCGTATTCTCCTCTCACTTACTCGTATTCTCCTCTCACTTACTCGTATTCTCCTCTCACTTACTCGTATTCTCCTCTCACTTACTCGTATTCTCCTCTCACTTACTCGTATTCTCCTCTCACTTACTCGTATTCTCCTCTCACTTACTCGTATTCTCCTCTCACTTACTCGTATTCTCCTCTCACTTACTCGTATTCTCCTCTCACTTACTCGTATTCTCCTCTCACTTACTCGTATTCTCCTCTCACTTACTCGTATTCTCCTCTCACTTACTCGTATTCTCCTCTCACTTACTCGTACAGATATAAGTAGACTACCCGCTACACCACCACGGTACAGATATAAGTAGACTACCCGCTACACCACCACGGTACAGATATAAGTAGACTACCCGCTACACCACCACGGTACAGATATAAGTAGACTACCCGCTACACCACCACGTTACAGATATAAGTAGACTACCCGCTACACCACTACGTTACAGATATAAGTAGACTTCCCGCTACACCACCACGGTACAGATATAAGTAGACTACCCGCTACACCACTACGTTACAGATATAAGTAGACTACCCGCTACACCACCACGGTACAGATATAAGTAGACTAGCCGCTACACCACCACGGTACAGATATAAGTAGACTACCCGCTACACCACTACGGTACAGACAGACGTAGACTACCCGCTACACCACTACGTTACAGATATAAGTAGACTACCTGCTACACCACCACGGTACAGATAGACGGAGACTACCCGCTACACCACTACGGTACAGATAGACGGAGACTACCCGCTACACCACCACGTTACAGATAGACGGAGACTACCCGCTACACCACCACGGTACAGATAGATGGAGACTACCCGCTACACCACCACGGTACAGATAGACGGAGACTACCCGCTACACCACCACGGTACAGATAGACGGAGACTACCCGCTACACCACCACGGTACAGATAGACGGAGACTACCCGCTACACCACCACGGTACAGATAGACGGAGACTACCCGCTACACCACCACGGTACAGATAGACGGAGACTACCCGCTACACCACCACGGTACAGATAGTTGGAAACTACCCGCTTCACCACCACGGTACAGGTAGATGGAGACTACCCGCTGGATGTAAGCATATCTTAGAGATTATTTGAAAAACTGAATATCTAAAATGTGAAGGTAACACCAGGTAGATGCAGTTTTTTTTCCTTTTGTTATTAGTTTTTGTATCATTTCTTTTCATTTTTACAAACCCGTTTAACTTGTCGCATAGTTCTCCATATAAAGTGTCCGCTTGAATTTGCGTGTAAAATATAAATTTTTAATATATTTCATATATTTTATGCTTGTGCAGACAACCAAATAAAAGGACGGTCATAAGTACCTACTTACAGACAGACAGACAGACAGACAGACAGGTAGATAGATCCTCTTTTTGAAAATGTTCTCTTCTAACGAGTTGGTTTATTCTTATTTTAAAACTTCCAATAATTAATGTATAGGCATGCAACTATATACAACGCACTGCAGCAAATCTGTCATACCAAAATGTATAAACTAGGAAAAAAGTAGGAACAGCTTTATTATTTAATGATAACACATCTTTTATCGGTAAATAATCTGTCTGTGTTATCGTTAAATAATAAGGCTGTTCTTACATTTTTTTCCTAGTTTATACATTAAAGATTTCCGTTCAGTTGTTCAATTCCTTTTTCTATATTTGATTATCAACATATTCAGTTCAGTTTTTCACAATTTGATTATGAATTTATGCAATAATTAGTGTATAAGTATACGCAGTAAAGCTGTGATACCAAAACCTAGGGAAAAAAGTAAGAACAGCAGTATTACTTAATGACTATAAAACTGTAATCATTTTTTCTCCATTCTCCTCTCACTTATTCGTATTCTCCTCTCACTTACTCGTATTCTCCTCTCACTTACTCGTATTCTCCTCTCACTTACTCGAGTTCTCCTCTCATTTACTCGTGTTCTCCTCTCACGTTCTCGTATTCTCTTCTCACTTACTCGTGTTCTCCTCTCACTTACTCGTGTTCTCCTCTATCTTACTCGTATTCTCCTCTCACTTACTCGTGTTCTCCTCTCACTTACTCGTATTACATATAGTTCAGAACCTCCCCGCAGCATCACATTACAACCCCTCTACCCCAACCATAATCATTTATTTCACCTTCGCCTAGCTAGGTTACCATTGTATCACATTCTCTCTCCTCTCATCGATCTCCCTACCCACCACCATCACTACCTATCACACATCACAAGTCTCTATTTATACATTCTTTACGCTCCACCCTGCGCATTTCTGAATATTTCTGAATGAGCACATTTTGATAGAACACATTTTGATAGAACACATTTTGATAGAACACATTTTAATAGAACACATTTTGATAGAACACAATTTAATAGAACACATTTTGATAGAACACATTTTGATAGAACACATTTTAATAGAACACATTTTGATAGAACACATTTTGATAGAACGCATTTTGATAGAACACATTTTGATAGAACACATTTTGATAGAACACATTTTGATAGAACACATTTTGAACGAACGCATTTCTGAAAAAGGGTAGGAAAAACTACATATATTTCAAGTTAAATCTATGTGCTCTATTCATTTTATTTATTTATTTACATAGGATTCACGTGAATCTATACTTTATATCAATTCTCTAATTCTTCGCCTTTATATTTTTGTATGATTAAGGCTCACGCCAAAAAGTCACAATTTGGTAGCCCTTATGTAAAAAGCTGTTCCAATTTTTTTTCCTAGCTTATACAGCAATTTATTCAGCCCAGTTGGCAGGACAAATGATCCTGTGGCAGGTGTATATCAGTCAATAAACTTTGATTTCCAAGAATGTGCTCGATTACTAAGAAAATTGTCAAATTAAAGCACACCTACTGGACAGTAAGAAGATATATTATGCCTGCTTGAGGGTATCGATTTAAAGGATTTGTCCAATTACGGAGATATGTAACAGTCGAATATGATGACGCGATGTCATGGCGACTGAAGCTAAGATAATGCGTGTTCAAAGATGAAATGAAATGAATATGAACCGTCCAGGAATCAGACCATATTTTGTAGGTCATCTTTGAGTTCGTGGTACTTTATAGCGGGACTTTATTTATGTACACCCACATACACACAAACATACTACATCGATGGTTTGTGAAAGTATCTTGCAAGCAGAAATGGCGAAGAAAGCTGGAAAGGTATAAATAATCTTAGTGACTTGTCAGAGACTACTGGTAAATTTATGTGGGATTGTGGAAGGGGGACGGACCCTGACATGGATCCTGGGGATTAGCTCTCTTGTAAAAACATTGTTATCTCATATGTTTATTTGTTCAGTATCAATTGTAATCGTTTACTTTATAACTGACAATTACTGTCCCGTGTCTATTACTTTATGAATTGTTTACTTGTATCTCTACAAGGAGAATTTAGTTCGCCAGGTAATGACACTCAACAAGGAGAATTTAGTTCTCCAGATAATGACACTCTACAAGGAGAATTTAGTTCGCCAGGTAATGACACTCTACAAGGAGAATTTAGTTCGCCAGGTAATGACACTCTACAAGGAGAATTTAGTTCGCCAGGTAATGACAATCTACAAGGAGAATTTAGTTCGCCAGGTAATGACAATGTACAAGGAGAATTTAGTTCGACAGGTAATGACACTCTACAAGGAGAATTTAGTTCGCCAGGTAATGACACTCTACAAGGAGAATTTAGTTCGCCGGGTAATGACACTCTACAAGGAGAATTTAGTTCGCCAGGTAATGACAATGTACAAGGAGAATTTAGTTCGACAGGTAATGACACTCTACAAGGAGAATTTAGTTTGCCAGGTAATGCCACTCTACAAATAGAATTTAGTTCGCCAGGTAATGACACTCTACAAGGAGAATTTAGTTCGCCAGGTAATGACAATGTACAAGGAGAATTTAGTTCGACAGGTAATGACACTCTACAAGGAGAATTTAGTTTGCCAGGTAATGACACTCTACAAGGAGAATTTAGTTCGCCAGTTAATGACTCTCTACAAGGAGAATTTAGTTCGCCAGTTAATGATACACCACAAGGAGAATTTAGTTCGCCAGGTAATGGCACTCTACAAAGGGAATTTAGTTCGCCAGGTAATGACATCTACAAGGAGAATTTAGTTCGCCAGGTAATGACATCTACAAGGAGAATTTAGTTCGCCAGGTAATGACAGTCTCCCTGTTCTTTAGTACAAAAGTACGAACAGGACCTGGCTTCCCTGTATGGTCTCTCCCAGGTTCTTCCCCACTAGATCTATAATATATACTGAATTCCTACCCCGGGTTAGGTTAACCACACTCATAAAGCTGTGCAGTCAACATTAAATGCATGTCCTTCAAAAAACAGACACTAATACCAACATAACATTTACTTGAACAGAGAGGTACAATTTTGCCATTTTATATCCGAATTCCAGTTTATTACACTTATCACACAACACCAAAACAAAGGTGAACACAGTTCACACGAAACATGCAGAAAATGCATATTTATAACACATAGTCTTTTCACTACTATCACTCACGGAAAAAAGTGTCAAGCGCACCAATCACGTTGTCATGAGTGAAATGAAATCAAATTTGGTACAAAGTTTTGCCTGAGTGTTGTCCACTTCCCCGTGCTGCAAGAAGTTGATCGCACTATTCATGGGGAGATAACCACAGCTCCAGTGAAATCACGTGCAGTGATCCATGATTGGTTACTGACCACGGATAAAATGAGGGTAAGTGTGTAATTCTGTTCTCAGAGATCTCTTCACGTAATCGTTGAAGAAAGGAGTCGTGGAACTCCAATATAAACATCTTTTTTTTTTCATCATGCCAAGATTGAACGAACATCAGCGAGAAATAGTTCTTGGGATGTTAATTGCTGGATCAACAGTAGCAGCAGTTTCTCAACATTTTAATGTTCACAGAAACAGAATACCAGGCCTTCAAAGTCGTTTTAACCAAAATGGTTTCCTTGCTGACCGCCATAGAAGCGGCAGACCACGAGTAACTACCCTTGCACAAGACCGCTACATCCACCCCATGCACCTTCGTAACAGGTTTCTCCAGGCAACATGACTGCCTGCAACATTCCAGGTTTAAGACGTGTGTTGGGCAGGACAGTGCGGAACAGACTCAGAGAGGTAAATCTCTTTCCTCATAGGCAAGCAGTTAGACCAGTACTGACAGTTCGCCACAGACAAACCCGCTTGAACTGGGCCATGCACCATGTGGCATGGCCTTATCATCAATGGAGACGGATCCTATTCACTGATGAGTCTAGATTCTGTCTGTTAGGCCATGATGGGCGTGCTTTAGTTTACAGCGGAGAGGAGAACGCTTTGTGAATAACTGAGCGCTAGAGGTGGATAGGAGGAGAAGAGGCAGTGTAATGGTTTGAGGAGGAATTTCCTATGCTGGCCGAACAAACCTAGTCTTCCTCAATGGAAACCTTACAGGTTTACGATATAAGGACGAAATCATCAAACGCCACGTAATGCCTTTTTTGGATGCTAATGGACAAGGCGTGATACTGCAGCAGGATAACGATCGTCCACATGTCGCACGTGTGGATAGGAAGACGAATGGAATAAAATGCCTCAACAATTGATACAACGTGTCACTGGTTCGATGAGAAGGCGGTGTCAAGCAATGATAACTGCCCGAGGAGGACACACACGATACTGAAATTGATATTTTTTTTCTTGGTGTGGTGAGCTCATTAGTTGAATTTTTTCTTCACTTTTTTGTGATATGTGACTGTCTGGAAGTTATCATTTTATCTGTTATTGAATAATCAAACAATAATATGTGCCAAATGTTATTTCAATACCATTAGCACGTTCGTTGTGCTGTTATAAGCGTTTTACACTTACTTTTCCGTGTGTACATTATATCAAAGTTCATCATATTAATGAGCCGTACCAACAGCACGGTCTAGACATTCAGTAATCAACACTTACATTATCTTAATAGCCATGGTCTTGACATTCAACAATCAACACTTACATTATCTTAATAGCCATGGTCTTGACATTCAACAATCAACAGTTACATTATCTTAATAGCTATGGTCTAGAATAAAACATAAACAAACCCGTGGTCCTCATGGAGCCATTTTAAGTACACAAAATTAGCTCCCCAATCTCTAGACTCACATGCACAAATATCAACATGTATCAGCATGAATGATGAGAAATAAAACATGATAATGACTGCAAATTACAATGTCAGATACGATTTTTACACAGGACAGGACAGTTCAAGCCATCTAACTCCTGACCACAAACCATACAAAACATGATGGGTCCCGTGACACATCTCATGTCACTTAATCTCACAGAGTTCCACCAATAACATATAAATAACAGTATTACAAGTAGGAATGCTTAGTTCAGCACTAACCTCTCAACAACTTGATAATATGTGTGATGTATCCCGACTTATATTTCTTTACACTTACACTCCTATTCGTGATGAAAACAGCTCACGTTACTACTCACGAAGACATTTAAAAGAAAGAATTTAAAACACTTTCCATAATTATAAACCATAGACGTTGAAACTCCACCCGACGACACTGGAACAAACTACGGATGGCACGGGGTAGACTTACATCAAGAACGCATCACTAACAATCTCTACGAAAATATTCCAACACAGGACATCACAGCCCCTGCCGTACCCGTATAAACAGCACAGAACTGACCCGCTGGACAACACACGCCCCCTTTATATACTCAACACCCGTTTTCCTGTGAAGCGGTCCGTCTAATTTTGATCGGCCGAGCCAGAAAGAAACTGAGCGCTTCAGACTTTCACTCATCATCAAGATTCGAAGACTACAGTTCGTGAACCATTAAGTCTAGTACTCAGTGTGAGTCGCGAGGCAGTGCTATATAGGGTGTTTCCGAGGCTCGGTGTGAGTCGCGAGGCAGTGCTATATAGGGCGTTTACGAGGTTCAGTGTGACTCCCGTGTCAGTGCTATATAGGGTGTTTCCGAGGCTCGGTGTGAGTCGCGAGGCAGTGCTATATAGGGCGTTTACGAGGTTCAGTGTGACTCTCGTATCAGTGCTATATAGGGTATTTCCGAGGCTTTCTTACAGAACTAAGCAACGGTAGAGGTTAAAGAGACTCGTGCCAGTTCCTCAGTAGGCTCCACCACGATTGAGAACCACGTCTGCTAACATCCCTGTGGTGTCGAGACAGATTCCACTGGTTTCTACTAGGGTGTGTCGTCGTGCCAGCTGTTATACTCAAAATCAGATAAAGAAGTATCGCCGACACTAAAATAATATACTGCCAGCTTAGTATCACTTAAATAGTATAGTGCCAGCTTAGTATCACTAAAATGGTATACTGCCAGCTTAGTATCACTAAAATAGTATAGTGCCAGCTTAGTATCACTAAAATGGTATACTGCCAGCTTAGTATCACTAAAATAGTATAGTGCCAGCTTAGTGTCACTTAAATAGTATAGTGCCAGCTTAGTATCACTAAAATAGTATAGTGCCAGCTTAGTATCACTAAAATAGTATAGTGCCAGCTTAGTATCACTAAAATAGTATAGTGCTAACTTAGTATCACTAAAATAGTATAATGCCTGCTTAGTATCACT
The DNA here is from genome assembly GCA_009760885.1 of Achatina immaculata. Taxonomy (NCBI): domain Eukaryota; kingdom Metazoa; phylum Mollusca; class Gastropoda; order Stylommatophora; family Achatinidae; genus Lissachatina; species Lissachatina immaculata. The sequence goes on from CM019707.1 coordinate 15,567,126, forward strand.
AAAATAGATGTGGAGTGAAACAGAGAGAACTAAAAAAATCAGATTTTTAAGGGCATGCATCTTTCTCATTACAACATACGCTTGTGAGACGTGGACAATTAACAAAACACCAGATAAGCATATAAATGTTTTTGATAGATAGGAGTGATTTATAAGTTCTCGGTATAATGTACAACAGATTATTTGTGGACAACTTTCTTGGGTTATTTCTCAACATAGTCCCCTTGCAAATTTATGCACTTATTCCAGCGATCCTGGAGCATGCAGAGCCCTTCTTTGTAAAAGTCAGCATCTTGTGCCAGTGGAAAGTGGTCTACAGCATGAATGACGTTATCATCTGAAGCAAACTTGCGACCACTGAGCTCCTTTTTGAGTTTTCTAAATATTTAATAGTCCGAAGGGGCTACATCTGGGGAATAAGGAGGATGTTCAAGAAGCTGGAAGCTGCATTCATGAGTGGCAGCCATTTCCACAGCCGACTTGTGAACTAGAGCATTGTCTCTTGACATGTTGAGACGCTGTCGTTTGTGACCAGCTCCAGGAAGTTTCGGCACCATCGAGCAGAGATCCTTGTCATTTGAAGATCATTGTGAATAATGGTATGAACACGTTCCTGGGAGATGCCCAACTCAGTAGCAATGTACCGTTCAGTTAGTCGTCGAACCTCCATTACCAGGTGGTGGATTCTGTCGGTGGTTTCATCAGTGGTTACCGTTCTTGGTCTTTCTGGACGGGGATCATCTTCCAGACTCTCCCTTCCATGTTTTAATTGAGCTGCCCATTTCTTCACTGTGCTGTAGAAAGAGGCAATCTCCCCTAGAGTCTCCATCAAATCCTCATGGATCTCCTTCGATGATAAGCCCTTGAAACAGTCGTAGCGAATGAATGCTTGATGAGAAATTTTAGCCATTTTCTCAATTTCTGCCACCCCTTACCACCCTTATGTGTCTCTAAGGCACAATGACAGGATTACTTTTACCTTTATTTTTACCGTTTCAGTAGCATGTAAAAAAAATTTGGTCTACAAATGCACCTAATATCAACTGTGTGTTTCATGTATTTGTACCTTACACCGAGAACTTATCAATCACACCTCGTATATCCTTACTACAAGAACTTAATATTGAAGAAGGCTGGCTAGTAAAGAGCATTAAACAAAGAACATTAAATATTTTGGACACATTAAACGTCACGATAATTTAGAGAAGACCATCTTGGAAGGATACATAATGGGAAAAAAGAAAGAGAGGAAGACCAAGGCGAAGATGGCTGCAAGACATCGTTGATAATCTGCAAATTGATGCATCACCAGCAAGTCATCATGCTTACAACCGAGAGGCCTACAGGAGTGCTGTTAGGAAGGCAAAGTTCCGCAAGGGACGTGCAAATGACTGACTGAACAAGAATTAACACAAACTATGGTGTTACTAAATTATACGTAGAGTGACTATACAACACTAGTTTTCAACAATTCTACGAACTGACATAGTCTTGCCGCAGGACAGAATGAAGACTATCAATCATTCCACAGCGCAATAGAAAGATAACACATATTTGCCAAAACAGAGTCACTGTTAGATGGTTTCCAAGAACTACCAGATTTTAATATAAGAAACAGATGCTGATGACTTTGAATGAATTGTGGAATGATTTGAACAAACAATATGAAAACAGAGGTGCAATATGACAAGAGTTCCGCCGGGAACCAATCTCGACATTGGAAGAAAAAAGCCAGATATTCAGTCAGATATTTACAAAACCTTGTTCACAAAATAACTACCACATCCCACGACAACGAATCAAATCCTACAAAGAAACATAATACCAACAAATATAAATAATCTACGTCCTGTGCTAACTACTGTGTAAAAGCGTATCTTTGTTCTACAACCACGAAAAACTGACTAGTATCCTGACATCTGAACTTGTCCCTAACCAAACTATTGTCAAGTTCGGAAAGCTGCATTCTTTTTAAAACTGAAGATGATTAAATTCTTTCATTTAAGGCTAACTGGAACAAGTGGTAGAGTCTTCTTTAATGTTGTGTTATTTATTTCTGTGGAATATATATATATTACTTAAGCTTTCCAACACATGTGACACATTTAATATCACTGCTGTATCTAGGCCAACAGGCAACAGAAAGAATAAATGGTGAAACAATTTGGTTTGACATAAAACAAGAGGTCCGTCAGGGGTGCATACTTTTGTCTTACTTATTTAACTTGTATACTGAAAATATGATGAGGAATGTTAGAGACGATGAAGACAAAGAATATTACGATGCCATAACAATTGAAGGTTATGAAATACCAGACAACAGATATCCTGATGACACAATATTGCTGTCCACTACATAAAAAGAAATTGAAAAACTAAAAATGGCAGTCCGTAAGAACAGTGAAGAGCAAAACCTTTGCTTTATAAAAATAAAACTAAATTGATGACAACCGACAAAACAAATAAGGCACATGAAATATATGTCAATGAGGAAACACTGAAAGAGGTGGAGAGTTTTGAATATCTTGGATCATTACTAACTAATAATGGAGATACACTGAGGGAAATTAAAAGGGGGTCATCTGTAGCTATTTTTTTTAAAAAAAACAACTAAAAAGCTGCGGAGAGGAACAGACAGAACTGCAAAAAATCAGATTTTCAATCCATGCATCTTTCCTATCATAACATATACCTGTGAGACCTGGACACTTAACAAAACAGCTGAAAAACACATAAATGCCTTTGAATATAAATGCTACAGAAGAGTACTTCAAATATCATGGACGCAAAAAAAGAACAAATATATCCATACTACAAGAACTTAATATTGAAGAAGGTTGGCTAGTAAAGAGGATTAATCTGAGAAAGCATCAATATTTTGGACATATAGAACGTCATGAGAGTTTTGGAAGGGTGCATAACGGGAAGAAGAAAGAGATGAAGACCAAGTCTGCAAGACATCGTTGATGATCTGCGAGAGGTCGCATCAACAGCAGGGCATCTTGCTTACAACCAATAGGCTTATAGAAGAGCTGTTGAGAAAACAAATTAGCAACGCAACATTGAACCAAACTTTGTAAGTCGGTAATCCTCATTCATATCAACCTTAGTTGTCATAAGAAGCTTTAGCAATCAATACAATCAACATTTATGCATACATATATTCAGCAATGCATTGGATATTGATATCACACACAAGTAAAGCATTGTCAAGAGAGTGAGGGGCCTCATAACTGCATTTATCATGAACACTAGAACACATAAAACTGTCCATCAGAACCCTCTGTAAACTATCCATCAGCTGTAAACTATCCATCAGCTGTAAACTATCCATCAGCTGTAAACTATCTATCAGCTGTAAACTATCCATCAGTTGTAAACTATCCATCAGCTGTAAACTATCCATCAGCTGTAAACTATCCATCAGCTGTAAACTATCCATCATATTAAAACTCAACATTACACGTATAGTATATGTGCATGTTAGCAACATCAAACCTCATGGCCAGAAATATGCTTCATTCAACCATATTTCAAGGTCTCTTACATAAATACATCATATCATGTTATCAGCGTAGACCAAAAGCATTATTGTATGACAGCCAATAATAGCCGTGTATAATATACTTGTATATCGTAACACCATCCCAGCTCATACTACAACCTTGCCATACATGCCTATGGGTGCATCCACACATAATCTATCATACTTATGAAATCATCTCTACCAATCAAACTCATACACAACCATCCTAATTGAGTCCGAGGTGTTCGATAGGTTCATATTCATCAACAACATATCACATATACTTAGAGACAATCAATGCCGGGTACAATAACACTGTATACACTTCAATATCAAGAAACAACCATATCCACTTTACAACCCGATGCCTCGCCCACCGAGACATTTCCCGAATTAACTGGAAACTATCTTTTCAACAACTTGTATACAGGCTGACATCCCGGCCGCTGACAATAGGTTGCTTTCACTGTTTACATAGCCATTTGTCCGACATGACTTTTATCGATTTCTTGCAAACTTACCTTTTGGAGGACGCCTCCCCTACATTAATGAACGAGGTAAAAAAAAGTCCAAAACTCAAGAAGACATGAGAGCACGATTTGCATTTATAAATTATCTAAAAGATCAGTGAAATATTTAAACAATGTTACTTAACAGATCTTTACTCTAAGAATAATACTTGAAGAACATATTGAAAAGCAAAAACCATTAATCCTGAACTTCATAGACTTTAAAAATGCATTTGATAGCATACACAGAGATTCATTCTGGCGAATATTTTTAAAATATTTGGAATACCATTTGAGATTATCAACATTATTAGAGACCTCTACAGTAGATATGTTTGTGCTGTTAGCACAGAAGAAGGAATAAGTGAATGGTTTCAGATTGAAACAGGCGTGAAACAAGGACGCATACTATCTCCTTTGCCTTTCGGAAGTGCAATATACTTCATAATGAAAAAATGCTGCACAGGTAAAACAGGCATTGACTGATTACATGAGACCCAACTAGAAGATCTTGATTTTGCAGATGACATAACTCTTATCAGTGACAATGTAAAATCAATGCTAAAAGAAACATATATCCTGTCTTCAATGAGTAGTAAAATAGAACTTGAAATTAACAAGGATAAAACAAAAGTAATGAAATTTCTCATTAACCACGGAGGAAAAATATACGGAGACGGAACAGCCGTGGAGAAGTAAATCAATGTGCACATCTCGGCAGCTACATAGACCAGGATGGTGACACCAGAAAGGAAGTTAGAATTCGAATTGCAAAAGCAGCATTGACCTTCAAGAATCTTGAGAACATATGGCATTCAAAAGTTATAAGCACAAAAACCAAGTTAAGAATATTCAATTCGAATGTAATATCAACCCTCATTTATGCATGTGAAAGATGGAAAACAACTAAAGAAATAGACAACAAATTAGACTCTTTCTAAAACAAATGCTTCTGGAAAATACTCGGTGTAAAGTGGAACGAATTCAAGAACAACACAGAAATAAGACAGATCAGCAAACAACAACCTGTCTCACTGGTTTTCTTCAGAAAAAGAACGTGGACATATGTCGATCATGTGATGAGAAGGAAAAAAAATCAGATAATCCCCAAATAATCTAAGAAATGCAACACGAGAGGTCGATGAAAAAGAGGTCGATCATGTGATGAGAAGGGGAAAAAATCAGATAATCCCCAAATAATCTAAGAAATGCAACACGAGAGGTCGCTGAAAAAGAGGTCGACCACGTGAAAATCTAAGGAGGAAATTGTTAAGAGAGGCCATTTCAGTGTGGGCTTAACATCCCTTGATGAGATCGAAAAACTTGCCAGAGACAGGAAATCTTGACGAAATACAATGCGGACCGTATGTAACGTTTAGCGTCACGGGAAGGATGTAAGTAAGTCTATTTATCATTTACTGCTGTGAAGTAGACAAAATAATTTGTTGAAAAGTTTCCAAATCAATTGCACAAACTAACAGCAACAACTCACAGGGCCTCTGGGAGTCATGACCCAGAGGGGCCCACCCCTTTTGGAGTGTCAGGAGTTTAATAGGGCCGAGGCACTTGTTTGAGGGGAGGGGAGGTGCTTCCTCTGATGATCTGAGGGAGTTGTGTTGTTGTTCCACTCTCTACAGTAGAGAGTTTCCTGCATACATTACAAAACTGATTGACAAATTGTAAGATGACTGTATTTGCATGTAGTAATCAGACAAATAATTTATAACAACCGTTGGAAGTGATATCATTGTCTGTTTATGCTTGCATGAACGCTGGACACGTTTAATTTTATTCGCATACATTGTTTTTTACATCTGCTTGTGAAATGTTTCTTATGGACGCAGTTATTGTAGTTTTATTTGGTTCTTGCGTGCGTGCGTGATTTCGATACACTTCAGGCTTAGCTGCTCCCCAAAGATAAAAGTCTGAAGTTTGGTGGATTTAAATTAGGCGAGCGAGGGGGCCATTAGTTTTTAGAGATGACACAAGCTCCGAAAATCTATTTCAGAAGTTTTCATGGAGTTTTTAGCTGTGTGTACACTAGTGCCATCTTGTTGAAACCATAAGTAGATATTTTCGTCTTCTCTAGCAGGCAGAATAAATCTTGACGTATTGAAAAATAAAGCTCATTGTTGACTGTCTCTTCAAAGAATATAGGGCCAACAAAGCGCCCTCTCTATATCGCAACTCACACTCCAAGTCCCTGGTCATGTAAGAGTGTTTCTTACACAGCACGAGAATTCTCTAACGGCTAGAATAGTACATTTTACGTGTTAACATAACCCGACAGATGAAAACAGGCTTCACTTGCTAAAAAAGTGACATCAAAAGTATGAGCAGTTTTCGTTTCAATGAAATTTCTAAGCCATTCACAGTAACGGAGTCATTTTTCCGGATCCGCGAGCAGCAACATTTTGACAGCTGTTACTTTCTATGGGAAGAGTTTCATTTTGTCTCTGATCGTTTTCTCCTCGTTAAGTTTAGATGGTCTCCCACTACGATGTGCGTCTAACCCTACCCTATTTCACGAAATTTCTCAATTAGTTTATGAACTGCTTTGCCATAAGTCACGGGTGTTGCTGGGAATCTATCAGCTAACTGCTCTCGCACTAAATCGGTGCATATATTGCCTTCTCGAAATCCGTGTTCAACAAGAAAAATACGTTCCTCCAGTGAAAGAGCAATAGTGAACAAACTGATTTAAACAACCACTCATCGTATATTTCAACAACTTAACAACTGACTACGATAACGCAGAAGAAAGACTGAATACAGAGAAATATTGCGCCACAGAGACTTCAGCAGGCTGACGTACGCAGGTAGATGTGCCTAGATATTGCAGCTACGGCTACGATACCGGAATCGATACTGAGATACTCCACACTGCTTTTCCGAACCCCCTGTATATCAGCAATATGTTTTTTTTTAAATTTTACCTCAGTTTAATTTGTCTGTTCATGAATATTTCATGATTAGTACTTAGTACGTCAAAGAAATAATGCAGTTTCTAGTACTAATATTACTGCTTAAAAACATTAACTTCAAATTTCTGAATAGGAAAGCTATAAAAGAATGTCATTCGTACTTGATTACAGAAAAAGTGTTTACGGTATATTTTCTGAATACAGAGCACAGCGTGTCTCCTTACTGATGCTCTCAGATCATGCACAAAGTGATTTAGTACAGCCAAGTTCTTTGAGCCTTCTAATCTCTTCACTCGTATAACTCACATTGGGCGCCAGCTACAGCATGGCTTACATTGAGGTAAAAATAATCATTGTTTAAAAATCGAACTACTATCAGATAAAGCTTTTCATGATTAGATATATTGTCCTTATTCTTACCGAAGAGAGAGTATTTAGCAGTTATAGTGAGCTTTTATCATTTTTATCGTGTTAAACTTTTGATATTGACTTGAATGAGTATCAGTCTTCAGTCCAACAAATTATATCAGCATGTTCCAATCTTGACAAAAGGATCCTCTTTACTGAAAGACACACTCTTGATATTCAGAAAGAAAGAATATTAGAAGATCATAAACAGTCTAAGGTGGGCGAATGTTAAAAAGTCACAAGATGAGTTAATTGGAAAACATCTTTACTTTTCACGAAAACCACGCTGTTGTCAAGTTGATAAATTAATAGACTATTCATGAAAACCACGCTGTTGTCAAGTTGATAAATTAATAGACTATTCACCTTCTCTTATTTGCATATAATTTATTACTCATTATTTTTACTGACCCGCTTGAACATTATTTTCTATAATTGTTCTCATTGTTGTGATATGATATTCACTGACTGCATTACTTTCGATCAAGTTCTTAGTGGATGCAGTATCAGTGATACACCAGGATCAAATAACAAACCATTAAAGTTTATTTCTTACCCAGCCCGACGGGTGCTCGAGGATTTATTCATCAAAATAGTTAGGGGGTTATTCTGACACACTAATAATAACGATTGCAAATCAAAACAACGCCACACAGTTGGATCTGTTATATGACATCAAAGGAGATCATGGGCGTTCACAGCACACACAGCAGGCAGAACAATCCAGGAAGCCAGCTGTGCCTTCGCCTTGACCACAAGCAACATGATAATGAAGATGATGCCTGGAGTGATAAAACTACTCAGGTGTCTGCGTTCTAAGTGATTCAGTGAGTATGATCGGGAAGGTTGAGGCAGACTCTGCTAGCAGGCAGTGGCTTGAGTTATTGCACAGATCAACGACTCGCAAAGTCACCTTTCATCTATGACTCTTGGCATACAGGCGTCTAGTGAGATGAAAAAGTTGATGGGCTGGCTGGCACTGCCATCATGGCAGATGGACACCACTGGATCGAGCCGATGTTATCATTGCGCTTAGTGAAATATGCAGAGTGGAGGACTTTGAGAGAAGCGAAGCTACATCGCTGCTTAGACTGAGAGAGCTGAGAGTACAGACTGACACAGCTAGCAGTGAAAGGCATGAGATGACTTGTAAACCAAAACTGATCTGGCACTATCAACGCTAGCTTCTTACAGCGTTTTCATATCTTACTTTAAGTTATTAGAAGCTTCGCTAGCTTCTTACAATGTTTTCATATATTAAGAAACATAAAGAATTCTAGGTCATCTTCCTCTTTATGGGTTCATTCATTCATTTGTTTGCATGTCCTTTGAGGAACTTTGCCTCCCTAACAGCATTCTTGTAGGCCTCTCTGTTGTGAGCAAGATGGTCTGCTGCTGATGCATCCATTAATTTTTCAGTCAGTCATTTGCATGTCCCTTGCGGAACTTTGCCTTCCAGAAAGCTCTCCTGTAGGCTTCTCGGTTGTGAACAAGATGGCCTGCTGCTGATGCATCCATTTGCTAATTATCAACGATGTCTTGCAGCCATCTTCGCCTTGGTATTCTTCTCTTTCTTTTTCCCATTATGTACCCTTCAAAGACTGTCTTCTCTAAATTATCATGACGTTTACTTTGTCTAAAGTATTTACGTTTTCTTTTTTTAATCTTCTTTACTAGCCAGACATCTTCAATAATTAGTTATTGTAGTATGGTTATATTTGTCCTTTTTTGTGTCCATGATATTTGAAGAACTCTTCTGTAGCATTTACATTCAAATGCATTTATGTGTTTCTCAGCTGTTTTGTTAAGTGTCCAGGTCTCACAGGCATATGTTGCGAGCCATGGGAAAAATGCATGCCCTTAAAAATCTAATTTGTGTAGTTCTGTCTGTTCCTCTCCACAGATTCTTTAGTTGTTTTACGTTCTGAAGAGCAATAGATGTCCTCCTTTTAATTTCCCTCATTATATCCCCATTAATAGTTAGTAGCGATCAGAGATATTCAAAACTCTCCACTTCTTCCAATTTTTCCTCATTGATACATATTTCAGCTGCCTTTATTGTTTTGTCAGTTGTCGCCAATTTAGTTTTCTTCATCATCATCATGTGCCGTGCCGACTGGCGTTGGCTATTATGCTTCTCCAGAGTATCCGATCCTTCATGCAGGCCATCAGCTCAGCTGGTGATCTCCTCTCACACCATCCCGTCAGACTGTCCAGTATCATTTCTCTTGGTCTTCCTCTTGATCTTCTTCCTTCTATTTTTACTGTTGTTATAATATTTTCAGTGCCCCCTCTTCTCATTGCATGTCCTATGAAAGTACATTGTCTCTCTCTCTCTTATCTTTTTGACAAGGTTTTTTGTCTCTCCAGCTCTTCTCATACATTCTTCATTAGTTATTTTTGCTGTCTAGGGGATTCACAACATACTTCTAATAAACCACATTTCTGCTGCTTCCAATGATTTTTGTGCAGACTTGCCTATTGTCAATGATTCACTTCCATATAACAAGATAGGTTCAATATAGCATTTTAGGACTCGTTTTCTAACATTCATTGATAAGGATGTGTTGGTTAATATGTTTCTCATTCTCTGAAATGCAATCTTTGCTTGGCCTATTCTGTTCCTAATTTCAGTTTTGCATTTCCCATCTGAAGTTATTACTGCTCCAAGATATTTAAATTTCTGCACCTGCTTTAGAATGGTTCCGTTTAATTTTATACTGCATGTTGGTGGATTCTGTTTCTTAGATATAACCATAATCTCTGTCTTTTGATGTTCAAAGTAAGGCCTTTCTGTTCACTTTCTTTGGCGACTTTATCCAAGAGATTTTGCAGGTCTTGCTGGTTCTCAGCTATCAGTACTGTGTCGTCTGCATACCGAAGGTTGTTAATATTGTATCCTCCAATTTTTATGCCTGGTTCTGTGATGATTGTTCTTAGAATATTCTCGCTATACAGAGAAAAAAGGTCTGGAGATAGTACACATCCTTCTCGCAACCCTTGTTTTATAGGTTGATATTTTCCAATTCTATTTTCAACTCGAACTGCTGCTTCTTACTGCCAGTATAGATGTTTTACAATCCTCGGGTCTTTGCCGTCTATATTGATGTCTTCAAGCATTTTAATAATTTCATTATGTTTCACCTTGTCAAATGCCTTGGTGTAATCAATGAAGCATAAGTAGAGATCTTTCTGTACTTCTAAAGCTCTTTCTGTTAGTGTTCGTAAAGCATAAATGGCATTGTGTGTTCCCTTTCCTTCAACAAATCCAAACTGTTCATCTGCTATTTCTATTTTTATCTTTTCCTTGTTCTTCTCATAATTATTCTCAGAAGTAGCTTCGTTATGTGACATGAGAGGCTGATAGTCCGGTGGTCGTCACATTCCTTTGCACCTGGTTTCTTTGGTAGTGCTATAAACGTGGATTTAATCAGGTCACTGGGAATATAACCACTGTCGTAAATGTCATTCAGTAACTTGGTTATTATTTTTATTCCTGTCTCCTCTAGTGCCTCTATTTCTTCTATTGTTATATTATCAGGCCCAGTCGCTTTTCCTTTCTTCATGTGTTTGATGGCATCTATGATTTCATCTTCAAGTATTGGTGGTCCCTCACAATTTTCAGTATCTGGTGTTAATTCTGGTCTTTCTCCTCCATATAGCTCACCGATATAATCTGTCCACCTGTCCACAATGTCTTCTTTTCCCATTAACATTTTACCTTCTTTCGATTTCAGGCATTCTGTGGTATATTTTGTTTTCCTGCCTGTGAGTTCATTAATTCGTTTGTGCATGTTTTTGCTGTCTTTAATATGAGAGTCCTCTATCTGTCTGCACTGCTCATTTAACCACACTTCTTTTGCTTCTCTGCATTTGCGTCTTATTTCTTTATTTATCTTGTTATATTTTTTCTCGTTATTTTTAATCCTCCTCCTCTTGTCCATCAGTCCTAAGATGTCGTCTGTCATCCATTTATTTTTAGGGGCTTCTTTTTTTGGTGGTATTATCTCCTTAACAGTTTGGTGGATATAATCTCTTAACATTTCCCATTGTTCATCTATACTATTTATCTTTGCTATTGCATTGTATCTATTTGTTATAATAACTTTGTATTGTTCTCGCAGTTCTTGCTCATTTTTAAGAAGTTCTATATTCAGTTTGATGTTTCTCACTTTTCTGCCTGCTTTCTTTAGTTTTATTCTAATTTTTCCACAGAGTGGATCATGGTCACTATTGCAGTCAGCTCCTGGCATGGTTTTTGTTGTCAGTAATGCATTGCGGAATCGTTTGTTGATTAATTTTCTTCGCATTGAGATAAATGCTTTCCTCTTCGCTGTTCTTACGGACTGGCACAATTAGTTTTTCCATTCCTTTTTGTGTTGTGAACAGTAATACTATGTAATCAGCATATCTAATCTCTGGTACTTCATAACCTCCAATTGTTATGGCATCGTAATATAGTCTTTGTCTACATCTTCTCTAACATTCCTCATTGTATTTTAAGTATACAAGTTAAATAAATAAGGCGACAATATGCACCCCTGACGGACCCCTTGTTTTATGTCAAACCAATTGTTATTTCACCATTTATTCTTACTGCTGCCTGATGGTCTAGCAGTGATGTTAATTGTATCAAATGTGTTTGAAATCGCATTCTTTCCATTATTTCCCAAAGTTTCTGGTGTTATATATAATGAAATGCCTTTGAGTAGACTATAAAAGATATATATATATATATATATATATATATATATATATTCATATTAAACTCACTGCATTTCTCTATTATTAATCTAATATTGAAAATATGATCTCTTGATTTTCTTCCATGCCTGAATGAAACCAGCTTGGACCATATTTACTTCTTTTTCTATTTTTTTACGAAGTCTCCCCATTATGATTTTTAACAGAATTTACTGGCATGACATCCTGGGTAGGGGTATCCCCTATCAAAGGAGAAGTAAGACGCCTCTTTACTTTTGTTAGTCTACGGGACACCCTCGGGCAAGGTGGAATACCCGTATACCCCCCCCCCCCGATCAGGGTGACATGAAGCCATGGGAGCAGGTGATGGATGGAATGGGAGAGCAGCTGACAGATAATGTTGGTTATGGTCACCATTCTATGATGGTAGGCAGATGTTCTCAATGTAGGGACACTGGCTACGATCATTGACTAGTACAGCCACTGACCGGAAAGAAAGCAATGATAAACTATATACCAAGAAACCCAAACAGCAACATTTAAGGTCAGATAGGAAAAAGATCTGGTGGTGAGTCCCCCAGGCCAGAAAGATATAATTTCGACACTGGGGAAGAGTGTGAGACAGAGGTCAGTACTAGTAATTGTGATGACGGACAAAATCCTGATGGTGTTACTAAGGAAAACCCCTGCATGACACTAAAAAGAAAAATAAGAGTAGGAATATGTAATATAATAAGTATGTATGGGGGAAAGTATCAAATAATAAGTGACTTTATGGATACAAACATTACATCTTGGCGTGCGATAAATTCATACGTTATTTACAACGGAATATTTTCTTAAACTGCATCTTTGAAGACCATCAATGTATTTAATCATTCTGAATGAAACCGACGTTGGTGAAAAGCAACAGATGGTATTAAAACGAGATTTCTGGTCACAGATGGTAGTCTGGAGAAAACAAAATTTAAAAAAAAATGAGTCTCCTAAATTGGCAAGACGTGAGCAATATTTAAAAATCTATATTTTGTAGCATTTGAACATAGCAGCTGTGTAAATTGTTTGTGCCTTCACATTTCTAGGCCCTTACAGAGTTTGCTGTACGGATGCCAGCGCCTGTCCTCACTGCCTGGTTTTTTTTTTCGGTAGGAAAATCCAGGGTACCATGTTTTAGAAACTGGGTTGACTTCGATGCCGGTCGGGCTGACACAATCCTGCCCAAGTGCGAAATCGAACCTGGGACCTTCACTAACCACCAGACCACCCCAGCAACGTAGCGTAACGTTACATTAAAGTTATTAATCTTACAACTGAACTGAAGCTTCACATGAAGTTGAAATCAAGTGTTGTAGTGCTTCCTAGAAAGGAAGTTAGGATCAGAATTGCAAAAGCAACATCAATCTTCAAGAATCTTGAGAACATATGGAGTTCAAAATTTATAAGCACAAAAACTAAGTTAAGACTATTCAATTCGAATGTAATATCCACCCTCATTTATGCATGCGAAAGCTGGAAAACAACTAAAGAAATAGAAAAGAAATTAGACTCTTTTGAAAACAAATGCCTAAGGAAAATACTCGGCATCAAGTGGAACGAATTCAAGAACAACGCAGAGATAAGACAGATGACTGAACAGCAACCAGTCTCACGGGTGATCAGGAAAAGGAGATGGACATATGTTGGTCACTTGATGAGAAGAAATGATCAGAGAATCCCAAAACAAGCTATCAAGTGGAACACAACAGACCGAAGAAAAAGAGACAAACCGCTTGATAAGAGGACATTGTTAAAATAGGTCAAATTAACAGGCATAAAATCCTTCGATGAGGTTGAAAGACTCGCCGAAGACAGGAAAAATTGGCGAACTACTTAGCGAGCCCTATGTGACGTTTAACGGCACGGGAAGGATGTAAGATAAAAGAAAAGTGCTTACAACGGAACGTTATACACTGAAAATAAAGCGGAAAAAATGATGAAAAGTTTCAGAAAGTGGAATACAAAGGAAGAAAAAAAACATAAGCCCAAGAGTGCACCTGAACGGTAACATCCCCTTGATATGAAACAAATGAGCGGGGATAAGTTGTAACCGAACACCTGAAGATCGATGAAAACGATAGAACACAGCGATACAATACTCTAGTAAACAAAACATTTCATGAAGGCATTTAAAGTATAGACTTCTTCTTCTTCTTCTTCTGCATGAATGTATATGTTTGGAAATCAAACTTCCAAAATAGAGCCCAATCTTAATCGGGTTTTTGTATCGTAATCTAAATGCAAAAGTATCTTGGTATGATCACTTTACAAGTATGACGGATTATGTTTTGTCTTTTAATTTAAAGGATATAATTGTTCTAGGAGATTTCAATATTAATTACAGACAAACAGATGCTACATGGAATGATACTGTTTTATCAAACAACATAATCCCAAAGTATCATTAAACCTAACAGAGTAACCGAAACATCATCCACGCTAGTATATAACATATATGTAGCTAATCAAGGAAATATTATACAATGTGAAGTGACTCATACATCACTAGATAATCACTGTCCAGTCTGTTGCACATGGACACAACATGTCTTGAAAATCTCAAAAAATAAACATACCAGTATTAAATGTAGAAGATTTAGCAAATTCAGCTTAGCATCATTGCTGAAAGAGTTACTAGCAGCATCTCTAGATCATGTGTACCAACTAACTGACCCTGATGAGGCCCTGGAATATTGGATAAAAACCTTCAGGGATATATTTGACAAGCATGTTCCTATTAAAGAGGTGAGAGTTAAACATCATGTGAAGCTCCCCCTGGGCAATACCCGAGGTACTGGAAATCATGAAGGACCAGGCCCACACCAATAAGGAACTCACTAGCTACCCATTCCTTAGAAACAGAGTTCAATACTTAATTAGGTAGGAGAAGAAAATTTACTTTGGGAACCTTGTTCAGAAAAATCACACAGTAAGTCTGTCTGACTTGCAGAGTTATAATGATGTGCCTACTTGTGAAGAGTTCAGCAATCACTTCAGAGAAGAAGTCAACATCTAAAAGTCTTCACCACCGATCCTTACTTTTGACTTAAGCGAATTAAATAAATGTATAGGTAACAAATGTGCAAATCTAAATCAATCCAGTATTCTTTTGGTACCAGTTAATGACGTTTATAATTATCTTTCATCTTTAAAAAACAACAACGCAGCAGGACTTGATGACGCTACTTAGACCGAATAATTTCTATATCTTATATCCTTCCCGTGCCGTTAAACGTCACATAGGGCTCGCTAAGTAGTTCGCCAATTTTTCCTGTCTTCGGCGAGTCTTTCAACCTCATCAAAGGATTTTATGCCTGTTAATTTGACCTATTTTAACAATGTCCTCTTATCAAGCGGTTTGCCTCTTTTTCTTCGGTCTGTTGTGTTCCACTTGATAGCTTGTTTTGGGATTCTCTGATCATTTCTTCTCATCAAGTGACCAACATATGTCCATCTCCTTTTCCTGATCACCCATGAGACTGGTTGTTGTTCAGTCATCTGTCTTATCTCTGCGTTGTTCTTGAATTCGTTCCACATGATGCCGAGTATTTTCCTTAGGCATTTGTTTTCAAAAGAGTCTAATTTCTTTTCTATTTCTTTAGTTGTTTTCCAGCTTTCACATGCATAAATGAGGGTGGATATTACACTTGAATTGAGTAGTGTTAACTTGGTTTTTGTGCTTATAACTTTTGAATTCCATATGTTCTCAAGATTCTTGAAGATTGATGCTGTTATTGAAATTCTGATCCTAACTACCTGTCTAGTGTCACCATTCTGGTCTATGTAGCTGCCAAGGTATGCAACTTGATTGACTTCTTCAGATACATTAACATACATTTACAGTCAGTGCATTGCACATTGTCATTTTCTCATGATTTTAAAATTGCAGAAATATATCATCTTTTAAAGTCTGGTTTAGAGAGAAAATCCCTCAAGCTGTAGACCAATTTCCATTCTATCAATTTTGTCAAAACCTCTAGAAAAATACATACAAAAAACAAGCTTCCAACACATGCAAGAAAATGATTTGATTGTTGACTGTCAGTCAGGTTGTAGGCCCAGACATTCCTGCCACACAGCTCTCACAAAAATGACAGAAGTTGGTTATCTAATATAAACGATGATAAATTATGTGGTGTTGTCTGTGTTGACTTTGAAAAAGCATTTGACATGAATGATCATGAAATCTTAGTCAGAAAGCATGAGATTTGTAGATTACAGTCTACTTAACAAAATTTATTACATCTTTTCCTTCCAACAGACAAAAGGTAGTTTGCCTCAAACGCTCAAAGACAAATTCATTTTTGGTTGATAATGGTGTTCTACAAAGATCTATTCTTGGTCCTCACCTTTTCATCATCCACATCAATGATCTTCCACTTCATCTCAAAAACTCATCTTGTGAAAATTTTGCTGATGACTGCACAGTTTAAACTAGTGACAATGACTGTATGACTGTGTTGACTTGAGTCAACTCTTCAGTTTCAAATAAAGTCTAATTAACTGGAACAACAATAATAGAATGCTGAATGAATAAACTCCAGTAAAACAAAATTCATGCTCATTACAACAAGACAGAAACAGAAACTGACAAATTCACCAACAACAAAACTACAGCCCCTTGCTGGAGCTACACAGATAGAGAATGTTCATTCATTAATTTTTCCATTCATTTGCATGTACCATGTGGAACTTTGCCTCCCTAACAGCACTCCTGTAGGCCTCTCGGTTGTGAGCATCCATTTGCAGATCATCAACGATGTCTTGCAGCCATCTTCGCCTTGGTCTTCCTCTCTTTCTTTTTCCAATTATGTACCCTTCCAAGACCGTCTTCTCTAAATTATCATGACGTTTAATGTGTCAAAAATATTTAAGTTTTCTCTCTTTATTTCTAGCCAGCCTTCTTCAATATTAAGTTCTTGTAATATGGATATATTTATTCTTTTAGAGATTGTTAGAGAACATAAAACTCTAGGTCTAACGATTGACTACCACCTCAGCTGAAATCATCATGTAGACAATCTAACCCAACTCACTGCACAAAAAGTTAACCAAAGTACTAAATTTAACGTTTTCTTGACAAAGACACCAGAAAAATATACTACATATCACAGATACAAACACTTGAACTAGTGTTCCATAGTCTGGAATGGTTGTTCCATGTCAAACATGAAAAGACTTTACTCACTTAAAAAACGAGCAGTAAAGCTTACAGATGATGACAAACATTCAGCATATATTACAAATAAGGACAAACATCTTAACATTCTACTCATGAAAAAGAGATTTCTTTTTAACAAAGCCAAGTTAATTCGTAAAATCCATCGCACAATGCTCCACCCTATCTGCAGTCGTCGATCAATTCCAACCCAAAACACAGTCAACGCTTAAGAAATTGTTTTATTCCAAAAACGGCTTGACATGTTTTAAAAAAAGCTTCTCTTACTCAGATGCTTATCGTTGGTATGTCCTACCAACTCATGTAAAACTTGCGATTAATATTCGTTATTATGACTTAAAACTTCGTCAACATCTTTGTTATGTGGACTATATGCCTCCCATAACTACAAAGGATGTTTAATAACATTTAGAAAGAAGAAAGGTTTCTTCTAAATGGAAAAATTTAATCATTGTTAAAATACTCCAGAAAGGCAACCTCAGTAATTGGAAGGGTGTAACCTTACTATCAATTGTGTCAAAGGTGTTTTGTAAAGTGATTCTGAATAGAATTTAGGATGCAGTGGATACTTCAATGAGAGAAGAACAGGAAGGATTTCGAAAAGGGAGAAGCTGTCTCTACCAGATCTTTACTACAAGAATAATACTTGAAGAACATATTTTAAACAGAAATCATTAATCCTGAACTTCATAGACTTTAAAAAAGCGTTTGATAGCATACACAGAGATTCATTGTGGAGAATTTTAAGACTATATGTAATAGCGTCTAAAACTGTCAACACCATCAGAGATCTCTGCAACGGATATGTTTGTGCAGTTATGACAGAAGAAGGAATGAGCGAATGGTTTCAGTTTGAAACAGTCTTGAAACAAGAATGTGTATTTAAGGCAGGATTCTTGGGTGATTCAATCTCCTGCTCTTCTGTGTGTAGAATGTAAACTGTAGATGTAGTGCTATTCATTTCTGTGTATATTTCCACTACTGTCCACTGGAGTAATGTTCTTTCTTACATTACTATTTTACGTTGTTTTGCGTCTGTTTTGTTACTCACTTCACAGACTTACTTGCTCCCAGGTTCATTCTCTCTCAGTGGAAATAGTAATACAGAAGCAGCAACTTTACAGACTTTAATGATGCACGGGGTGGATGAGCGATATGACGAGAACGACAAAAGCATCCACAAAATCCATGGACACAAGACTGGACATTTCCACGATACAATATATGTTCCCGGCAGACTATTGTCGCCATCAGAACAACCTAATACACTCTATTCTACATCTATTTCACTAAACAACATTTCCAATAGCCTAATCTACCTCTATCTCAGACGATGCACAAAACACAACTGTCCCTCAGTAATATGATTTCTTTCTCACCTGACCTTTTTCCTGTCATTCCCTATCCGTGACCCTCGTGCAACCCGAGACAAAGGAGATGGACTCTACTCACAAAGAGCTGATTACTTTAGAAGATAAATCATTATATACAAATATTCCAATTCTCAGATGAGTTATCTATCTTACATCCAAACATTCAATATACTGCTATATATTATCTCCATTGCTGTTTGGAATTACCATGCATTTTATATTGAAAAGATGCTGTACAGGTAAAACCGGCATTGACTGGGTACAACTCAAATTCAAGTGCCATGCCACGTGGCGTAGGCGATCATTTCTCTCCACAATTCCCTGTCTTTAGACTTGATTATGAGATCCGCCGGTGAATTTTTTTCCTAGACACACTGACAACCCATTCAATAATTTCTCTCTCTGTCTTCCTCTGTCTCCTCTTCCTTTAATTTTTCTAGTTGCCACAGTGTGTACCAATTTTCCTCTTATCAGGAAATGTCCTATAAATCTTGCTTGTCTGCCTCTGATTTTTGGTATAATTTGCTTTTTAATTCCAGCCTCTCTTAAGACTTCTTCATTGGTTTACTTGGCTGTTCATGATACCTTCAACATCCTTCTTATAAAAAACATATACATGTCTCGCTGTACTCTCTTATTCATAGACCATGCTTCACACCCATAAAACAAAATTGGCTCAATGTAACATTTAAGTACTCAGAATCTTGTTTCCATTGATACGAATCTGTTGTATATGGGATCCAATCAGAAGGTCTTTATTTTGCAGATAACCTAACTCTTATCAGTGACAATGTGAAATCGTTGCAGGAAAAAAACAGATTCTCTGTCTTCCTTGGCTAGCAAAATAG
Source organism: Achatina immaculata (assembly GCA_009760885.1). Classification (NCBI taxonomy): domain Eukaryota; kingdom Metazoa; phylum Mollusca; class Gastropoda; order Stylommatophora; family Achatinidae; genus Lissachatina; species Lissachatina immaculata. The sequence continues at coordinate 15,586,633 of CM019707.1, forward strand.
GACTTGAAATTAACAAAGACAAAACAAAAGACAATGAAACTTCTCATTAATCAAGAAGGAAAAATATACGTAGAAGGAACAGTTGTTGATGAAGTAAACCAGTTTGCATACCTGGCAGCAACATGATGGATACACCAGGAAGGAAGTTAGAACTCGAAGTGAAAAAGCAGCGTTGTCCTTCCAAAATCTTGAGAACATATAGAATTCAAAAGCTATAAGCACAAAACCAAGTTAAGATTATTCAATTCAAATGTGATATCCACCCTCATTATGCATGCGAAAACTAGAAGTCAACTAAAGAAATAGACAAGAAATTAGACTCTTTTGAAAGAAAATACCTCCGGAAAGTACTTGGTATAAAGTGAAACGAATTCAAGAACAACGCAGAGATAAGACAGATGAGCACACAACAACCTTTTTCATGGGTGATCAGAAAAAGAAGACGGACACATGTAGGCCATGTGATGAGAAGAAGCAGAATACCAAGACAAGCTATCAAGTGGAGCACAACAGGCCGAAGAAAAAGAGGTCGACCATGTGAAACTCTAAAGAGGACATTGTTAAGATAAGCCAGTTTAGTGGGCGTAACATCCCTTGATGAAGTTAAAAGACTCGCCGAGAACAGGAAAACTTGACGAACAACTTTGCGAGCCCTATGTGTCGTTTAACGGCACGGGAAGGATGTAAAATGTAAGATATGCCTCCCTAAGCTTAGGCTAAAGTAGTTAATAGTATCGCTCGAGTGTTGTATTGTTTTCCTATACTGCTTTTCTATACATTTGTTCGTTTTGAATGAATGTAAGAATGCAAAGTTATATCATGCTGTTGCATAAATCATAGTGTGAAGTGTATGGATAAGTAATAATTTTATTATTTACTTATGTAATCATTTAATTGTGTCGTCATGATTATTATGCCTATTAACAAATGCTGAATGACTGTGACTGAGTGAAAGCTGCATTATGAAGGGCAGAATGTCAGACGGGCCTGCGTGCCCAATTCTTAACCTTTTGAAAATAAAGTATGTTCGTTCGTTCGTTTGTTCGTTCGTTCTTCTTCCTTTATTTATGGTCTTGTCTCTCAGGAATTCTTCCTCTGTGTTCTTTATAATTGTTTTTACATCTTCCCAGTTGTCATCAATACTTTTATTTTCTTCATTCCTTCTTGTGTTTATCTTATGCTTTAGCTCTTTTCTGAATTTTTCTTTTGTTTCTTCTCTTTTCAAATCACCTCTACTTATTATTGAGCTTTTATTTAATTTACTGTAACAATTTTTCTTTTGTTTCTTCTCTTTTCAAATCACCTCTACTTATTACTGAGCTTTTATTTAATTTACTATAACAATTTTCTTCAGTCTGAATTTTAGTTTAGCTCACGCAAGATAATGGTCGGTGCTGCATTCAGCTTCTCTGTAACTTCTGATCTGAAGTATGTTTGTTGTGTGCTTGGTATCATTTAAAATATGGTCTACCTGGTTATATGTTGGTTTATCGCGTGATTTCCTTGTTTGTTTATGAATGTTCTTATTTTGAAATCGTGTGCTGCTTCATCTCATTCCATAAGAGTACAGACGTCAGCAGCTTTAAATTACTGACGGATTAAAAGGATGAAGTTTATTCAAATGCACCCAAGTCACATATATGTATGTGTATAAGTATTGATCTATATGTGTACATATATATGCAGTTTAACTAGACTGTGTTGTCGTTATCGTTTTCATCACATGTTTTCTGTTTATTCTAGCAGAATCTACAGTTACAAATCTACTGTGACCTAGGGTCTGTTTGTTGGTGAGCGGTAACAGTCAAGTTTCACCTCAACCGGTATAAATAGTTTAAATAGAGACAAAGGTACCATTCTAGAACACTCGACCCCCTGCATTAGTGCCGAATCATGGCTGTTCTTAGTACCACTAACACGTGTTCCTGGTCACCTGTCTAGTCATTGGTCTAGTGTTAATTCTGTCATCGTCACGTGACTCGTCCGTGGAATGTCCCGTAATCATTTCCTTTAATTCTGTTTAAACACATTGTTTATGGAGACAATTTACTACATGTTACTACAAACGACAACCTAATAGATCGAACAGCTGTTGTTTGATTAAGCGAAATCAGTGAAAACAAACACTTGTTCCGTGGTCAGCATATCTTTGAAACATGCGCTGACTATCGGGACCACCCCCACATATTGCCTTATGTTTACACAGGAAAGGATGATATTAACGCTGGTCTAGTGGATGAAAGGTTTGAAGTTCGATGAAGAAAGAAGAAACGTTCCCTATCTGTGATGGAAACCTGGCTATTCTTGCAGGAAGATTTAAAGTGTAAAAGCTCTGCTGTCAGATCTTTCATCTTTCGGCGGATGGCCAGACAACGAAAAATATCGCGCCCTGCAGTACTGAGAACTTACTAAATCAAGGTCTTCATAGCAACCTTCAGTTGTTATATATGGTCACCGCCAAACCACTTCATGAAACATAGAATTACAGTACAAAAGCACTTACTGGTATCCCTAAAACATAATTAAGATGTAAACCGAATCGTTACAACTGTTTAACGTTAACTAATCAAACTGATCGTACTTGTGGTTTAAGCTTTAGCATTTTGTTATAACAGCTTTACTGCAGTGGCTTTGTGATCATTTATGAGTTGCTAAACTATTTCCACTGCAACCAACGTATTCGTTCTGCGTTGATTCTTTTGTTCTGTATTTATTTATCTACTAGCTGATTACCCGGCGTTGCTCGGGGACTTATTAATTAGTAATACTGCGGAGTGGATTTGAGATGGCCATGTTTCTCCCACGGACAACCGTATGTTGCTTGCTCAATAGTGGGTTCATCCAAGAAATTATTTATTCTTGCTCCTGGAGGTGAAACTATAAATGTTGTATATAGCAAGTTTTAGGTTAAACTACTTTGCGAGCCCTATGTGACGTTTAACGGCAAGGGAAGGATATAAGATATCAGATATAAGAAGAATTATAAATGCCATGAAACTGAACATACTACGCTGGTTGTGCCATGTAGAAAGACTGGAAGAAATCAGACAAACGAAAATTATATATGCACAAGAGCAAGAGATGAGGGAACCAAGACCAAGAGAAAGATCAAGACAAAGATGGAAAGGAAACAGAGAAGAAGATATAAAAGAAATTCGTGTCACCAATTCGAGAGAGAAGATTAGGAATAGAGAGGAATGTACGCGGACTTTATCTGCAGCAGTGAGTCTTAATGGCTCGGAAATTGAAGAAGAAGAAGAAGAAGAAGATTGATTGATTGATTGATTGATTGATCTCTACCTCAAAAGTGTTAAGAATTGGGCACCCAGGCCAGTCTGAAGTCTGCCTTTTATTATACAATTTTCACTCTGTTCCAGACATTCTACAAATATGCTGCGCATATAACAAATATAATTAACAAGAAAGTAACTACACCCACATAAAAATTACTAACTACATATACATAAAAATGAATAACTACATACACGTGTAAATAAATAACTACATACACATATAAATTACTATCTACCAAACAAAACTTTAATTACTATTTCTAATAAACTATTAACTAAATTCAATGTCTGTAAGAGCAGTCTAAAATAACTTTTTAAGTTTTATAATTCATGGAGGCATATAGCCGACATCGAATAGATTTTGGAAAAGTTTTTAGCTGTAGGAAGGAGTATAGTTTATATAGGATAGGAGAGTATTCCAAAGATGAGCAGCAGAATAAGTAAAGCTTTTCTTGCAAAGGTCAAGTCTAGGTTTTGGAAGACATATGTTGTTCAAGCGTTAGCTGCACTGTGGGCTAAATTTAAACAGGTTCCATTTATAAGCCGGAGCAGGGTGTGAAAGAAGTTGATGTACGCAACGAAGAATAAGAAGAATATAATGGTTGTTATATCTTCCCATCTGTCATTATTGTTTTTATTTTGATCATTCCCTCTTGTGTTTATCTTATGGTTTAGTCCTTTCCAGAATTTTTTCTTTAGTGTGTTCTCTTTTCTAAGCATCTGTGTTTATTACTGAGCTTTTATATCAGTTTCAGAAGTAAACTTTACATAAAAGCCAAACCATTCTTTTTCCGAGCACTAGTTTTCGAATACTCGAAATGATGCTCGCATCGACAGAGCTCAATACTTGTTTTTTTCTTAGACTTCAATGACAGTTCTAGATAGCACAATATGTTGTCCCTAAAAGTGCAGGCCCTCTCCATCCTCACTCTGTTCACCCCACCTACCAGGTCACACGTGGAGTTTATTGACTGTCACTTACAGCCTGATACATTTACAGTATAAAATGTGAAGCCATAATACGCACAAGCTTTTACAACGAGCACACGAATTAGAGGCTTCAGCAAATGTGGTTTTGTAAGTTCATCTTCAAGTTTGCTGTACCGAAAGACCATTTCTGATACTGATAGCTACAATTACAAATATTTTCGTTCAGTAAATATAAGTGAGTAATTCCTCATCATCTATTTATATTTCACTTATTCCCTCTAGTTCAGTATTTGAAACTTTACGGGAGACTTGTTTGAAGGTAATGACATTTTCTTTACTTCATTTCATTATTTAGATATGACAGTAATAGATTTTCATAAGGGAAAAAAACAGTTCATGTAATTCTATATCTTATATATACAATGAGGAAAAACTGGAAGAAGCGGAGAGTTTTGAATATCTTGGATCGCTACTAACTAATAATGGAGATACAATGAGGGAAATTAAAAGGAGGACATCTATCGCTCTTCAGAAAGTAAAACAAATAAAGAATCTGTGGAGAGGAGCAGACAGAACCACAAAAATAAGATTTTTAAGGGCATGCATCTTTCCCATAGCAACATATGCTTGTGAGACCTGGACACTTAACAAAACAGCTGAGAAACACATAAATGCCTTTGAATGTAAATGCTACAGAAGAGTTCTCCAAATATCGTGGACACAAAAAAGAACAAATATATCTATACTACAAGAGCTTAATATTGAAGAAGGCTGGCTAGTGAAGAGGATTAAAGAGAGAAAACTGAAATATTTTGGACACATTAAACGTCATGATAATTTAGAGAAGACCGTATTGGAAGGATACATAATGGGAAAAAGAAAAAGAGGAAGACCAAGACGAAGATGGCTGCAAGACATCGTTGACGATCTGGAAATGGATACAACAGCAGCAGGCCATCTTGCTCACAACCGAGAGGCCTACAGGAGTGCTGTTTGGGAGGCAAAGTTCCGCAAGGGACATGCAAATGAATGAATGAATGAATATATATTTATCCTGATCAGAATGTTCTTTTGTTTGTAGTGATTTTTTTCCTAACCACATTTCTGAGTCAGTGTTCAGCTTCTATTGTAGCCAGTCAGAGCAGATGTTGCATCTGACGTTACACATCGAGATCTACAAGGTGTTACTTTGAGACAGAAAACTCTTGACTGTGTGGAATCACAAATGAGACATAACATACTTTCACACGGCAAGAAAATGTTTCTCATTATCAATTTCATAATTTTCCGGTTGAACCAATAAATCTTAAAATTTATAATCCATGTTTGTTTGTTTGTATGTTGTTTTTATTTTGTTTTATTACACAGTCACACAAAATATAAATCTCTTGGTGCCTTGGATAATAGGCTAGTTAATTTGGTTATTTGTGGAGCCGATTCAGAAAATTGGATTGGACAGACTGCATCAGCTGTAGTTTCTTAGATGTGGCTAAATTTATACAATTTTAATTCTCTCTTTAAAAATATCTCTTCTGCAGACTGGGATGTCATAACAAGCTGTCTTATTTGAATGGGAAATTTATGTATTTAATTTACCCACATTTTTGTGTATAATGACCGTTGTTTCACATTTGTTCCTCTACTCACTTTTATATAACACACATTGGCATAGAAATGTATAGATCAAGCGACAAAATGCGTTTGCTATATTTTATTACATAATTATATGTACAAAATTAAGATGGTAAATCATGGTTTTTGTAGATTACATAAATTTGTATAGATTAGGTTTCTCAACCTGATCTGTTTAAAACAGTTGCGCTGTATAATAGCTATGATCATATAGGAGGTGTGTGTTCCATTCATATCATTTCATTTTTGCAAACCGAACACCGAAGATGATATGTCTACATCAAGACGGAGCTGCGTGAATCATCCTAAACTATTTTGATATATTTGTGGGGAGTACACACTGATAGCAAAATAATAAACCATTTTTGAGCATATATAGGTTATTTTGGTGTCAAGCTTGGAGATCAAGATAAATCATGAGTTCCTCATAATGTATGCAAAACGTGTACGGAGAATTTGGGCCAGTGGACAAATGGAAAAAAGCTGCCTGAAATTTGGGGTACCAATGGTGTGGAGGGAATCGAAAAATCATTTCAATGACTGTTATTGTTGTATTGCTCATATCATAGGCATCAATCGAAATAATCGTGACAAGCGGTCTTGATCTACCTTCAGCGATGTTACCTCTTACGCACTCAGGTCTTGTATACGTTCACATTTCCTTGAACTACCACAGCTCTCAGAGGATGAGTCTTGTATGTCTGATATCTCACAGCTCTCAGAGGATGAGTCTTGTATGTCTGATATCTCACAGCTCTCAGAGGATGAGTCTTGTATGTCTGATATCTCACAGCTCTCAGAGGATGAGTCTTGTATGTCTGATATCTTACAGCTCTCAGAGGATAAGTCTTGTATGTCTGATATCTCATAGCTGTCAGAGGATGAGTCTTGTATGTCTGATATCTCACAGCTCTCAGAGGATGAGTCTTGTATGTCTGATATCTCACAGCTCTCAGAGGATGAGACTTGTATGTCTGATATCTCACAGCTCTCAGAGGATGAGTCTTGTATGTCTGATATCTCACAGCTCTCAGAGGATGAGTCTTGTATGTCTGATATCTCACAGCTCTCAGAGGATGAGTCTTGTATGTCTGATATCTCACAGCTCTCAGAGGATGAGTCTTGTATGTCTGATATCTCACAGCTCTCAGAGGATGTCTGATATCACACAAGGTAAAGAAGGTGGGGGCACTGACAGTGAACTCCAAAGAACCTCACATAGTGATCGTTTTGATCAGAATGAATTGAATGATCTGATCAGAGAATTAAATCTTTCCAAGTAGACTTCTGAATTGTTTGTCTCCAAAATAAAGAAAAAGAATTTACTTCAGCCTGGAACGAAAATTTCATTTTTTCGAAATGTAGTTTGAAATGTGTTCTTTTACATAACGGCAACAAGTATGCTTCTATTCCAATCGGTGATTCCACCAGGATTAAAGAACAGTACAAGGCCACCTCTGTAATCTTGGAAAAGATAAATTACCAAGAACATCAATGGGTGGTTTATTTGCGTAGACTTGAAGATGGTTAATTTTCGTCTTGGTCAACAAAGTGGCTACACAAATTATCCTTTCTTTTTTTTTTGTATTTAGGGTAGTGGAGCCAAAAGTAGACATTGGACAAGAAATGAATGGCTTCAGAGTGAATATATGTTGGTTGGAGGACAAAAATGTAATCAAGGATCCTTTTGTAGCACGAGATAGAATCATACTGCCACCACTACATATAAAGCTAGGTCTGATGAAAACCCTTGATGAGGTTGAAAGACTTCGCCGAAAACAGGAAAAATTGACGAACTACCTTGCGAGTTCTATGTGACGTTTAACTGCACGGGAAGGATGTAAGATATAAGATGTAAGATATAAGATATAAGATGACGAAGCAATTCCACCAAAATATATTTCTTTCTCTTGTGTGGCGGGGTTAAATATTTCCTAAAAAGAAGCTCTGCTCGTCTGAAAGGTACTCAGTCTGTTCAAGAATCTCCAAGAGGGACGGATAATCCGTAACAAACCTCATTTCCAGTTTCTTTATGTGTCCGTCCATTCATTCATTAGCACATACGTCGTGGAACATTGCCACCCTGTTAGCTCTCTTAAAGATATCTCGTTTCTAAGCAAGACGCCCTGCTGCTGATTCACCCATTCGCAAATCATCAACAATGTCTTGTTGCCATCTTCGCATTAATCTTCTTCTCTTTCTTTTTTCCTAATATGTACAATCTAAGGCTGTCTTGTCCAAACTCTCATGACGTTTATGTCTGAAATAGTTTCCTGTGTTTCATCTTTTTCAATAGCCAGTTTTATTCAGTATTACATTCCTGTAGTATGGAAATATATTTATTATATATTTAAAGGACTCTTCTACATTATTCACAGTCAAAGGCACTGATGTGTTTCTCAGTTGTTTTGTTAAGTGTATGTGTCTTACAGGAATATATTGCCATGGGAAAAATGCATGCCATTAAAAAAAAAATTTTTTAAACTTCTGCCTGACCCTCTCCACAGTTTCTTTAGTTGTATTAGCTTCTGATGAGCAATAGATGACCTCCTTTTTTTTCTCTCCCTTGATGTGTCTCCATTGTTTGTTAGCAATGATCCAAGATATTCAACATTCTCCAGCCACTTCCAGGATATGTCATCATTGATATATATTTTATTTGCCATTTTTGTTTTTGTTATTTGTCATCAGATCATTGTTATTTCCATTAAGATAAAGGTTTTCCTCTTCACTGTTCTCACGGACCGACATAATTAGTTTATCTATTCTTTTTTGTGTTGTTGACAGTAATACTGTGTTATCAGTATATCTATTCTCTGGTATCAAATCTTGGATGTGATAACCATTATAGGATTTCTTGGTATCTTTCGAGAAGGTAGTCTGTAATTTCTTTCCATCCGGACGGTGACTTTCCCATCGCAACATATGCCTGTGATACCTGAACATTTAACAAAACAGCTGGGAAACACATATATGCCTTTGAATGTAAATACTACAGAAGAGTTCTTCAAATGTCATGGACACAAAAAATAACAAATATATCCATACTACAAGAACATAATATTGAAGACAGCTGGCTAGTAAAGAGGATTAAAGAAAGAAAACATAAATATTCTGGACATATTAAACGTCATGATAATCTAGGGAAGACCGTCTTGGAAAGGTACATAACGGGAAAAATAAAGAGAGTAAGACAAAGGCAAAAATGGCTGCAAGACATCGTTGATGATCTGCAAATGGATGCATCAGCAATAGGCCATCTTGTTTACAACCGAGAGGCCCACAAGAGAGCTATTAGTGAGGCAAAGTTCCCCAAGGGACATGCAAATGAATGAATGATTGTAGCTATTTCCTCACACTGAGATCACCTGACTAGCTGGTATACCCCTAACCTGCTATCTGCTCTTTCTGAGCTACTTCAGATGAATTATTTGTTTCATTCCAACTGGTCGGGACTCGCTTGTAAAGATTCCATCTTTCTTCGGAGACAGTCGCTTGTGTTCTACTGCACATCTCACTCTGTCTCTCAGCACGTGAATCTCAAACACTGGGCCTCACACGAGGAAGATACACTATATTAACACGAAAGCCATGACTGACATAAATGTGGCTGTCTTTGCACATTCAGTTCACAACTTTCATTCTGTTTAAGCGAAAGAAAAGCGGAGATATAAGCTTATATATCTGTTTGTGGAGGTGCTTCCGTGATAGACAAAAATGTCCTCCTGATCATAATCTACATTAACGAATTTCGATGAAACTCTTACCTCGTCTTCTTGACGTAAGCAACAGACCATATATTTTTCTAGTCTTATTAGGTAAGAGGGCGCAGAAAATTGGCAAGATAAAGCGTCAGCCAACTTGTCGTATATCTGGTTAAAAGGGGAAGCGCTTGGTGAAAGTTCTAACTACAAAAAAAGCAACCGAATTTAATTTAATGACTACAGCATTTGTTAGTAAAAGCATTAAGAATATGAGCTGGTGTGTCTAAAAAACCTCTTTCTTGTCTTTACTTTTCTTATTCTTGGTTCTCTCTACTGATTGTTAAACATCGTTAGAGATATGATGTTTCATAATTTCGATGTGCTAATTATAGTTCTGGTGTGCAATCGTGTGGGCGAGTCATTACTACTTCAACATGTCTTCAGAATTTTCTTTCATCGTCTTCTCCGCTGTACTTAAGAAACATGATTGAGTGTATTCGCTCAGAGGCACGGTTTTTGTCTTACTGCAACTTACGACTAACAGTGACCTAATACAGGCATTAATAAACTAACAGTGACCTAATACAGGAATTAATAAACTAACAGTGACCTAATACAGGAATTAATAAACTAACAGTGACCTAATACAGGAAATAATAAACTTGCAGAAAGTTCTCTCTCTTCCTTATTTGCCTCTCTGTACCTACATCTAAACCACTGATGAATATCCTAGGCTATATGGACTTCACTGGGTGTACGGTCCAGCGAACAAATTGATTCTATTCTAGAAAAATCTTAACATCATTTGGATTCTATTTATTGCTTTATTGTTTAATAAAGATGAAAGAAAATAGAAGAAGAAGTCAATATGGTCCAAGCTGGCTTCAGGCAAGGAAGAGGATCAAGAGATCATATATTCAATCTAAGATTAATAATAGAGAAATGCAGGGAGTTTAATGTGAATCTATATTTATCCTTTATAGACTACTCAAAGGCATTTGATTGTGTACAACACCAGAAACTTTGGGAAATAATGGAAAAAATGGGATTTCCAACACATTTGATACAATTAACATCACTGCTGTATTTAGACCAACAAGCAGCAGTAAGAATAAATGATGAAACAACAACTTGGTTTGACATAAAACAAGGGGTCCGTCAGGGGTGCATATTGTCACCCTACTTATTTAACTTGTATACTGAAAATATAATGAGGAATGTTAGAGAAGATGTAGACAAAGAATATTACGATGCCATAACAGTTGGAGGTTATGAAATACCAGATATTAGATATGCTGATGACACAGTATTGCTGTCCACAACACAAGAAGGAATGGAAAAACTAATTATGTCAGTCCGCAAGAACAGCGAAGAGCAGAACCTCTATCTTAATGCAAAGAAAACTAAAGTGATGACAACTGACAAAACTAACAAGGCAACTGAAATATGTATCAGTGAGGAAAAACTGGAAGAAGTGGAGAGTTTTGAATATCTTGGATCACTACTAACTAATAATGGAGATACAATGAGGGAAATTAAAAGGAGGACATCTATTGCTCTTCAGAAAGTAAAATAAATAAAGAATCTGTGGAGAGGAGCAGACAGAACCACAAAAATAAGATTTTTAAGGGCATGCATCTTTCCCATCGCAACATATGCCTGTGAGACCTGGACACTTAACAAAACAGCTGAGAAGCACATAAATGCCTTTGAATGTAAATGCTATAGAAGAGTTCTCCAAATATCGTGGACACAAAAAAGAACAAATATATCTATACTACAAGAGCTTAATATTGAAGAGACTGGCTAGTAAAGAGGATTAAAGAGAGAAAACTTAAATATTTTGGCCACATTAAACGTCATGATAATTTAGAGAAGACCGTATTGGAAGGATACATAATGGGAACAAGAAAAAGAGGAAGACCGAAACGAAGATGGCTGCAAGACATCGTTGATGATCTGGAAATGGATGCAGCAGCAGCAGGCCATCTTGCTCACAACCGAGAGGCCTACAGGAGTGCTGTTTGGGAGGCAAAGTTCCGCAAGGGACATGCAAAGGAATGAATGAATGTTTAATAATGGGTCCAAAACGGTTCTAACACAGATTTGCTGTGATGATGGAAAGGGATTCCACAGACAAAACAATAAAAAGTTTAAGAACCGCTGATCTTAACTGACTGTATGAAAATCGTCACCGCTTTAGTAGGCAGAAAAACTGGGAAGATGTTCATTATGAAAGTCTCTACTTCTGTGCCTATATCTGTATCTGCATTATGTTTTCAAAGTGTCTTATCTTATATATCTTATATCCTTCCCGTGCCGTTAAACGTCACTTAGGGCTCGCAAAGTAGTTCGCCAATTTTTCCTGTCTTCGGCGAGTCTTTCAACCTCATCAAAGGATTTTATGTCTGTTAATTTGGCCTCTCTTAACAATGTCCTCTTTAGAGTTTCAAGCGGTCTGCCTCTTTTTCTTCGGCCTGTTGTGTTCCACTTGATAGCTTGTTTTGGGGTTCTCTGATCATTTCTCTCATCAAGTGACCAACATATGTCCATTTCAAAGAGTGGCTGGTGAAAAATGAATTTCCAGTTATAATAATAGTAGGCATCCATAAATTTCTTAAACAGATCACACATAACTTTTCTCTAGTAAAATGACAGTAAGTGTGATAGAACGGAAACAGAAAACAGCCCATTTTAAATCCACGTTAAAACTTTTTAAAACAAAAGCTTAACAACAGCTGTTCTAATTCAGGAACATAAAGTTTTGAGGTTTTGGTTTACTCATTAATCGTATGACCAATAAATAAATAAATAAATCAGAAAGAAATAGGAAAAGAGAAAAGATAATATGGATTTATTTAATTTTAAATTTTAAAATCAAAACCGAACAACGAATAACGGTGACTATAAACCACAAATTACTGAGATAAAGTTAAATTACCGAGAAAAGAAACAATTCTGTGAATCCATATTAAGACGTAATTTGAAATTTCGTAAATCGAGGGAGTGAAACAATTCAATTTCAATTTTTCTAAACACATATAACAGTTTTATAGAAAATAAAAGTAAACAGACTGTGAGGTTCAAGAAAAGGAATTAACAAAACTTTTAAAAAATTGAGAACCAACCGGTTCTTTGTTTTTGTGTTCATGTTTCTCTTTCTATAGTATGTAAGTGTTCTACTTTATAATTCACTGTTTATGATGAGGATGAGCTATTGTGGCATTTTTCCTGGAAGTGGGTTTGGTGTTTTTATATTATAGCGGATCTGATGTTTTAACTTCAGTGTGGATTCGGTAGTTTTATTTAATAGCGGATTTGATATTTTTATGTCATAGATTTATTCGGTATTTTTCTATCATAGCGGATTTGATATTTTCGTATTATAGCGAATTTTGTGATTTTACTGATGAGTGGATTTGATGTGTTTCCATTTTGACTTTATTCAGCGTCTGTATTACTTTTTCTGTTTCAACACATCGATGGAACATCCTAGTTTTATCTTTAGGAAAAAGATATTGTGATAAAGCATCTGTCTCACACAAGATGGTCATCACATTTTGATGCTGTTCTTGCTATATATGTAGATTCTTAGAAAATTTAGCATCCACATTCTCTGGTGCACTGTTGTGTATTAGTTTCTCTTGGATAATTTTAGAGCTCATGTTAAGTTTGTAGTCCTAACTGTAAACATGTGACATCTGCTTTTAATAACTATGAGAATACAGCCAGTACATGCTACTTTAAAAAAGTTATTGATGGTTGGTTTTATTACCAACATCGTAGATAGAGAGTGATAAAATGTAGCTTTGAGGCCTAGATTGAGAGTTGTAAAAAGTAATCCTGAGGCGTAGATAGAGGGTGATAAAAAGTAGTTCTGAGACGTAGATAGAGAGTTATAAAAAGTAGCTATGAGGCGTAGATAGAGAATGATAAAAAGTAGCTTCGAGGCGTACATAGAGAGCCAGAAAAAGTTTCTTTGAGTCTTAGACAGATAGGCAGGAAAATAGTTGTCGGTCCTGGATAGAGAGACAGGAAAGCAGCTTTTGGGCCTGGATAGAGAGACATGAAAATTAGGTTTATGGCGTAGACATATCTGTAGGAAAAGCAGCTTTGGGTATACTTAATTAGTAGTAATCAATTTTAAAACAACTTTGATATAAACAGCGCAGGGTATTGTCAGTGGCATGTTGGTTATGAACTGTTATAATGGCAATACACTGTTTCTACCCCAACGTTTTGTTGTATTGAAGCTTGTAAACTGAGAGTTTCGATGAATTCACAATCACTGGGTGGTCTCTATCCTACTCAAAATATTATCTAAGCCAGAGTGCAGACACAGAACTAACAATACTCCATAGTTATATCCAGGGCCTCCGAGAGACATTTTGGAAGAGGATACAAAACTCCCTCTCCCCCTTTTAAATCTCTTTTCGTCCACTATAGTCTCTGCCGATCTCCGGGTCCACTTTTAAGAGAGAAAACACACTCCACTCCCTCGAACGAAGTATCGGCTGGAACTCTCTTTTGTAGATTTTGCTTGTGTCAACTGCTCTTATGGCATTCCTTAGCACATCTTGATTTAGAGATGCGACTCTGTACGTATACATAACCGCTCCAGTCCAAGATGCTATAAAACGAATACCTATCATTAAGACAAGAAAAATGATATTGTGCAGCCTTTTAAAAATAATTTTACATGTTATATTTTTATATTATATTAGAACTGATATGCAAGTCAAATCGTTCACATAGCTGTATTATAGCCCTTCCTATTACCAGCCTATCATTACAAAAGCCTGCTAAATGAAGGAGAAGAAGCCGAAGTAATCTGCTGTGAGGTGGAACTTAACGGAAGAAAGACAGCTTTTCTTATAGGAAGAAAATATAATATATTATTTTAAATGCAACATTTTTCTCCCACAGGCAACCATGATGAAAATCAGTTTATCTCGATTGACACAGGCAATGACGGCTATAGCTGTGTTTATTGCATGGACAGTGACATCATTTCTATGTCACAAATGCGGGAAGATGTTCCTGCAGCTCTCAGAAAAGAGTCTTAATCTTTCAGAAGATGACAGCGACACTGCCAGAAAGTCCATGGTCCGGTTTATCTTGGCCTTGACTCTGACAATTGTCCAGGTAAGAGAGGGGCGCTGATGTGTCAGGTGAAAGTTAGTGGTTTCCTTTAAACGCCGTGAAACCTATTCGTTTAAACATGTTATGACACGAGGATGGGAAAATATGGCTCCGATATGACCACATACTGTCTTAATTTGCCCATGACAATTCGGCCTGTATTGCCAGGCGCACTATCTGAGCAATTATATTAGGCTCTGCTTGATTCTAGAAGTTAAAACAACAAATACACATAGTAGAAAAGGCGCAAATCTTATACTTTGATGCCAGCATATGTGCCACTATAACACACAATGTGCAACATTTTAAACGATAAAAGGGATGGCGACTGCAGTAAAACTGGTTTAAATAAATAAGGTACATAGAGGTGTATGGTGTAGTTTTTCAAAGTGAGGGAGGAAGTGAGCAAGGTGAGAAAAAAAAACGAATATAAAGTATGAGAATGTATAAATGAAAAACATACAACATCCGATATTTCGGCGTGAGCCTTATTCGAGGATACATACACAACGAAATACAAACATATATAACTTATCTGAAGAGTCTTGCTTCCAGTGAAGCAGAAATGTGTGTGGAAGAAGGAGGAGGAGAGAAAAAAAACCACGCTGCCTACAGACAAAAGATTCCCGATATAGCCAATCATAGAGAAGAAGCGGAGAGAGAGGAGGAGAACAAGTGGGAGAAAGGGGTTGGGGGAAGGCAATAAAAACATGATAGCCGCTAGAGGTGTCGGGGGGGGGGGGGGAGGGAGAGAGGGGAGAGAAAAGGGGACGCGAAGAGATAATGAATGAAGAACTAAACACCTACAGGAAGGAAATGTGAAACTGGTGAATAGGACAAGACCAATATGTTGGCAGAGAAGGAAATAGGATGGTAGTAGGGAGGGGTAGCATAGAGAAAGAAGGTAGAGTATAAAAAAGGCCAGTGGAAAAATAAAGAAGTTACAGAAAGCTGAAGACATTGTTAAGTCCAGCTGGGTGGAGACAGCCAGTTCTAGGACCCTCCGAGATCGTACATCTGCGGTACAAGAGCGGATCGCACTAACCGAAATAGCTCGGACAGAGTGAAACTAGTACTCACGTACCACCCTCATACTGTTTCGCCATCTCCACCTCCTCCAGACCGAGCCTGAGACACGTGAACTTTTTGGGGAGCCCCCATTGGTGGCCTACAGACGGGACAAGAACCTCAGGGACCTTTTACTTCGTAGTCATCTTAAGACAGATGACACTTTTTATGGTACAAGACGTTGTGGACGCCGTAGATGTAACACTTGTCCGTTTGTTGTCGAGGCCAGCCAGATCTCTTTCCCTAAATCCACGTTATCAGTACAGGAGGGTTTCACCTGTACTTCACGAAATGTCATTTATGTTATCATGTGCAAACGTTGCGGTTTGAAGTACATAGGGGAAACTGGCTTACGGTTAGGAGATCGATTTCGCCAGCATCTCAGTGATATTTCTAAGAGGGCCTGGACACCTGTGGCTAAACATTTTTGCCTTGGTAACCACAGGGGCAAACAGGACATTTCGGTTTGTGCGATCCGCTCTTGTTCTGCTGATGTACGATCTCGGAGGGTCCTAGAACAGCGCCTTATTTTCCAGACTGGCTGTCTCCACCCAGTTGGAATTAACAATGTCTTCAGCTTTCTGTAACTTCTTTATTTTTTCACTGGCCTTTTTTATACTCTACTTTCTTTCTCTATGCTACCTCTCCCTACTACCATCCTATTTCCTTCTCTGCCAACATATTGGTCTTGTCCTATTCACCAGTTTCACATTTCCTTCCTGTAGGTGTTTAAGTTCTTCATTCATTATCTCTTCGCGTCCCTTTTCTCTCCCCTCTCTCCCTCCCCCCCCCCCCGACACCTCTAGCGGCTATCATGTTTCTATTGCCTTCCCCCAACCCCTTTCTCCCACTTGTTCTCCTCCTCTCTCTCCGCTTCTTCTCTATGATTGGCTATATCGGGAATCTTTTGTCTGTAGGCAGCGTGGTTTTTTTTCTCTCCTCCTCCTTCTTCCACACACATTTCTGCTTCACTGGAAGCAAGACTCTTCAGATAAGTTCTATATGTTTGTATTTCGTTGTGTATGTATCCTCGAATAAGGCTCACGCCGAAATATCGGATGTTGTATGTTTTTCATTTATACATTCTCATACTTTATATCCGTTTTTTTTTCTCACCTTGCTCACTTCCTCCCTCACTTTGAAAAACTGCCCCATACACCTCTATCTACAATTATAAACGAAGTTCAAACAACCTTGCAAGAACTTTTTCCTCTGGCAACCAATGCAGAGCCGAGTGCAATATGATGTGCTTGTTTTCTGCATCTGACTCAATACAAAGTTGAGCAAATAATCCACTGTTCACTGTTCTAGATTTTATGAAGTTTACAATCCAAACACAGTCTTCAAGTAGAGATACCTGAGTTTCATTCAACTTCTTTGAAGCGAGTGCCTCACTATAGATCATGCAATGGTTACCTACAATCTCGGGTGGAACTTGTTTTCTGCGAGTTACAACACCACTGTTGTGGCCAGTCACTGTGGCAGCACCGTCGGTGAAAACACGGATGCAGTTCGTCCACTGCAGTCAAAAAGATGTGAAAAATTCGTTTAAAACAAGAAATATTTCATCGGGCGTCGATCTTGCTGGCAGTTACTTGTAGAAGAGAAATTCCTCTTGTATTCTATTTTGCCAACAATAGCGAGCATAAAAAAGCAGCTGTGACTCGCCAACTATGTCAGTTGACTCATTTAACTCAATAGAAAACTTAGTAGATTGCAATCGTTCAGTTAGCAGGGCGACAATGTCCTCGGGCATTTCAGATATTCTTCTGCGGATAATATCGTTCGAGATGGGAAAGCTTTTCAACTTTGTAGTATATTCTGAGATAAACAATACGTCATAAATCTCAACAGCGGCTGGCATGATAAGATCTTCTCCAATCGCGTGCGGTTTCTTCGATTTTGCTATTCTCTGGGTAATCAGGTACGATGCTTTTCGTTGACAGTGGCTCTTGATTTTAACACTGTCTTCTGTTTACTATATTCCTCGGCTATACGTTCGAAAAGTTCTTTGGTTTTTTTTTCTGTAGATCTCGATATCTTGTAGTTAAATGACGACGCAATTTCGTCGGATTCATTGCCTCATTAAAGAGGATATGCCAACAAATACACTGTGGCAGATTTTGGCCGTTTCTTGATGGAACGAAAACGTACTTAATATACTCCAAATCATATTTTCGAGGGTATTTAGTTTTCTTACAAGTATCAGCGTTAACGTCGTCTTGATCACGGTGACTTTCGCTGCCACTGCTATCAATTTCTTTGCGCTAAGTTGAAGGCTTACGTTTCACAAACGATTCGTTTTAGCGCCTAAAGTTTTAAACTTTACACAATAAAAAAGGTTATCCGAAAAGTCTCCACGATCACTGCGTGGGTAACTGGAATCCGTTGATTAATCCAATACGAATTACACACAGCACCAAGACCAAGTAGCAGCTCTCAAGCCAACGAAATATGATTTTTTTAACTAAAACACAATTCTGAGAATTATATTTCACTTCTGCTCTCTCGCAGAATCTACGCCGACTGTTCTCTAAATTACATTGTAAAATTGCACATTTCAGCAACTCGGTTATAAAGACGCCGGTGTCGCACTTCAAAAGCGATGCCGTCTTTTTATACACGTCACATTTTGTTTGATACTGGAAGAAACGCTGTCTGGACCATCCTTTCTCCAATAGTTGCACTGCGGACGTACTAGTAAAGCGACCTAGAATTCCGCGGCTTGCATCTGTGCAGTCTGTCCCTAGGGGCTATGCATTACGTGAAAAATGGAATAACATTTTAATGCATCTTCTTTTTTTTTTTCTGCTCTGAGACTTCAGCGCGGCCCACAGTACTCTCTGTCACGGCACACTTTTGAGCCGCCACCCATAGGTTGAGAAACACTGGTCTAGGTCATCATCATTGCACTCTGTACATACCCATAGGTGCTCAACATCCATTAGCATACCGCGGCGGATAGTGCCTGTCCTGTGTTGGTTGATCAGTTGTCTCGCATCTCCACTATGTCTCTCTAGTTCCTAGCCATGCCGATCTGAATTCCCAGCTCTCTCTGTCTGAGTAGCGATGTAGATTAACTTCTCTCGAAGTTCTAAACTCTGCCTATCTCTCTGAGCACGTTAACAATATCAGCTCGATCCCGCAATTATCCACCTGCAATTATGGCAGAACAGCCAGTCTGTCAGCTCTCTCATTTCCCTGGATGCCTACGTGACCAGGAACAAAGCTAAAGGTGACGTTGCGAATCGTTGATTTCTGCAATGACTCAAGCCACTGCCTGCTTACAGAGCCTGCCTCTACCTTCTGCATCATTCTCTTTGAATCACTTAGTATGCAGACACGGGTGTAGTCTTATGACTCCTGCCGGAGAATTACTTTCGTTACTTCCTTCATCTCCATTGTCATACTACTTGCGGTCATAGCGAAGACACCGCTGGTTTCTTGGAAAGTTCTGCCCGCCGAAAGTGCTGTGAATGCCCATGCGCTCCTTTGACGTCGTCCAACGGACCCATCTGTATAAATTACAGCATATGCATTTCTGGAGTTTTCAATGACGAAGAGGTTGACCTCAACATTCACAGCAGGTGAATTCTGCTCCCTGCTTCTCTTGTCAAGCATGACATTGCAAGAGAAGATGCCCATGAACAATGAATGCACAGGTTTCCTCTTTAGGTTTGATGTTGTTGGGTTCATGGACTTGATTGATGACATCTTCTGCACGACCTTCCGCTCCTGTTTAGTATGTGACCTTTTCTTTGAGGAGTTCTTGGAACAATGGGTGCTTTTTGTCTGCATTTATCTTGTGGTAAACAATATCTTGATCCTGTGATTCATGTTGGGGAAATCAAGAAGATATCTCATCGCTACACAGGAAGTGTCTCTCGTACATCTCAAGTCCCAGAATAATTCGCATGGGTTCATTCTGCACCTGAGCATGGATGATATTCTATCAGTGGGTAGTGACGATGGCTAGGATGTACTCGATGGGTGCAAGGACCAGCCCCTGGTAGAGAAGTAATAGTAGACTGCTCAATGTTGGCAGCGTCCATGACCTTCATTGCCGATAGACGTTTGTTATCACGTAATCAACATGAACCTTGAAACATAGACTGCGATCAAACTTCACTCTTAGGTATGTCATCAAGTTAGTTCTGGTCACATCATCGCCACTCGATCTCACAACAGGCATATCGGTGTTAACAATATGGTTGTTCAGTATGAACCATGTCACTGATGCTTTTGTAGCGTTGACAAAGGCTTTAGAAACTTCACACCAGAAGAAAATTAAGTTCTCCCTGCAATGCATTGGCAGTCTCCTGTCTGTCTTTTCTCTGTCGGTACACTAGAATGTCATCAGCTAATGACAGAGTCCTTCCCCTCCCAAAAAGGTGTTGTTCAGTGATTGTCTCGGTGTACACATTTAGTAAGACTAGTGATAACTGGGACCCTCGCGGCAAACCTGGACACATTGATGTCGACTCTGCTGCCACATCGCAAAATCATTTTTATCCTGATCAGGGCTTCAGCTCTCTACCTGATGAGGATAAGGTTTACTTTCATCCTAAGAAGCATGCGCATTAATTAGTTGAATGCTACTTTGTTGTACGTATCTTCTAGGTATACTGCTGCTGCGCATGTCTCTACTCGGGCCTAAAATCCTCCGAAGACGTCTTTAGCAAATACAGCAGAATTGATCAATGTCTCTTTGACTCTTGTATCCTCGAAGTAAGGATGGAAACTTGCAACGTCTTCCAAAGTCACTAGTGAGTTTTTGTGCAACAAATTTCTCTATTAGACTGCCAACAGTGTTCTACTTTGTGATGATTCTGTAGGCACTGATCTGGGAATGATCTTCGTTTGGCTTTAGCAGCAGTAGAGAGGTGATATAGCCATAAAGAACTGATAAACTACAAGTGGCCAAGTCCTAATCAGATCTCTTATTTATGCTTCCACTTGGAAGGTTTTTTGACCAAGCTGAGACAAGTATATAAACTGAAGTAGAATGGCGGTCTAATCTGCGTTATCCAGGCTTCCAAGTTGAAGATTTATGAGCATACGAACAAAAGTCCTCCCAAAAGTAAGCTTATGAGAGTTATTAGATATATATTATAAATGGATTTGGACATAACAACACAGTTTTGTCCACAATTTTGTTTTTCCCTGTGCTCGCCATGACTTTTGAGACATGTGTCCAAGCGTAGGACACATTATTTGACGCCTCTGTCGTAAAATGTGCTGTCCTGGACATAGAGCCACTGTGTCACCAATGTTTCGACATCCTCAACACTCTGAAATGTGCGGCCACCAAGATGTTCCCAGAAAAGAGAGTAGAGATGAGAAAGACTTTCAGCCAGATCCAGACTGTATGTTCTTCTACGGAAAATGTAGCAAGAGTTACCAGATCTGTGCGGCTGTGTGTGGACGAGCGTTATTATGGAGGAGCAACACATTTTTTGTCAACAGCTCAAGACGACTACGTCTGATGGCGCCTCATAAAATTTCAGGTTTTGGACAATACGCAGCTGCATTAATTTTTTGTTACTTCCCTTTCCAGGGAATCGACTTACGTCCTTCTGCCCCCAAAACACAGAAGCCATCACGTTGCCACAGACGCCACGTCCTTAAATTTTCTGGTTTGTTTGTCAAAGTTGATATCACTACTCGTCCAGTGCATCAGCAGTGCGCCCCTCTTTTCATTAAAGGATGACACCGCGCAAGATGTAACATAAGATCATAAACAATATGGACACAAGTCCTGTAAGTTAAACGCTTCACAGGTACTCCCAGGTAAGACATTTCACACCACAGATGAACATTTGCCACAAAAGGGCGATAGTAGCACCCTCATTGTCAAAATACATCAGGTGAGTTTAATGGATGGCTCTTGATGATGATGTTATCCAAAATAGATGAAATATGTGAAATAACATTAAATTACCGGCCGCCAGACTGGTACTTCGGCTTATACTGGTAAACTTCCTGATAGCAAATAATATACCAGGCTCAGGCGCCTCAAGTTATGTCCCCTTACAATCTAATCTGCTACAGAGTTTTTCCTTCAGAAAAAGATCGCAGTCTTGCTCCTACTCAGATCTCTCATAGGAGTCACGAAGTGGTACTTAAAAACTGTAACATTCAAAACAGCAAAAATTCTGCACAATATTGAAATTTTCCAAAGTGATCTAAAATTGCTATACATCAATAATTAATCAATAAAAAAGATAGTTGAGCTCAAAGTCACACCATAATTTTTGCAAGACATATTCATACTGACATAGTGTGTTAATGATCATTACCAGCAACCAAGAAGAATACATCCAGCAATAACACACACACACACATTCACACATATATAAATGAACGTGTGTATGTATGTTAAAGGATCACGCTGGAACGCCTGGAGCAGTTTCAACCAAACATGGCACACATATGACTTACAATCTGGACAGTGCACCCTAGGATATCCCTAGGATATCACTATGACCATTAGGGGTCGGGGTGACATGTAATAATAATCGAAACTGAACAATATTAGTGTCGAATCCATAGTTTTCTGGGTAAAAGGTAGGTAAAGGTGACCCTGTCATGCCTTGGAGGCACATAGGGATATGGTGTTAGTGCCCATATTTTCCTTGACCTGTCAGCACACTAGAGGGTGATATGGTCAGTATCACGCCTGGCTGCCTTTCCTTCCCCAACTCCAGAAGAAGTCGGGTACCCATTTCTACAGCTGGGTGACTGGGGTGCCGTCGGCCGGATTCGAACCCCCGACCTTCGCCATGAGAGACCAGTGGTTTTCTGGGTAGTTGAGATGAATAGTGACACTCCCGATACCGTTTAAGTCCAAGCTCAGCCCCAAACGGCATGGGGGTGGGAAGTGGTGACATGTACAAATAATCGAAAACGACCGATTTCATTGTCGAATGCATAGTTTTCGCGATAGCTGAGATGAATATTGGCACTTGCAAGTTCATCAGGTAGTAAACTTAACCACAATTCCTCTACTACGGCCACCATGAATCTATCGTTGATCAAAATTACCGGTCACCAAAAGCAGAGCCCACGCCTTCCAGTGATACAACTTCATCACCACGGCCAGCTAGAACAGATCTGCGTTGGCATATCAAACTACCGGCTGCTATGTAGATATGACGTATTCCAGTGGTACAGTACCACTAGCACAACCTCCTGGAATCCACCAGTAGGCAGAAAACACAAAAGTATAGACGTACCAGTCTCTCACAGTCTCATACAACAAATAATGAACATGAAAACGAGCTACACCTTTACATCGACAGCACAAGACGAAGACTAAGCGAAAAAGAACGTGAAAAGCACAAATTATGTACCTTTCATAACTCACGCTCAGTTCCATACAATCTCGTGCAGGCGCTCTTGCAAACTCACAACTGATCTAACAGGGGATCCCTGACAGCAAATAACATACCATACTCAGGAGCGTCTAATTTACATAAGTTATTTCTCCTTACAGTCGGTTCTGTTACACGTAGGAAGACTGGATGCTTCCATACCATGCTTGTACTTTTCGATTCTGGTGTACTATGGTGAACCCATGTCCCATCACCGGTGATATGGACGTCTAGAAAGTCTTGACATATGCTGTTCTCTTTGCCTTGGGACCCTCGGAAAGAGCTCCCACGACCCATCGTGCACACATCTTATGAAATCCCAACGATAAAATCGTTCTAGACACTATTTCACATGTTAGACTCGAGTCATGAATCACCTCGTATAGTCTCACTCGTCTGTTCTTCTATATCGAACGTTAGATTATCATTTTGTTCGTTGTTGTACCTGCTGCCTTGCGTCTGCATCTCTGCACTACATGGCTCATCCGGTTCGAATCTCTGTTGATAATGCAACGCTTTGTCTACTCATCACATTGTCTCCATAGACGTCTAGCAACCGGCGATGAATTCCCGCATTTGGCACCTGGTTCTCGTTCAGAAATCGTATCACAGCAAGAACCTCCTGTTTTGACCACTGCTCCAGTCGTCCCTATATCTTTAACTGACGGATGCCGCCTAGATGGTGCTGAGCACTGCTGCTATCTGGTCTGGTGTTGCCAATTGACGAATATGGAAAAAAAACTACGACTGTGATCATTAGTACCATACCACTTTTATGGTCGCTACATACCTTGCGACTTACTTTTGGGACGCCCCTCCTACAGTAAAGAACGAGTATTGAAGTTTATTTGCCAAGAAGACATGAAAGCAAGACTGACATGTACACATTATCTAATATATAAGTAAAATATTCACAAACTCTTATTTATCATTTATTGTTTTGAAGTAGATAAAATAATCTGGTGAAGACAAATTTGCATATCGATCGCGAAATCTAATAGCATTATAAAACTGATCGAAAAATCGTAAGATGAATATACTGTCATATATTCTTCGCACTGTTATCAGTTGTTAGACAGTATATAGTCTGTTTAATTTTAATTCAGTTTATTTTGTCTGTTCACCAATGTTTCATGATTAGTGCTTCGTATTTTAAAGAAATAATGCAGTGTTTTTTTTATTAATTTTTAAAAGAAATAAATTAACCCGATGTGGCAGAATAGAAAATCTAAAAAAGAATGTCATTTGTACTTGGTTACAAAAAAGTGTTTACATTTCTTTCTTTATACAGAGCGCAGAGTGTCTCCTATTGATTCGATTAGACATCGAAAAAAGAGGTTTGGTCCAGCCAAGAGCGATGAGCCTTCTAATCTCTTCACACGTACTGGCCACACTGGCCACCAACTACAGCATGGCTTACATTGAGGTAAAACTTGTCATTGTTTAACAGTCAAACTACTTTCTGCCAGAACTTGCACCGATTGACTATGCCTACTAAATTGTTACCAAAGAGAGGGTATTTAATAGTTGTGGAGAAGTTTTATTACATTTTATCTTGCTAACTTGATGATATTAGCTTGAAGAAGCATCAGTATTCACTCAACTAAGTCACATTCTGAGCATTATCCATCTTCAAATGTTGTCGACTTGAAAAGGTTCTTAGAATATTAGTAGATCATGAACAGTCCAAGGTGACCGTTTGTTATAGGGTCACAAACTGAGCTGAGGAAAACCTATTCATGAAGACCATCCTGTTGTAAAGTTAATAAATTAAGAAGCAGCTAGTGTTCACCTATTCTTATTTGGTGCTAGCACCATATCCCTATGTGCCTCTAAGGCATGACATGATTACCTTTACCTTATTGATGTATAAATTATTATAAATTTTCCATTTTCTATTACTGTTATCTTTGTTATGATACAATATCCATTGGCTACATTATTTTCGCTCAAGCTCACGGTGATTGCATGTCAGTGGGTAAGACTTCCAGATCACATCGCAAATCTTTAAAGTTTATTTATTGCTCTGCCCAATATGTTCTCGAGGATTTTTCTGCAAAATACGAAGTTAATCCTTCACATTTTTTAATAACGATTGCATGTCAAAACAGTAACTCACTGAACTAAATGTTGTAACATTCTCCTGAGACTTTTATAATTTCCAATTCGGCTCCCTGGCGTAGACTGACAACCAAGTCTCTAACCACGATCATCTAATAAAGGTCTAAATCAAAGTCCCTGACTGGCCAATCCGATGCCCTCTTTATTATCTAACCTGCAGTTATACTAGTCTGAGATTTAAAAAAAATCAGGGAGTGTTTGTTCACATCATCATCATCATCATCATCATCACCATCATCATCATCATCGGCTTTACTCCCTTGAGAGCATAGGCCACGAATAAAGGCTCCCCAGTCATCCCTGTTCTTGGAATTATTCTCTGCTCCCTTCCATGTGTATCCCTTGTCTCTGAGCATTGTCATAATTTTTCTTCTCCAATCAAATCTGGGTCTTCCTCGTTTTCTGCTTCCTTTGAGAATTCCATGTCAGTGCCTTTCTCGCTACGCTGGTGTCGGGTTTTCTCTAAGTGTGGCCAATCCACCTCCACTTCCTAGACATGATTTGTCGGTTCATAGGTTCTTGTCCTGTCCTTTCCCAGGCCTCCTTGTTCCTGATCGTGTCCTGTCATTTAATGTATTTCTTTAATTGTTTTCCAGCTTTCGCATGCATACAAGAGGGTGGATATTACTTTTGAATTGAATAGTCTTAACTTGGTTTTTGTGGTTATAACTTTGGAATGTCATATGTTCTAAAGATTCTTGAAGATTACTGCTGCTTTTGCAATTCTAATTCTAACTTCCTTTCTGGTGTCACCATCCTGGTCTATGTAGATGCCATGGTATGCAAATTCATTGACTTCTTCAATATCTGTCCCTTCTATGTACGTTTTTCAGTTTTGATTAATGGGAAGTTTCATTATTTTTCTTTTGTCCTTGTTAATTTCAAGTTCTATTTTGCTAGCCAATGACGACAGGCTATCTGGTTTTTCTTGCATGGAATTCACATTGTTACTGACAAAAGTTATGTTATCAGCAAAATCAAGATCTTCTATTTGCGTCTCATGTACCCAGTCAATACCTGTGTTACCTGTGCAGCATTTTTTCATTATGAAGTCTATTGTAATCCCAAAAAGCAAAGACGACAGTATACATCCTAGTTTCACACCTGTTTCAATCTGGAACCATTCACTCATCCCTTCTTCTGTTTTGACTGCACAAACATATCCATTGTAGAAGTACTTAATGATGTTGATAATTTTAGATGGTATTCCATATAGACTTAAAATTCTCCACAATGAATCTCTGTGTATGCTATCAGATGCCTTTTTAAAATCTATGAAGTTCAGTATTTGGTGTCTGCTGTTCAATATGTTCTTCAAGTATCATTCTTAGAGCAAAGATCTGGTCGAGACAGCTTTTCCCTTTTCGAAATCTTGTCTGTTCTCCTCTCATTGCAGTATCCACTATATCTTTAAGTCTATTCAAAATGACCTTTCAAAATACTTTTGACACAACTGATATTAAGGTTATTCCTCTCCAGTTGTTACAGTCACTAAGGTTGCCTTTTTGTATATTTTAACAATGATTCTTTTTTCCATTTAGGAGGGACCTTTTCTTCTTTCCAAATCTTATTAAACATTCTCTGTAGTTGTCTCATGTTGTCACTATTGATAGCTCTTGACATGTGTTATTTCATCTTCACCTGCATCTTGTTTTTAGCCTTTAAATTCACTGCTGTTTCAGTTTCATGCAATGTAATTTCATCTAGATTGACATTTAGTTGTGGGGCTGGCAAGTCGTTTTCAAGGTTTAGCAATTCTTTTGGGTGTGGTCGATTAAGTATTTCTTGAAAGTGTTCAGCCCATCTTTGCTTTTGGTCTTTACTTGATGTTAATAGGGTTCCAATTTTGCTAAGAATTGGTCTTTCTTTAGATGTAATAGTACCTGTTAGCCTCTTTTGTATGTTATATAAAGTTTTGTTGTCTCCTGTTTTTGCTGCTTTTTCTGCCTCTTTCGCCATATTGTCTATGTATTCTCTTGTATCTCTTCTAGCTGAACTTTTTACTTTCTTGTCTATTTTTTGTATGTTCCTTTCGACAGATCTTTTACAAAATCTGTCTTTACATTCAACATGTCTAATTTAACTGCTCGTCTTTCATGTACGTACTTGCATGTGTTTTCTGATATCCATGCTTTTCTATTTGGTTTTTTCAGTCCAGCGATTGCTTTTGCTGCTGTGATTATGGCTGTGCTGTAAGAACTGCATAATTATTCTATACCTATCTCCTCTACTTCATTGAGTGTTTTGGAATGATTGGCAAGTTCCTGATTGAAATTACTGTTAGTATTCATTCTTGTAGGCTGTGGCTGTTTATCTTTCTGTGTACTGATTTCTTGTGTTGGCTTTTCAGTTTTAGTTTTATTATCCCTATGCGCAGGTTGTGATCACTGTTAACATCTACACTTCTATATTCCCTTTATCTGTCAGAGATGTTCTGTATTGCGTTCTAGTACAAAAATGATCTATCTGGTTTCTAGTTCTATCATCTGGAGATATCCACGTTGTTTTATGTATTTCTTTGTGTGGAAATATTGTGTCTCCAATGACCATGCCTTCTGTTAGACATATTTCAATATACTTTCTCCGTTCTGATTTACCGTGTCAATTCCGTCTTTCCCCATCACGTTTTCAACGTCGGTGTTATCTTTCCTTACCTTGCGTTGAAGTCCCCCATAGCAATTAGAATGTCGTTAGGATGTGTATTTATATTTTATCTTATAAAAATGACAACATTTATATCTCTGTGCATTTATATCTTGCCATATACATATAGCGGCACTAACATGGAATCCTCAAGGAAACAGGAAACGAGAAAGACATAGACTTACTTGGAGAAGAGAAATTATGACAGTAATCAGAGATAAGGGATGCACATGGAAGGAATTCGTTTCACTCATTCATTCAATTTCATGTCCCTTGCGAAACGTAACCTCCCTAACAGATCTCCTGTAGGCCTCTTGGTTTAAGCAAGATGGCCTGCTGCTGATGCATCCAGTTGCAGATCCTCAACATTATCTTGCGGCCACCTTCGCCTTGGTCTTCCTCTATTTCTTTTTCCCGTTATGTATCTTTCCAAGACGGTCTTCTCTAGATTATCATGACGTTTAATGTGCCCAAAATATTTCCGTTTTCTTTGTTTAATCCTCTTTACTAGCCAGACTTCTTACGTTCTTGTAGTATATATATATATATATATATATATATATTTGTTCTTTTTTGTGTCAATATTAAGTTCTTGTAGTATAGATATATTTTTTCTTTTTTGTGTCTGTGTTATTAATCTTATATTGAATATATGATCTATTGATTCTCTTCCTTATCTGAAACCAGAATGGACCATATTGACTTCTTCTTCTATTTTATTACGAAGTCTACCAATTATAATTTTTAACAGAATTTTATGGCGTGACTAGTCAGGGCAACAGTTCTGTACTTTGTGCATAATTTCAGGTTACCCTTTTATGGCAGTGGTAAGAATACAGTCTTTTACCATTCTTTTGGCCAAATACCTGAATGCCATATCTTTTTACATAGTGCGTGGTAGATTGTTGCACATTCCTTTCTTCCTGCTTTAATAAATTCAGCTGTTATCTCATCACATCCTGGTGATTTACCATTTCTCATATTCTTTATTGCTCATAAAACCTCTTATATTGTCGGTTCAGGTTCTTTCTCCTTCAATAATAATTCACATTGTTGATTTCTGCTTTCACAATCCGTTGTTTCATACATTCCTCTGCAATATTCCTTCCATCTTTCTAGAATTTACTCTGTCTCTGTCAAGGTATTCCCCATCTTGTCACATATTACATTTAGCTTAGATGAGGCATTTCTCGTAAACGTCTTCATTTCTTTAAACGTTTCACTATTTCTTCCACACTTCTGATGTCCTTGTATTCTTTCACAACAACCTTGTATGTATTGTTTTTTTGTGTGTCTTTTCTTATGTTTATTCGTACTTCTTTTGTTACAGATTTTTTTTCTTCGTACTTCCTCTTTGTTGTTGCTTGTCACTTTCATTGCGTCTTCATTTCTCTACGTTGTTTTATCCGTTTTAGTGTTCCTGCTGTAATCTATCCATTCTTTTGTGTTTTCTTTACTGGAACACCGTCTTTAGCTGTTGTTATTCAGGTATCTGTGGCCTGCATAGCCAGTTCATCTGGTGTCATCTCCTTCTGTACAGCCATCAGGATTTTGAAACAATTCTTCATTTCTATACCGTATTGTTCTGGTATTTTTGTAAGATCAAAGCGGAATGGTCTTGATCCCGTAACTGTCTTTTACATGGAAGGAAGCAGAGAATAATTCCAAGAACAGGGATGACTGGAGAGACTTTATCCTCGGCCTATGCTCTCAAGGGAGTGAAAGGCGATAATGATGATGATGATGATTTACAAATAGCACTGTTTATATCTCTGTACATTTTCATCGTGCTATATATAAATATATATAAATATACATATGTTGGTCACTTGATGAGAAGAAATGATCAGAGAATCCCAAAACAAGCTATCAGGTGGAACACAACAGGCCGAAGAAAAAGGGGCAGACCGCGTGAAACTCTGAAGAGGACATTATTAAGAGAGGCCAAGTTAACAGGCATAAAATCCTTTGATGAGGTTGAAAGACTCGCCGAAGACAGGAAAAACTGGCGAACTACTTTACGAGCCCTATGTGACGGGAAGGATATAAGATATAAGATAAGATAAGATATATAAATTGCAAAGTTTATATCCTTGTACACTTATATTTTGGCATTTATAAATCAGTACGTATATATCATTGTACATTTATATCTTACCACATATAAATAGTCTATACCTTTGTACATTTATATATTTTCATACATAAATCAGAACGTTTGTCTTGGTACATTTATATCTTGGGATATGTAAATCGCAACTTTTATATCTTTGTACATGTATATTTTGGCGTATATAAATCATAACGTTTGTATCTTTGTACATTTATATCCTGGAATATATAAATCGCAACATTTATATTTTTTAAAAATGTAATACTTTTTTTTCTTTTTTTCTTTCTTTCATTCTTTTTTTTCTTTCTTTCCTTTTTTCTGTCTTTGTTTTTTTTTCTCTCTCACTCTCTCTCTCTCTTTCTCTCTCTTCCTCCCTCTCACTAGCTACCGATTACATAGAAGAGTTCAGTATTTAATGAGGCACGAAAAGAGAAACTACTTTAGGAACCTCTCTCTCTCTCTCTCTCTCTCTCTCTCTCTCTCTCTCTCTCTCTGAACCTTAAGTGCCCAGGGCACATGGGGTTTCCGCAAGGATTTTCCACACATGCCTGTCCTTTCATTTTTTCTGCTCTTGCCCAGGAGAGCCCTCTATTGCTCAACATCCTTTCTGTTGTTCTTCTCCATGTCTCTTTTGGTCTACCCTTACTTCTGTTCCCCTGTGGTGTTCATTTTATTTTTATTTTTTATAGTGAGTTGTCAGTCATTCGTAGCACATGTCCCAACCATCGCCAGCGTCTTTCCTCAATAATTGCTGTCAGTGTCTTCATCTGCATTTCTGCCAACAAGATGTTATTTCCTATCGTGTTTGGCCAAAATATTTTTCTAATTCTTCGTAAACATTTAGTCTGGAAAGAATTCAACTTGTTTTCTATGGTTTTGGTGATTTTCCAGAATTCACTTCCATAGAGTAGTACACTTAGAACATTACTCTGAAATATCCTGATTTTTTAGGAACCTATTTCAGAATAAATCAGGCAGTAAGTATGTCTGGAAAACAATTCACATTCTAGCAAACAAGAGGAAGCAGTCTGATTTATCTAACCATATTAATTGCACAAAAAGTTTATCAATTTATTATAATTAAACATTTTCTTGACATAGACACCAGAAAAATATACTAAATATCACAGATACAAACACACTTGGACTACTGCTCCACAGTCTGGGATGGTTGTTCCATGTTAAAAATGAAAAGACTTTACTCACTTCAAAAACGAGCAGCAAAGCTTATAGATGACAAACATGCAACAAGTATTACAAATAAGAATAAACATCTTGATATTCTACTCCTCAAGAAGAGATTTCTTTTCAACAAGGCCAAGTTAATTCATAAAATTCTATCGCACAATGCTCCACCCTATCTGTGGTCGTTGTTCAAATCCAACCCAAAACACAGTCAACACTTAAGGAATTGTATTCTCCCAAAACCAAGGCTTGACATGTTTTAAAAAGATTTTATTACTCAGCTGCCCACCATTGGAATACACCACCAGTTCATTTAAAACTTATAAGTAATATTTGTTCTTATAACTTTAAACTTTGTCAACATATGTTTGATATGGACTATATGCCTCCCTAAGCATAGTCTAAAGTAGTTTAAGTATGGTTTGATTGTTCCTTTTTTAACAGCTTTTCTATAAATCTGTTAGTTTTGAATGAATGTAAGAATGCAAGTTTATTTCATGGTGTTGCATAAATCAGAGTGTAGAGTGTATGGACATGATATAAGTTTATTATTTATTTATGTAATCATTCAATGTGTCTTCATGATTATTATACTCATTAACAAATGCTGAATGACTGTGACTGAGTGCAAGCTGTATGATGAAGGGCAGAATGTCAGACGGGCCTGCGTGCCCAATTCATAGCCCTTTGAAAATAAAGTATGTTCGTTCGTTCGTTCATTCGTTCTGATTCTCTCTCTCTCTCTCTCTCTCTCTCTCTATCTATCTATCTTTAATGCTTTCATTCTTCCTTCGTTTCAGAAGGTTGTCAGGAACCATTCTTACGTTCAATTCCATGTTCTTCTTCAAGATATCTACGGAGACTAGAAAGTTCTGTTCCCGAATCTGATCCTTTTCTTCAGACCTTTCGATGACCTTTACTCGACACGGACATTCTCCTATTATAGTTTTATTCATAAGGCCGTGAAAAATTTCAAAACTTCGCAATAAAGAAACTACATAACGGATGATAATTATTCTTACGTCGAGAGAGAGAGAGAGAGAGAGAGAGAGAGAGAGATTGAGACAGAGAGAGATTGAGACAGAGAGAGATTGAGACAGAGAGAGATTGAGACAGATAGAGAGACTGAGACAGAGAGAGAGAGAGAGAGAAAGAGAGAGAAAGAGAGAGAGACAAAGAGAGAGAGAGAAACTCTTCAAGTTTTATTATAAATAAGCCCGCCCACAGAGCTCCATAGGTTTGCTGCTAGGAGGCCGTAGTAGCAAATATGGCCTTCAGTAAACGTGAGTAGTCATTTTGTGTTTTGGAATACGCAAAATCCTCAAAGGTTGTGA
This sequence comes from Achatina immaculata, assembly GCA_009760885.1. Classification (NCBI taxonomy): domain Eukaryota; kingdom Metazoa; phylum Mollusca; class Gastropoda; order Stylommatophora; family Achatinidae; genus Lissachatina; species Lissachatina immaculata. Next base: position 15,619,171 of record CM019707.1, read on the forward strand.
CTGTGCAGCGAAGATTTCGAGGAGGATTACAGAAGGCAGCGCCTGTTTTCAACAGTATCAAGAAGTGGTATGCGAAATACCGGGACGAAGGCTGTCTGTCCACAACGTCTCGGCAACGACGTGCAGGACCAAGAGAAGAAACTGTGAATCGTGTTATAGAGGCTTATAGTAATCTAGATTATGGATATCTGGAACTATAGTCATCTTACATCTGGAAATATAATCTCGTATATCCAGCATTTTAGTCGGTGTATGTAGACAAAGAATATCACGATGCCATAACAAGTGGAGTTTATTGAAATACCAGAGATAAGATATGCTGATGACACAGTATTACTGTCCACAACACAAAAAGGAATGGAAAAACTAATTATGTCAGTCCATAAGAAGAGTGAAGAGCAGAACCTCTGTCTTAATGCAAAGAAAACTAAACTGATGACAACTGACAAAACAAACAAGGCAGCTGAAATATGTATCAATGAGGAAAAACTGGAAGAAATGGAGAGTTTTGAATATCTTGGATTGCTACTAACTAATAATGGAGATACAATGAGGGAAAGTAAAAGGAGGACATCTATCGCTCTTCGGAATGTAAAACAAATAAAGAATCTGTGGAGAGGATCAGACAGAACCACAAAAAATAAGATTTTTAAGGGCATGCATCTTTCCCATCAGTTACTGAATGACATTTACAACAGTGGTTATATTCCCAATGACCTGATTAAATCCACGTTTATAGCACCACCAAAGAAACCAGGTGCAAAGGAATGTGATGACCACCGGACTATCAGCCTCTCATGTCACATAACGAAGCTACTTCTGAGAATAATTATGAGAAGAACAAGGAAAAAGATAAAAATGGAAACAGCAGATGAACAGTTTGGATTTGTTGAAGGAAAGGGAACACACAACGTCATTTATGCTTTACGCACACTAACAGAAAGAGCTTTAGAAGTACAGAAAGATCTCTACTTATGCTTCATTGATTACACCAAGGCATTCGACAAGGTGAAACATAATGAAATTATTAAAATGCTTGAAGACATCAATATAGACGGCAAACACCCGAGGATTGTAAAACATCTATACTGGCAGCAAGAAGCAGCAGTTCGAATTGAAAACAGAACGGGAAAATATCAACCGATAAAACAAGGGGTGCGACAAGGATGAGTACTATGTCCAGATTTTTTTTTCTCTGTACAGCGAGAATATTCTAAGAACGATCATCACAGAACCAGGCATAAAAATTGGAGGATACAAATTAACAACCTTCGGTATGCTGACGACACAGTACTGATAGCTGAGAACCAACAACACCTGCAAAATCTCTTGGATAAAGTCGCCAAAGAAAGTGAACAGAAAGGCCTTACTTTGACAATCAAAAAGACAGAGACTATGGTTATATCTAAGAAACAGAATCCACCAGCATGCAGTACAAAATTAAATGTAACTATTCTAAAGCAGGTGCAGAAATTCAAATACCTTAGAGCAGTAATAACTTCAGATGGGAAATGCAAAACAGAAATTAGGAACATAATAGGCCAAGCAAAGACTGCATTTCAGAGAATGAGAAACATATTAACCACCACATCCTTGTCAATGTATGTTAGAAAACGAGTCCTAAAATGCTATATTGAACCTATCTTGTTATATGGAAGTGAATCATGGACAATAGGCAAGTCTGCACAAAAATCATTGGAAGCAGCAGAAATGTGGTTTATTAGAAGAATGTTGTGAATCCCCTGGACAGCAAAAATAAATAATGAAGAATGTATGAGAAGAGCAGGAGAGAAAAAAATAACCTTATCAAAAAGATAAGAGACAGACAATGTACTTTCATAGGACATGCAATGAGAAGAGGGGGCATTGAAAATATTATAACAGGAAAAATAGAAGGAAGAAGATCAAGAGGAAGACTAAGAGAAATGATACTGGACAGTCTGACAGGATGGTGTGAGAGGAGATCACGAATTGAGCTGATGGCCTGCATGAAGGATAATGTACGCTGGAGAAGCATAATAGGAAACGCCAGTCGGCACGGCACCTGATGATGATGATGTTTCCCATCGCAACATATTCCTGTGAGACCTGGACACTTAACAAAACAGCTGAGAAACACATAAATGCCTTTGAATGTAAATGCACCAGAAGAGTTCTCCAAATATCGTTGACACAAAAAAGAACAAATATATCTATATTACAAGAGCTTAATATTGAAGAAGGCTGGCTAGTAAAGAGGATTAAAGAGAAAAAACTTAAATATTTTGGACACATTAAACGTCATGATAATTTGGAGAAGGCCGTATTGGAAGGATACATAATGAGAAAAAGAAAGAGAGGAAGACCAAAACGAAGATGTCTGCAAGACATCGTTGACGATCTGCAAATAGATGCAGCAGCGGCAGGCCATCTTGCTCACAACCGAGAGGCCTACAGGAGTGCTGTGTGGGAGGCGAAGTTCCGCAAGGGACATGCAAATGAATGAAGCCAATGTATGTCCGGCATTTAATCTGTTCATGTCTGGAACTAAAGTCTGTGTATGTCCGGCACTCTAGCTCCTATATGTCCGACACTATAGTCTGTGATTATCCAGTATCTTGTCTTATATCTTATATCCTTCCCGTGCCGTTAAACGTCACATAGGGCTCGTAAAGTAGTTCGCCAATTTTATATCCAGTATGCAAGATATATAATATCTGTTCTCGTTTTTGACGACCATGATATCCTTTATTACCTGTAAAATTGTTCAACCTTACTTTGTAAAGCATGTAAGAGATAATCCTAGAAAATAAAAGAAAAGAACAACAGACAAAGCACTCTAAACTAAAGATAAAGATATGTAGTAAGAGAATGACTGGGCTTGGAACCCTGGACTCCAGTAGCACTAACAACCGCTTAGCCAGGATAAGACACCTTCCCTCTCTAGTTTTTATGTCTGTTTCAGGCGGCGTCCACTCAGGCCATCAAGCTAACAGAACCAATCATAATGGCGATCGCTCATCACGTGGTCTTTCAGACGGCCGTCCCGACTCAAACAACAATTAGTATACCCTTGATTATCTGTGGAGCTTTGGTATTTACAGGTAATAAACGTGGAATACACAGGCTTTTGTCAGGTTATTGTAGCATAGCCTTGTAAGTAATGATTTTTGTTGTTATTACTATTATTGATGAATATGATTATGAAAATATCTTATCTTATATCTTATATCCTTCCCGTGCCGTTAGACGTCACATAGGGCTCGCAAAGTAGTTCGCCAATTTTTCCTGTCTTCGGCGAGTCTTTCAACCTCATCAAAGGATGTTATGCCTGTTAACTTGGCCTCTCTTAATAATGTCCTCTTTAGAGTTTCACGCGGTCTGCCCCTTTTTCTTCGGCCTGTTGTGTTCCACTTGATAGCTTGTTTTGGGATTCTCTGATCATTTCTTCTCATCAAGTGACCAACATATGTCCATCTCCTTTTCCTGATCACCCGTGAGACTGGTTGTTGTTCAGTCATCTGTCTTATCTCTGCATTGTTCTTGAATTCATTCCACTTGATGCCGAGTATTTTCCTTAGGCATATGAAAATATACTGTAAAGAAAATAGTAACATCGAAAAGCGACAGAGAAAAATGGAGAGGAAAGGAAGAGAAAGGTATAAAACTTCCATGACACGAGAACAAGACGCGGACAAAAGTAAACAATGGAAACAGTGAATAGAAAAAGCAGTGACTGGACGTTGAGTAAACAAAATCATCATCATCATCAGGTGCCGTGCCGACTGGCGTTGGCTATTATGCTTCTCCAGAGTACCTGATCCTTCATGCAAGCCATCAGTTCAGTTGGTGATCTCCTCTCACACCATCCCGTCAGACTGTCCAGTATCATTTCTCTTGGTCTTCCTCTTGATCTTCTTCCTTCTATTTTTCCTGTTGTTATAATATTTTCAATGCCCCCTCTTCTCATTGCATGTCCTATGAAAGTACATTGTCTCTCTCTTATCTTTCTGACAAGGTTTTTTTGTCTCTCCAGCTCTTCTCATACATTCTTAATTAGTTATTTTTGCTGTCCAGGGGATTCGCAACATTCTTCTAATAAACCACTTTTCTGTAAAAAGAAAAGGCAAATAGAAAAGGCAGACACAATGAAAAGCGATAACACAATAAAACCTCCAACATGAAATAGCAAGATAATGACTTAGGTAAACAACAATTGTATAGACGGAGTTGACATTTTGACACGCGTTAGGTGACGCGATTGCACACGGTTTTTAAATAAAGGAGTGACCAACTTGACCAGATGACATATTTAGAGGCGCGGCCTATTGTACAACTGACTTACGATATATAAGTAACGGGGCAGTTTGAATGACGGACAATCAGAACGTGCATGGGAACCAGTGGACATCTGAAGGGTGGAACCAAAATACTTGAAGATAAAAAGGTGAGCGGAGAGACTGGAAGGGGAAAGAACGAAGAAAGAAGGGGAACCAAGTATAGGAGAGAACGAGGAAGAAGAAGAGACAGAGGAGGGAGCCCGAAGACAGAGAAACAGACAATAAGAACAAGGAAGAAGAAGAGACAGAGGAGGGAGCCCGAAGACAGAGAAACAGACAATAAGAACAAGGAAGAAGAAGAGACAGAGGAGAGGGAGCCCTAAGACAGAGAAACAGACAATAAGAACAAGGAAGAAGAAGACAGAGGAGGGAGCCCGAAGAAGAGAAACAGACAATAAGAACAAGGAAGAAGAAGAGACAGAGGAGAGCCCGAAGAAGAGAAACAGACAATAAGAACAAGGAAGAAGAAGAGACAGAGGAGAGAGCCCGAAGAAGAGAAACAGACAATAAGAACAAGGAAGAAGAAGAGACAGAGGAGAGAGCCCGAAGAAGAGAAACAGACAATAAGAACAAGGAAGAAGAAGAGACAGAGGAGAGAGCCCGAAGACAGAGAAACAGACAATAAGAACAAGGAAGAAGAAGAGACAGAGGAGGGAGCCCGAAGACAGAGGAACAAGGACAGTCAGTGAACGGAGACCGGTCCAGACAAGAGAAGGAGAGAAGGAGAGACAATCAGAGAAGAACAGCGGAAGGAGAACACACACCAGAGGAGACTGTGAGAGAAAGAAGACGTAGGTATCGACAGTTGGAATAGATGGACAATTAGAACAATAGATACTCAGGAAAAGCAATTTTGAAGTAGTTTTAGGACAGATTTAAGCTGTGTTTCAAGTGATTCAAGTGATATGAATATTTATGACTTTGCAACTTCGAGTACAGTGATTTAGTCGTGTAACTGACTGACCACGTGTTTCAGATGGAATATAGCACACAATTTAAAATTCACATGTATAGAATATTATGAAATAGGAGAACATTGAGAAATGCTGCACGTAGAGTATGATAGTTTGATACTGATGTGCTTCAACGAGGAAACTAACCAAGATTATGTCATATTACATCTTAGTACAAGTGATGCTGTGAATTCTAAGTGGAATATCTTATTTGTCAGAATTAAATAATGCAATGAAATGTTCATTGGACATCCTCTGATTTAGTGAAGTGAAATATTTGTGAAACATCTATGTGCTATGATCAGAGAACCAAAGAACAATTCTACTATTAGTCATCACGAAAAATAGTTCACAACTTGAAAATATTAGACTGGTAACGTCAGTAATATGATTCACTCAAGGACTTTGTTATATTATAAACTTATCTATTTTACCAACAATTGTACATGTCATTAATTCTTTTTTTTCTTTAGAATTCAGTGAACGTAATGGAAAAAAACAAGAAAGATATAAAAAAAAATAAAATAAAAACTCCTATATATTAAATTATTTGGTATAATATTCGGTCCACAGAGTTTATTGATAGGATGATACTAAATCCATAGAGTTAATTGATCCAACTGTAAGATTTTATGATCTCTTAGACAGACAGACAGACAGACAGACGGACAGATAGAATGATAGATAGATAGATAGATAGATAGATAGATAGATAGATAGATAGATAGATAGATAGATAGATAGATAGATAGATAGATAGATAGATAGATAGATAGATAGATAGATAGATAGATAGATAGATAGATAGATATACATTTCAGTACTACAACCTGCAATGTCTTTCTATGAGTGCATCCAACAATTATACTATCGATCTCACAAAACTATGCATATATAAACATCATTAGATAAACAAACCTAACAAGATCTGTGGTACTAGATGGAGTCATCACTTATTGTCATATTTACGACATAATTACTACGGGACAATCAGCTCGTATATACTTGTAATATCAAGGAACAACAACAGACCAAGTACACAAGGACATGCTCTTCCAACGGCCACACAACCCGAACTAACAAGAAAATATTTTGCAAAGCTTTATTGTTACTAAATAGAGTTGAGCCAGTTGTCGACTTACGCTGGAAAGTTCTTCACAATTTGAAAGATGACCAAACGTGTGTTGTTTATATGTGTGTAATTCAATTCGTGTAGTTTAATCAGGCGTTCCTCAATGCCTTCCTGT
>CM019707.1:16338979-16384232 GCA_009760885.1 Achatina immaculata
AATCAACAGCCACCTCAAGTGGGATCCTGCTTTTGTCAGAACTAGAAAGTGCAATTGGACTTGCTGTGTCACCTGCCCTGTAGTCTGGGAAATGAAATTGATTTTTTCCCCAAACTGTCCTAACACTTCATGAAGTATTCACTTGTGAGTCCTGCAACATAATACACGCAAATGTGTACAAAAAAGTGTAGAATAATTTAGCTGAAGAGACCAGTTTCAAATCAGGTGACTGCATGGAAAGACCAGTCTCAAATTAGATGACTGCATGCAAAAAAACATGACATTTTCCAGCATGCCTCTAAGCCAGTCTCTAATCATTTTAATGGCCCCATCCAAAGAGGCAAGTCTGACTTTCTAATAACAGCTAATAACAAAATCATTCTGATGAAAGAAGCTATCAGGTGCTTTCAGAACTGCTACATACAGGAACATGAGACACTGGAACCACATAGTTTGAACTCAAAATTCAGCTATACATAGCCATCCCTTTCTCTACAATTATATTTCCTCCCTACTAAGTTCTCATCTACTCTTCCCTCACTTGTAGCTTATATTCCAGAACCTTTCATTGCAGTATATTACAAACCCTCTACCTTCACCACCTTCCACCCACCCTTTTCTCAGCTTGACAACCATTGTATCCCTCTTTCTCTTTTCCAGTTTTCTCACCCCCCCCCCCCATCTTTTTTACCACCAACCTATCACACCTCACAAGTCCTCATTAAACATTTTCAATGGTTCATCAAGCACATTCACAGACACAGTTTTCTGCAAGTCACAGTTAAGTTCTCCCTTTTTTCTATTATTTTTTTCCATTCCTACTTGTTATATATCACTTATGTGAATTTATATTTTATCTTCTTTCCCTATTTCTTTGTGCTGTATGTTTTTGTATGATTAAGGTGTAAACCAAAACATTACAACTGTGTGCTCATTAATTAATAAAGCTGTTCCTACTTTTGTTTTAAACAGTTGTAACATTTTGTATTTAAATACAATGCTTATTTCAGCATCAACATTAATAATGAAGTAATAATCTTTTGAGATTGGTTGTAGCAAACACCTGGTTCAAGCAACATCCCCGAAGACTGGCAACATGGTGCAGCCCAGACAAAAAGACTTTTAACCAGATAGACTACATATTAATCAACAAACAATTCTGGAATGCATTACTGACAACAAAAATCATGCTAGGAGCTGACTGCAATAGTGACCACAACCCACTCTGTGGAAAAATTAGAATAATGCTAAAGAAAGCATGTAGAAAAGTGAGAAACATCAAACTGAATACAGAACTCCTTAAAAATGACCAAGAACTGCGAGAACAATACAGAGTTATTATAACAAATAGATACAATGTAATAGCAAATATAAATAGCATAGATGAACGGGCAATTTAAGAGATTCTATCCACTAAACTGTTAAGGAGATAATACCATAAAAAAAACAAGCCCCCAAGAATAAATGGATGACAGACGACATCTTGGGACTGATGGACAAGTTAAGGATGAATAAAAATAACCAAGAAAAATATAGCAGGATAAATAAAGAAATAAGACACAAATGCAGAGAAGCAAAGGAAGTGTGGTTAAATGAACAGTGCAGACAAATAAAGGATTCTCATAATAAAGAAAGCAAAAACATGCACAAACGAATTAGTGAACTTACAGGCAGGAAGACAAAATATATCACAGGATACCTGTAATCAAAAAAAGATAAAATGTTAATGGGAAAAGAAGACACTGTGGACAGGTGGACAGAGTACATATGTGAGCTATATGGTGGAGGAAGACCAGAAATAACACCATATACTGAAAACTGTGATGGACCACCAATACTTGAAGATAAAATTATAGATGCCATCAAACACATGAAGAAAGGAAAAGCAACTGGGCCTGATAATATAACAATAGAAGAAATCAACTGGGCCTGATAATATAACAACAGAAGAAATAGAGGAGATTCATTCATTCATTCATTCATATGCATGTCCCTTACAGAATTTTGCCTCCCTAACAGCACTCCTGTAGGCCTTCTCAGTTGTGAGCAAGATGGCCTGCAGATCATCAACGATGTCTTGCACCCATCTTCACCTTGGTCTTCCTCTCTTTCTTTTTCCCACTATGTACCCTTCCAAGACGGTCTTCTCTAGATTATCATGATGTTTAATGTGTCCAAAATATTTAAGTTTTCCCTCTTTAATCCTCTTTACTAGCCAGCCTTACTCAATATTAAGTTCTTGTAGTATGGATATATTTGTTCTTTTTTTGTGTCCATGATATTTGAAGAACTCTTCTGTAGCATTTACATTCAAAGGCATTTATGTGTTTCTCAGCTGTTTTGTTAAGTGTCCAAGTCTCACAGGCATATGTTGCAATGGGAAAGATGCAGGCCCTTAAAAATCATATTTTTGTAGTTCTGTCTGTTCCTCTCAACAGATTCTTTAGTTGTTTTACTTTCTGAAGAGCAATAGATATTCTCCTTTTAATTTCCCTCACTGTGATAACGTATGAGGAAGAGAAATTATGTGAGATTACGAGGCTGTGTAGTCGCTGTGATGGACTATGGTCCACGGTGGCTAAAAACTACACGCTTAATAAAAAGAAGGCCCTGGAGGCTAAACTCAAAGGGTGCGTCAACCAGCCAGGTGTAACAATAAAGAAGTCTAACGAGAGACAATGTGTTACCGTCTCCTTTCACAATACTCTTCAATATGAAATAATAAAGCAAGCCATGGATGAATGGTATCACACCCAAAGTGAAAAACGGACAGACAAAGATGGCGCAAATGTAGAAAATATAATAAAACACAAGCCCTTACCATTCACTTATACCACACCAAAAACAAAGTGTTGGTACAGGGTACAGCAGAGGCTGTTGATTCTCGGCTGTCTGATGAGTTCAGTCTTTTGCAAGAATCAGTCACCAGGATTGAAATATCAGCTAATGTGCATCATGCTCAAGACACTCTTCTAGCAGTACCAAACTGCCAGGACAACACACTTGATGCACCAGAAGCTTGTCTAGAAAACATGGCTTGATACCAGCTGAACAATCCTGACACCGAACATGCAGGAGTAGTCGTGTCAGAGTTGACATCTACACATACTGATGACCACACAGGGCAGCAAGTAACTCCGCCCATGTGCTGAAATCACAAGATCATGGTCTACCTATTACTATCATGTGCATCACAAACCACAGTTGTCCAGAGTCACTTGATGATCGAAGTTCTCTGGTGAAGGGCCATCAGTTCCTTTTAGCCAGGAAATAATAAATGCTGTCAAGGAGTTGTTAAAGACCCTCATCAAAGACATGGCTGCCGAAATAAAACAGTCTCTCAGCACCAAAAATGACAGTCTCAGGAGAGAAATCATGACTCTCAGAGAGGAAAATCATAGCATGAAATGCCTATTGATTTGATGCAGTCAGAAACTCTCTGCCAAAACAACAATCAAGAAAAAAGCATCCAGAAAATTTCTACAGTTGAAAGTGACCGAAATCAGGAGACAAAATCACAAGCTGAGCCACCGTCACCGAGCTCATCAAATAAATTCCAACAGGAGCTTACGCTCAGACAGCACAGTAAAGAATCAGAAGAACTGAAAGAAGTCAACACAATGTACCCCATCAATCAACAGGTTGGAAGTTTTGCAGGACAGTTCAGCAACAAGCAGTCAACAGGTGACTACATCACCAAAAACACATGGTTCACAAGCATTCCTCTCAGCAGCCTCTAAATTGAAATCACCGCCAGCACCATCCCAGTCACCAGCACAACTTCTACATCAAATAAAACACTAATAATTGGTGATTGGAGACTCCCTAATGAAAGGAATATATGCTGACCGATTGTCCATCTCAGTGGAGGACACAGTCTCAGTGATTCCGGTACCAGGGGCTGGTATCATGAAAATAATAGGAACACTGAGAAGCTTGAACATCGACCCAAAGATCATAGGACAACAGTTCATGTTGGCATCAATGACAGCATGAATGGTTTGACTCTCAGACCCTATGATCTTCATGTCCTAATATCGACAATTAAACAGAAATTTCCAAGCAGTCAATCTTCATATCCTCAATCATACCTGCCTTCTCTGGTGTTGGGCGTTGCTTGGCATATAACAACAACAACAACAACAACAGAATTCTCAGTACACTGTGCCAACAAAACAACTTAAGTTTCATTGATAACACCCCGTTCTTCTCTTTAGAGTCTAGAGCTCCCAAGAAAAGACTTTATCGTGACCAGATCCACACCAACAAGATCGGTACTAGCATACTAGCTAAAATTATCAGGTACACCGCTAGAACACAGCAGGACAGAGTGCCACCATCAGGCAGCATAAAGCAGCGAAGACAAGTAAAAACTTGTAACACACGGGGGACCACCTCTTCTCTGATTATGCAACCCCCTGTGTCCTCCAAAATCTCACCACCTGCCCCCATACCAACTCCAATTCCAGCTTCTTTATCCTCTCCATATGACCCATCTTCTTCATATGACTTCAGGTTCCCGCCCCTTCTCACTTGGCAGCCCCAACCATCCAGGCAAACCACTGCTAACACAACCCAGAATCTACCACATCCACCACAGTGGAATCAAAATTTACATTATCTCATGCAGTTCAGCCCAGCAGCTTTAAGCTAAACCTTCATGATGTCTGTCATCCACAAGCAACACATGTCACTGATGTTCAGATAATAGGAACTGTGATATTTCGTGAAATATCTTGTTGTTCAGTTATCTATCATTGTAACTTTCCCATTACTAGTTGTAGAAAATCCCCCAGATAGTTGATGACTGGCTACAAAAGAAAAGTCTCAGAATTGGTCATTTAAACATTTACCACCTGTTAGGGAAACTTTCTGAGGCAACTAATATATAGTTAATCATAACTTCCATGCCTTTGGCTTTTCTTGCCTAATTAAATGCTGAACACTATTTCTAAGTAATCCATAGCTAGTGAATTCGCTAGTGAATTCCTTAATTTTGTGGGCCTGATCCTTATCCCTCATGACTTGCAATATCTCAGGTGTTATTTTAATATTAATTTGTATTAAAAACCCTGTTAATTTATTTAACAGTTTTTTATAAATAGGAAACTACGAGGCTTTGGTACGGTAAAGTAAGAGAAAAAATTTTGTAGGATTAGACCTCGAAAAAATCGTAGACAAAGCACTTTATTGAGACGTGAGAGAAAGAAAAATCACAAGAGAATTACCTGGGATTCGAACACAGACTCCGGTAGGACGAGCAGCCGTCTGGCCACGAGAGAACAGCGTACTATTACTTAGCTAGTTGGCTAAGTCGATAGTACGCTGTTCTCTCGTGGCTAGACGGCTGCTCATCCTACCGGAGTCTGTGTTCGAATCCCAGGTAATTCTCCTGTGATTTTTCTTCTCTCACGTCTCACTAAAGTGCTTTGTCTACGATTTTTTCGAGGTCTAATCCTACAAAATTTGTTCTTTTACTTTGTTAATTTATTTAGTACCCTTGATGGATGACTATATAAAGAATAAAAACCTTACTTATTGTTTCCTTTTTCTCTTGTATTCCACTTCTGGGGCATCTCTTAACACATTCCAACAGTAGTCAGCAAAGATAGATGTGTTCCACTTCCCCTGGCACTTTTTTTCCATTAATGAAATGTCTTAGTGGGAATGCTCCCCATGTTCATCACTAGCTGCACCACAGCTTGGGGGGGGGGGGAAGAGAAGTCAAGATGACAGAATCTAGGAAGTGGGTCTTGAGTGACATGTTGCAACCTAATTGTTGGTGTGCTGTCAAAAGTTTACTGACAGCCACAAGATTGTTTTTATTTGTCTGATTTCCCAGGAAATTGTGAACAACAGATCTGAAGACTTCCCAAGCTGCTTTCTCATGAAAAATAGAATCAAAGTGTTTATCATTTAGCAGTTCCTTAATCTGAGGCCTACAAAGATTCCTTCCTTTATTTTGGCATTGCTAAGATGATGAAATTTTGTCTTCAGGTACTTGAATGCCTTTCCTTCCTGATTTATTCTCTTGACAATAATTAGCCCCAGTTTAATATGTAACAGGGGCAGAATAATTTTGCTACGATCAACAAGCGGAGTCTGCTGGACATTCTTCTTTCCAGGCTTCAGAATTTTCCTATCAAACCACATTTTTTTATGTAATGGGAAGATCTCTGTTGACTGTCCCATTCACAGAGAAAACAACACTACTTCATGTATTCTAACTGCATTCCAAGTAAAACTGTAATAACTTTCAAATCTGCACAAATCTGCCACTGATGGTTGTCACATTTTATTGATTCAAGAAGCAATTTCATATTTTCATAGGTCTCCTTCATGTCCTAAAGAAAGAGATAGTAATGAATTGCCATTGTGTAGCAAAAGAGCTTTCAAGCTTAACTCTGATGAGTCCATGAACAGTCTCCAGTCTTGTGGTTTATGTTCCATTTTCAAATTTGCCACAAGTCCATTAGCATCACTGCAGGCAACCATGTTATTTTCCATTCTGAAAAATGAAGATAAATTTTTCTGTCAATCCCTGTACATTGACACTTTTACATTTTCCTCCAGGAGATTCCACTGCTGAAGTCTTGATGCAAGAAGTCCACCTTTTTTTATAGAAGTCAAGATCTTGAATTGGATCATTCAATTCATTATGGGAAATTCAGTGTAGCTTATCCACTGAACCTTTGGTGTAAATTCAGAATCTTGTTGTACAGGCTCAGCTGATATTTCTCAACTAAATTCTTCATCAAGCTCCATAATGTACTGGTCTGGTGGGACAGGAATAAGCAGATCATCTCCATGTAGTACTGGTTGTGTAACCAATGGAATATTTGGATGCTTCAAGGTCCACTTCTTCTTTGTAGACAGTCCGTGTTGAAGAGGAGGCACCATGCAAAAATAGCAATCACTTATATGATCCGTGGGCTCTCTCCATATCATGGGAATCGCAAAACCCACTGACTGTCCTTTACTATTCAACCAACCATGGAGTTTCACAACACATTTATTACAGCAAATGTGAGGTGCTCAGGGCTTGTCTTGGCCATCTATCTTACAACCAAAATAATAATAATATGCTGTTTTGATAGTAATTTGACATTTCTGGGATTAAAAAAAGCCACTTCAGCATACACGTAGAAAAAATTGTTTGCACTATTAATGCATTTTTGCAGCATCTTGAAATCCAGTCCTGATACAAATTCAAGCTATTATATCACTGCGAATTGTAAAAAATATATAAGTAAAAGTAAAGGTAATCCTCTTATGCCTTAAAGGCACATAGAGATATGGTGTTAGTGCCCATATTTTCTATACACCCACCCACCCCACTTCCACTTTCTTCTCTAGTGGCCTGCAGTGTTTATTGCCCCTCCTGGTCCCTTTCCTGCACCCCCCCATCTCTCCCTTTCACCGCCGCTGACATCCAATTGGTTGTATCTGCTTACCGCTGTGGTCTCCCAGACTCATCTCTATGGTGCATTCTGGTGTATTCTGTACAAGGAGGGATGCCACAAAGATAAATGTTTCCATTTTATTTTCTTTATATGTTGCTTGTTTGTGAATGTAATCCTTGAAAAAGGCTCATGTCGAAATACTGGATGTTGTATGCTTTTCATTCATACACTCTCATCTTACTCTCATCTCTCTCTCTCTGAACCTTAAGTGCCCAGGGCACATGGGGCTTCCGCAAGGGTTTTCCACAAATGCCTGTCCTTTGCCTTTTTTTCTGCTCTTGCCCAGGTGAGCCCTCTATTGCTCAACATCCTTTCTGTTGTTCTTCTCCATGTCTCTTTTGGCCTACCCTTACTTCTATTCCCCTGTGGTGTCCATCTTAGTGCTATTTTTTGTAGTGAGTTGTCAGTCATTCAGAGCACATGTCCCAACCATCGCCAGCATCTTTCTTCAATAATTGCTGTCAGTGGCTTCATCTGCATCTCTGCCAACAAGATTTTACTTCTTATGGTGTTTGGCCAAAATATTTTTCTAATTCTTCGTAAACATTTAGTCTGGAAAGAATTCAACTTGTTTTCTATGGTTTTGGTGATTTTCCAGCATTCACTTCCATAGAGTAGTACACTTAGAACATTGCTCTTAAATATCCTGATTTTCGTATTCATGCTTAGTTTTTTAGATTTCCATATAGTCTGCAGCACTGCAAAAGCCTGGTTTGCTCTAGTAAGTCTGCTGGTGATGTCCTCTGTGCCGTCTCCATTTTCTACTACTCTACTGCCAAGGTATACAAATTCATTGACTTCCTCCACTAACTTGCTATCTACTCTCAGTACATTTCTGTTGTTCACATTTTGCTTCATTAACTTTGTCTTTCCTATATTGACCTGTAGGTAGTCCCATGTTGTTTGCATTCTGAGTTAGCTTGTTTATTTTATCTTGCATTTCTTTGTGACTGCTTGTTGACCACAAAGTCAAGGTCCTCCAGCACTGTGTCAAGGGTCCATTGTAATCCTCTGCGTTTGTCTGATGTTGCCTCTTTCATTAACCAGTCTACTGCCAAGATAAATAATGTTGGTGATAGTACACATCCCTGCTTCACTCCTGTTTGTACCCTAAAGCTGCTGGAGGTATGTTCTCCACAGGTCACTTTGCACTGAAAACCCTCGTTTAGGGCTTTGATTACATTAACTATCTTATGGGGGAGGCCATGCCATCTTAGGATTTTCCACAGTGCATCTCTGTTGACAATGTCAGAGGCTTTCTCAAAATCTATAAACAGTACATATGTTGTGCTATGCCACTCATTTGCCTGTTCTAATATTTGTCTAAGTACAAATATGTGGTCTATGCATGATCTTCCTTTCCTAAATCTTGCCTGCTCTTTCCGAAGTTTTCCCTCAAGTGGTGGTACAATTCTGTTGATAATTATTCTGCAAAATACTTTACTGGTGAGTGGCAGTAGGGTAATGCCTCTCCAGTTCCCGCAATCTCTGAGGTCACCCTTCTTTAGTAGTTTTACTATAAGGCCAGTTTTCCACTTCTCTGGAGCTTTTTCTAGATCCCAAATTTGTTGTAGTATCTGGCAGAGTTGTTTTGGTGTTTCTATTTCTTCTGCTTTCAAAATCTCAGCAGTCACTTCATCTTCACCTGGTGCACTGTCTAATTTTAGCTTCTTTATTGCCTCCTTTACTTCACTTATTGTTATTGGTCCTATCTTACTCTCATACTTTCTGCTATTTGTTTTTTCTCACTATCCTCACTCCCTCTGTCGCTTTGTAAAACTGTACCATATGCCTCTATTTGCCTTTATTACTAAAACCAGTTTTACTGCAGTCGTTATCTCTTTTATCTGTTGCATCACAAACCAACATCTTCAGACTACACATGAACACTGCCAATTGCTAGCATACTTGTATCGCCTTTGGCCTGTCAAACACTTTCAACCGTACATGCGAAAAAAAGAATAGCTACTCAAGTATTATCACTAATTACTAATAAAGAATAGCAGACATGTCCTAAGATCTAAGACTTGTTTTCAAATAGCATATCCAAGGAAATAATATGTTACTCCATACTAATGATATTTTTCAGCTCAGAAGAGCAAAAATTATTAGTATTTCACATATTTATAATACTTATTTTTAATGTTTTATATTTTGCAAATATTTTGAAATTAAAATAGCTCAAAATTATTTCATGGAATGTAAAACATTCCTTATCCATGGATGTTGAACAATCTTTATCTAGTGCAAATTTATTTTACTTTCGGATATTTACTTTCAAGATCTCACATTATCCTGCTGTCCTGCATCCTGCTTTTAGTATTTATTGGACTTCAAATATTCTAGGCAGAAGATCTTGCCATTGACTGACATAGTCATGGAATTCTGAGCAGCTCATTTGATAATTAAAACCATATTTAATTATTGTTTCAACTGTTGAGAAGTGAAGGCAATTTCATTCTTATATCCACTGCACGCTCATGAAGGAAAATACCTTTTCCATATTGGCTTTATTTGAAGAACATTAAAGATCTCTTCTACTTCTTCTTTGTTCACGTCTACCACCATGACCACCCGTGATCCTACTGAATTTGTGCCTGTGGTCCTTTATAGGTCCCGTGGTCCCCTGTGTGGTCGAGATCCCCGAGAGGACCACAAGAGGTTCAGAGGATCACAGGGCTTGAGCCTGTATTCTTGGTGGGTCTCAGAAGCGAGATTGTGTGACACCGTGGTTTTCGTTGCACCAGTTTAATCTAGAGTTGGACTTTCTCACCAGAAAACTTCAATGTGTTTTAGATATCAGTATATCCCAACTGGGAGAGAGGTAATAGCCCATCCAGGCTAGAGTTGGACTTTCTCACCGGAAAACCTCCACGTGTTTTGAGATACCTGTGTATCACTGCCAGGTGAGAGGTGGTTGCCCATCCAGTCCAACGTTTGACTTTTTTTTCTCACTGGAAAACCTCAGCGTGATTAGGATACGCATACATCACCTCTGGGTGAGAGGTGGTTGTCTTTCTAGACTGCCCTAGTCCAGTGTCTCCGACTTCAGCATTTTGTGATCATAGCCGCTACCCTTCCTAGTTGTGACCAGGATGGAGCTTTTGTCCAAGACGACGAATCCTTGCCACTAGTGACTTTCGCCCCTGGGTTGAGCCAATTTAGGCATATTATCCCAGTATGGGCATGTTTAGGATGTGACTGACCTCTAGAGCGAGGTACCGTGACATGCGTAGCCATCAAGTTTCACCTCTGGTGTATGCCGGTTTAGGCATATTTCACTAGTATGGGTATATTTCGGACGTGGCCGACCTCTAGAGTAGAGGTGCTGTGGTATGAGTAGCTCTCGCCGTGATACTACTGGACATACCGATTAAGCTTCATTTTATCCTTTCCATCACCTTTTCACACTGGCACCACACAGCAACCCTAATTGCTTTTCTGCATTTTCTTCACTGGCCGGGAGGAGTTTCACTCCATGCGCGACATCTGAAGAATCTTACCAGCAGCGTCTTATCCCCTGGGTTAAGCCAGTTCAGGCAATTCGCCTGGTATGAGTGCACATGGTACATGGACGACCTCCAGAGCAGAGGTGCCGTGATTTGAGCAGTCCTCGAGACTACTGATTACTTCACTTACTCCTTTCTTTCACCTTTTCCACAGTGCCACATGGCAACCCATAATCGCACCTTTCTTCACTGGCTGGGAGGAGCCCCACTCCACACACGGCAGCTGAAGAATCTTGCCAGCAGCGGAACATTAAATTTTTAGTAACGGAGTAATGCTCCAAAGATTCAGACTTTCCAAAGAAATAAGTCCACTTCTCCTTATTGGATTTGGTGTTCCAAATGTCCTCCTCCTTTGTGAGTACTGCTTCAACATAGTACTTCAAACATGTGAATTCAACAAACAATAGTGAATCATCAACTGACTGCTCCATGTTTTGCAGATACTTTACAGTCTCTTTCACTTCACACCATACTGGTACGGAACCCTTCAGCATACACTTACAGATGGAAAATTCATTCAAAGGTGTAAACCACCTCTATACGTAAGCATATGTTTCATTAGACTCTTCCATCTCAAAATAAAATTTATCTGTACCTACAGTGATAGGTCTACTTCATCTTCACCTACAGCAATAGGCCTACTTCATAAAAATTGTTCCTACTTCATCTTCTGCTTGTTCCACTTTTAGGGGTAGAGATCTTTCTTCTTTTTGCTGATTTATCAGTGTAAGAGTTTTCTCTAAACTCTTCCCATGCCCAGAAAAAAAACATGGATGTTCCCGTCAGTGCCACACAAAAAGCGTGGGTCTTGATATATATAGGGGATATAGTTGTAAAAGTGAATTTACAAAGTATTTCCACTTTAAAAATATACATATTATGCATGAAAATAGTTGCAAATGTAAGAAGATTTCATAAATGAAGAGTTTTTTAGGAAAAAAGAAGTAGTGTGATGATTTTAGCTGATAAATGTGTAGTGCTTACCATCGGCAATGCCTAGATGTACAATGTTTACCATTGGCGATTTCCAAATCTACTTAAATTGTCATCCAATCTCGTCGTGTGGTGGCATTCTCACTAAAATAATGTCTGAAATAACCTTCTAACTATTTCTCCAGTCCATTTAATAGGTCTAGATGTACTTGGGGTACATTCAGGAACAGTGGTCGGGTCACAGGATCCGAAATCACAATAAATACTGAAATTTCTCCGGTAAAACATCTATTTTGCTCGGTTGTTAACCACGCTTTAGACTGAACTATGAAAGGTCACCAGACATGCACAGATAAATCATGTACAATAAAACGTGTTACAATAGTTTTATGTTGCAACGAAACAAAATCACTATAACGAACATGGCAGTCACTAGACTAACAGGAAGTTATCATGATATCGACTATGGCAGTCAAAACGTCACAACTTTGTAGTCGTTAAGTAATAAAGCTGTTCCTACATTTTTCCTAGTTTATACATTCTGGTATCACAGCTTTACTGCAGTGCATCATGTATAGTTATATACTTATACACTAAGTATTGTGTATTATCTGGGATGGTGCATATTTTATTTAAAAACCAGGACTATCCTAGAGAACAGAGATGTCTGGCAACCCTACATATACAATTCTGAAACAAATGGTGATTTTTTTTAAAAAGTTGTAAACAAAAAAAATGGTTGCTGTAGGTATAAAATCTCTCAAACTTGGTTAAGTAATACTCTACTGACCTGGGCATGTTAACAGTGGGTCTGAATCTGTCGGCGTGGTTCTGATCTTCTCTTCTAACCAAGGATGATCTTTTTTAAGAGCCTGCATTAATGGTCTGAAACAACAAAGATGACATCTAGCAACATAAACTGTTAAGTTCATCAGACTGTAGTCTCCAGTCACAGAATGAGAGATGGGGAGATTTGTGTACACATTTAGTTGTTTCTATATGTTAAAAAAAACAGTGAACAGATATTTTAAAACAAAAAAGTGGCACAGATTTTTTGATAATAGTGGTGATCTAGTGGTGTTTTTTTTTTAATTCAGAACTTACTGATGTTGTCTGTGGGGAATGGTTAATTTTAGTTTAGAAAAGATCTCAATTCAAGGGGAAATTGTTTCTTCTCCCATCATATTTCTCTAACCAGTTGCAGTTTGTATTTAAATAATATATGAGCATTTAAACCAGGAGCCATCTTCTCTAAGTATGGCATGATGCATACCAGAAGCAAGACCAACCACCATTGTGCATTTCACTAAGTGAACCTTTTTTCTTTTTTATCATGGCCTCCACTATGTCTGACAGTTTCTCATGAAAGATGGAGTGATGAAGAGCAGAATGTAAGATGGGCCTGTGTGGCCAATTTCATTCATTCTTTAATCTTTCTGGACTGTTACCTCATGATGCATTTTCACATGAAATGGATGGTATCAGATGCCTCTCAAAATTTTGACTCCATGTATAGCAGTGCTGAGTTCAAGTTTTTTTTTTGGCAAGTCTCAAGTCACTACCTTCAAGTCTCAAGTCATTTTATCTTCAAGTCCAAAGTCTTTGTAAATAGCCTCAAGTTAGGTCTAAAGTCTATGATTCAATATACTGAGGAGTGTTTGTTTCAGTTACCAGATCACTGTAACTAAAAGTGATTTTTATAACACACACATGGAGTAGGGAATTGTGAAAGTGAAGAAAGTAAAGTAAAATAAATAAATGCTACATATTTTATTTATTTTACTTTACTAATGCTACATATTTTATATGGTTAGCGGGGTAGGGGTATCCCCTATCAAAGGAGAAGTAAGACGCCTCCTTACCTCCGTCAGTCTACGGGACACCCTTGGGCAAGGTGGAGTACCCGTATAGCCCCCCGATCAGGGTGACGTGAAGCCATGGGAGCAGGTGGTGGATGGAATGGGAGAGCAGCTGACAGATAATGTTGGTTATGGTCACCATTCTATGATGGTAGGCAGATGATCTCAATGTAGGGACAATGGCTACGATCACTGACTAGTACAGTCACTGCCCGGAAGGAAAGCAATGGTAAACTACCTTCTGGAAACATACCAAGAAACCCAAGCAGCAATCATGGAAAGTCAAATAGGAAAAAGATCTGGTGGTGAGTCCCCCAGGCCAGATAGATCTAATTTTAACACTGGGGAAGAGTGTGAGGCAGAGGTCGGTACTAGTAATTGTGATGACGGACAAAATCCTGACGGTGTTACTAAGGAAAACCCCTGTATCAAACTAAAAAGAAAAATAAGAGTAGGAACATGGAATGTAAGAAGTATGTATGAGGGAAAATATCAAGTAATAAGTGACGAGATGAAAAGAACGCGGATACACATTTTGGGAATCTGCGAACATCGATGGAAAGGATCAGGACACTTTACGAGCGAGAATGATAATATATTTATATATTCTGGCGGAGAAGTAGGAGGAAAGAATGGAGTGGCTTTTTATTTGGACAAATCAACATCAAAAGCATTACTAGGCTACAATCCAGTAAGTGATAGAATCCTAACAATCAGACTTAAGGGCATTCCTAGAAATGTAACAATCATCCAGATATATGCACCTACATCAGCAGCAGAAGAAGAGGAAGTAGAACATTTTTATAACACACTGCAGACGACAATGGACCAGGTACGGAAAAATGATATTGTATTCATAATGGGTGATTTTAATGCAAAAATTGGTACAGAAAGAGCAGAAGATGAAGGACAGGTTGTAGGGAAATTTAGCATAGGACACAGAAATGAGGCAGGTGACAATCTAATGGCGTTTTGTATGGAAAATGAGCTAATGATCGCTAACACACTTTTTAAACAACATCCAAGAAGACTTTACACATGGACATGACCTGATGGGAAAACCAGGAATCAAATAGATTACATTTTAGTGCAGAGAAGGTGGAGGTCAAGCATAACATCAGCAAAAACTTTACCAGGTGCTTATTGTGACACGGACCATGAGTTATTAATAGCAGACATGAAGATAAAGATAAAAAAGATAGTATGGGATCAAGACCACTCCGCTTTGACCTTACAAATATACCAGAACAATACGGTATAGAAGTGAAGAACCGTTTCGAAATCCTGATGGCTGTACAGGAAGAGATGACACCAGATGAATTGGCTACGCAGGCCAAAGATATCTTAGTAACAACAGCTAAAGACATGGTTCCAGTAAAGAAAACACAAAAGAATAGATGGATCACAGCAGGTACACTAGAACTGATAAAACAATGTAGAGAAATGAAGACGCAGTGGAGAGTGACAAACAACAACAAAGATAAATATAAAACTTTAACAAAAGAAGTACGAAGAAACATAAGAAAAGACAAAAAACAATACATACAAGATTGTTGTGAAAGAATAGAAGAACATCAGAGGTGTGGAAGAGATAGTGAAATGTTTAAAGAAATGAAGACATTGACGAGAAATGTCACACCTAAGCTAAATGTAATTTGTGATGAGATGGGAATACCCTGACAGAGACAGAGGAAATTCTGGAAAGATGGAAGGAATATTGCAAAAGAATGTATGAAACAACCGACTGTGGAAGCAGAAATCAACAGTGTGAATTATTATTGCAGGAGAAAGAACCCGAGCCGACAATGGAAGAAGTTTTATGGGCAATAAAGAGTCTGAAAAATGGTAAATCACCAGGATGTGATGAGATAACCGCTGAATTTATTAAAGCAGGAGGAAAGGAGTGTGCAACAATCTATCATGCACTATGTAAAAA
This sequence comes from Achatina immaculata, assembly GCA_009760885.1. Taxonomy (NCBI): domain Eukaryota; kingdom Metazoa; phylum Mollusca; class Gastropoda; order Stylommatophora; family Achatinidae; genus Lissachatina; species Lissachatina immaculata. The sequence goes on from CM019707.1 coordinate 16,354,680, forward strand.
GATATGGCATTCAGGTATTTGGCCAAAAGAATGGAAAAGAACTGTATTCATTCCACTGCCAAAAAAGGGTAACCTGAAATTATGCACCAACTACAGAACTGTTGCCCTGATTAGTCATGCCAGTAAAATTCTGTTAAAAATCATAATGGGCAGACTTCGAAAGAAAATAGAAGAAGAAGTCAATATGGTCCAAGCTGGCTTCAGGCAAGGAAGAGGATCAAGAGATCATATATTCAATCTAAGATTAATACTAGAGAAATGCAGGGAGTTTAATGTGAATCTATATTTATCCTTTATAGACTACTCAAAGGCATTTGATTGTGTACAACACCAGAAACTTTGGGAAATAATGGAAAAAATGGGATTTCCAACACATTTGATACAATTAACATCACTGCTGTATTTAGACCAACAAGCAGCAGTAAGAATAAATGGTGAAACAACAAGTTGGTTTGACATAAAACAAGGGGTCCGTCAGGGGTGCATATTGTCACCCTACTTATTTAACTTGTATACTGAAAATATAATGAGGAATGTTAGAGAAGATGTAGACAAAGAATATTACAATGCCATAACAGTTGGAGGTTATGAAATACCAGAGATTAGATATGCTGATGACACAGTATTGCTGTCCACAACACAAGAAGGAATGGAAAAACTAATTATGTCAGTCCGCAAGAACAGCGAAGAGCAGAACCTCTATCTTAATGCAAAGAAAACTAAAGTGATGACAACTGACAAAACAACAAGGCAACTGAAATATGTATCAATGAGGAAAAACTGGAAGAAGTGGAGAGTTTTGAATATCTTGGATCACTACTAACTAATAATGGAGATACAATGAGGGAAATTAAAAGGAGGACATCTATTGCTCTTCAGAAAGTAAAACAAATAAAGAATCTGTGGAGAGGAGCAGACAGAACCACAAAAATAAGATTTTTAAGGGCATGCATCTTTCCCATCGCAACATATGCCTGTGAGACCTGGACACTTAACAAAACAGCTGAGAGGCACATAAATGCCTTTGAATGTAAATGCTATAGAAGAGTTCTCCAAATATCGTGGACACAAAAAAGAACAAATATATCTATACTGCAAGAGCTTAATATTGAAGAAGGCTGGCTAGTAAGGAGGATTAAAGAGAGAAAACTTAAATATTTTGGACACATTAAACGTCATGATAATTTAGAGAGGACCATATTGGAGGGATACATAATGGGAAAAAGAAAGAGAGGAAGACCGAAACGAAGATGGCTGCAAGACATCATTGATGATCTGGAAATGGATGCAGCAGCAGCAGGCCATCTTGCTCACAACCGAGAGGCCTACAGGAGTGCTGTTTGGGAGGCAAAGTTCCGCAAGGGACATGCAAAGGAATGAAATGAATGAAATGAACATATTTTATTCTTCACTCTTTCAGTATCTTAGAAGTCATTTACTCATTAGGATCTTACACAGTAATAAACTCTATTTGATACACAGTATTAAAATTCAGTAGACAATCAGCTTCAGTTAGATTCCATTTTAGTTTTTGACTTCCATTTTTTTTTAGTTTCTACCATTTATAAAGACAGATATTTCATGACTTCTAATAATGAAATACAAAATGTTATATTTTTTTTAAAAGGCAGAATAAAGCACATTGGATCTCACAATTACTATATGGACTTTGGGGATCATTTTATAAATCCAAGATATATTATGGTATCTTTGTTAATTCAGTTCAGCAAGAGGCTGAAAAAGATCTACAAGAGCTGCTAGATATAGTGGCAGAAAGTGAATATAAAAGACTACTGCTGAACAGAAAGAAAATACAAATGATGGCCGTATCCAGAAAGAAATGTGTACCAGAATGCAATGTAAAAAATCAAAGGAATAATATTAAAACAAGTGCACAAATTCAAGTATCTTGGTAGAGAGATAACATTATATGATAGGTTTATCACAGAGGTAAAAAAACAGAATATGCCAGGCAAAGATAGCATTTCAGAAAATAAAATCTATTTTGTGCAATCCATCTTTGTCAACAGATACTAGGAAAATAATCTTGAAATGTTATATCAAGCCAGTGCTTCTATATGGAAGTGAATCATGGTCGCTAACAAAAACAACAATGTGAGCATTAGAGGCAGCTGAAATGTGGTTTCTATGAAGAATGTTAACAATACTACAGAGAGTTAAAATAACAAATGAAGAAAGGAAAGCCAATGAGAAACAAACTTTAATAAACACACTACGGGGGAGACTGACTAAGTTCACTGGTCATACAATGAGAAGGGGAGGGATCTAAAATATTGCAACAACACGGAAAAACTGGAGGCAGAAAAGGGAGAGGTAGAGCAAGAGAGAACACATTTTTAGATGGCTTGATAAAATGGCATGGGAGATGAACAACAACAGAATGATGAATAAAACATGAAAGACTGGAAACTGTGGAGAGACATAGTTGCTGACACCTCCAGCAGGGCACATGATGATGAGATGAGACCACATGGGTACATCTCCTACACTTTGAAAGTGACCAATAACAAAGCACAGACAGCAACCAAGAGCACTCAGAATCTACTGGAAGCAGGAAAGATGTGTTTGCTAAGAAGAATGATGAGAATATCACGAGCAGCAAAGAAAACAAATGAAGAGCTTCTAAGTGAGGCTGGGCAGAAAAGAGAAATTATGGCAAAATTCAGAACATAATGATCCAGATTAGTATGGCAAAATTCAGAACATAATGATCCAGATTAGCATGGCAAAATTCAGAACATAATGATTCAGATTAGTATGGCAAAATTCAGAACATAATGATCCAGATTAGTACAGCATGATTTGAAAAGATGCAAACTGGAACACCTAGTGACAATGGGGAAAACTGAAGGGACAACAGAAATGAGGAAGACAAAGAAACAACATACTTTATGGGCTAAAAGAGTAGTATGGAGCACAGTCCAACACACATCTTATACAAAGTGCAAAGGATAGATGGTTGTGGAAATCAATTCAGTAGTGACCAACACCTGATTGGTATGGACCAGAGACATGCTAAAACCACAGCTGACTAAGATCCCATCCCACATCTCTGTTGGTACCCCCCACCAGCAGGACTAGCCTGGTCAATTGATCAGGGATTGCCATAGTCCCAATGGTGGTGGAGCCTGCTAAAGTAATGCACATACCCTGCTTTATTAGTTCCACTCTGGGAATGAAAGAATACCTGGCACAACCCACTCACTATCTGCAGTCTGACATGATAATGTGCCCCATCATATTCATTGCATCAGCACGCCCACTTGTAGTCCCAGGATGACAGAAGAATATAATATAAATATAAAACTCATTATATATATACCTTACTTACTCAAAGCTATTCTGTTTTCCTCTGAGAATATTTAACAGTTCTTCCATTTTCTCAGATTTTATTTTCTTGGTCTGTACTTTATCCTTTTCAGTACCATCAATGATTTGACCCTATATATAATAAAATAATATGAAGGGAAGCAGAATAATCAAGTCTTATATGTACACATGTATGCACGCACGCACACTAAGCATACTAAATCTTTCATATACTTCATATCTAACAACTTAAAATATCAGCCTCTGTACATACACAGGTACATTTACAATAGCACATAGAACAAATCTATTGACCGATGAAGTGCCATGACATAATGCATGTGATATATAACATCTGTACATTTTTTGCAAACACCTCCAGGAATATAAATTTCACATGTTTTTCTTCCATGTTTTGAGGACTTTTTGTCATATTTTTATGTATAAACACAGAGACCTATCAGTGCTACTCTGTATCTAAGTTTGTTTTTTTTTTTTAGTACTGAAAAAAGTGAATAAAACAATTTTTTTTTTAAAATTGGGTTTATATTGATAATGTTTTGGTTTTTTTTTTTTGGGGGGGGGGATATTTTTTAAAATTTGAGACAGGGATAACAAAACTGCATCGTTTTGTAAAATACTGGAATAATAGAAATTCTGTAATTAATCTATTTTTAAAATCTTTTGATAGATTACAACTCATCATTATCATCATTAGGTACCATGCTGGCAGGTGTTGGTGGCCATGCTTCTCTACAGATTTCAGTCCTTGGTTCCATCAGCACAGCTGATAACTTTTTATTGTACCCTTGTGTTAAGACTAGAATGTATAAAATAGGAAAAAGTTTTTTTTTTATACATTCTAGTATCACAGCTTTACTGCAGTGCTTCGTGTATAGTTATATACTTATACACTAATTATCGTGTTAAGACTGTCCATGTTTTGTTTTTTTTTTCCTTGGTTTTCCCCAGCTTCACTTTTAATTCATCTTTCTCATTGTTACACTGTTTCTGAGCCCTCTTCTTCTCATTATATATCCAAATATGGATGACTCATTTTCTTATGAATTTAATATGGTTTCTTTCACATTTGGTTTTGTTAGACATTCCCTGTTTGTCAGCTTAGCTGTCTATATTCTTCTAAGAAACTACATCTCTGTTTTCTCTAGTAATCTTTGCTTCAATAACCTAGAACATAAAATTTAATTTAGCAATATGCTTGTGTCAGTTTGGTCTTTTATTTCCAGGTGATTACAAGATGGTGGGAGCTTTTTAACGCTCTCACCAGCATACTTGTGTATGAGTCTTCTGCGTTGCCATACCTCATAAAACGGGATTTGGGCATTAGGCCAACAACCTCATTTTGAGACTAATCTAGAGGCGATTCTAGATGGGGAAAAACCCTGCTGTTATGGAATCTTGCAACAGTTGTAACCGAACATCAAGGTCACCAACTCTGTATGCCGTTACATACGATCAAAAATTCATCGACCCCAAATACATAAAAATCGGATTTTGGAATGTAAGAACAATGGCCGCAACAACAAAAACTGCTCAGGTAATAAAAGAAATGGATAGATATCACCTAGATGTATTGGGCATCAGTGAAATGTGATGACCAGAAGCAGGGAAAAGAATGGCAGAAAACCTTAAGTTAATAATATATTCCGGCAGAGATGATGGGAAATATCAGGAAGGAGTGGGTATAATTATGTCATCTGCTGCAGCAAAGAGCCTTACAGAATGGAAACCAGTGAACAGTCATATGATAAGAGCACGATACAAAATAAGGCATGGAAGAATGACAGTCATACAATGCTATACACCCATGAACGATACAGATGATCTTCTTCTTCTTCGTTCGCATTGTCTGTCTATATCTGCAGTCCTGTCTCTTGGATAAATTTCACTGTTTTTTGTAACTCATGTACGGAACCGTAGAGCTTATCTTCTTTAGTGGTTTCACTGGGCCAGTAATTATTTCTCAGTGTCTCGTAGTTGGTGCAGTTCTGGAGGATATGTTCCACAGTTTGGGGCACCTGGGCACATGTACATAGATTAGTAGTACCAACCTTAAACTTTGTATACATATGACTTCGGAGTCGGCTGTGTCCTGTTCGGAGACGGAAGATGGTGACTTGTTCCTTTCTGTTTAGCATGTGATAGTCATCATGTGGTGGTGTTTGTGGCTTCCTGTAGGTTTTTATCATGCTTTTCTTCTGGTTATAGGTGATTGGTATGTCTGGTTGCTCCATTTCAGTGCCCTCTTTGGCCAGATGGTCAGCTTTCTCATTGCCTGGTATCCCACAGTGGGAGGGAATCCATTGCAAAGTGACTCCATGTTGTAAGCCAATTTTTGACAAGGCATCCTTAAGGTCTGGTAGTTTGTTGCACTGAAGAGCTTCCAGTACTGATATTGCATCTGTGAGAATTACTACAGGACATGTATCAATTCTGGAGACTGATAGTTTTTCAACTGCAGCAATAATTGCCCTAACTTCTGCATCATAGTTGTTGCAGTATTTTCCAGTGGGTATGGAAATCTTGTCAGTGGTGTTGTTTGGATATTCAATATGTGCTCCTGCCCCTCCATTCTTTATGGCATTGTGTGCAGATCCGTCTGTATACACACGTATCCAGGTGTCACATGGATATTTGTCATCTAGAACACTAAGTGTGGCTGTTGATCTTACAAGACTGCTCTGCATCTCACCATTCTGCACACCTTTCACTTCAGTCTAAATAGTTATTTGTGTATAATCTGCTTCTTTCCATGGTGTATGCTCTGGTACAGATGATAATGGAGCGACTACAGTTGGAAGGTCAGGTATCAGCTTACGCATACGCTTGGCCTGATGAATGAAGCTGCTTCCTTTAAGCCATCCTAATGCCAAGTTATTGAATTTCTCCTTCAGGGGATGGCTTACAGAGATAAGGAATTTCTCTCCCATGGTCATGACCTTTGTGTCTCTACGTTCCTTCAGCGGTTGAACACCAACTATTTTCTGCATTTCTACTATTGGTGTGGACCTCATGGCACCTGTGATAATCCGTAGTGACTGATTTTGAACCTTGTCTAGATTATGCAGCGTAGTGTTTGATGCTGTGCACCAAGATGTTGAGCCATATTCTAAATGTGGTAGAATACTTTGCTGATATACATTCTTGAGGATTCTTTCACTAGCTCCCCATGTGGTTCCACTCAATTTTCTTAATATGGCTAGTTTTCTTCTGGCTTTTGCTTCTGCACTGTTGATGTGTTGCTTCCACTCAGTTTTGAGTCAAGAGTCACTCCTAAGTAAGTGGGTTGGTTGTCCATCCTTAAGGGTATTTCATTTACAAAGATCTTACCTGCTTTCTGTTTAGATGAGAGGGTGAACAGAGTGGTACTTGATTTCTCTGTGTTGATACTTACACACCATTTGTTTGTCCATGATGTCAAGATGTCTGCTGCTCTTTGGAGTCTCTGTGTAGCAACTGTCGCATATTCATCTGTACACCACATGACCAGATCATCTGCATACAGTGCCGCTTTGATTCCATAGGGAAGTTCCTTGACCAGGTCATTAATGAATACAAGGAATAGTGTAGGCGAAAGGACTCCTCCTTGTGGTACACCGTGTCGCAGAAGTACTTTCTGGCTTTTGTGTCCATCCATTACTACTCTAGCTCTTCTATTGTGTAAATAGGACTTTATCCAGCTGTACAGTCTTCCATTCACATTGCAGTTTCTTAGTTTCCACAGCAGACCTTTTTTTCCATACTTTATCAAAGGCTTTCTTCAGGTCTATCCATGCTGCTAGTACAAGGTTTTTCTCTTGGAATGCATCCTCAATCTCTTGAGAGAGATAGGTCACTTGATCTTCCGTACTGTAGTACTGCCTAAATCCTGCTTGTTGTGGAACGAGAAGGTTTTCACTTTCTAGGTACCATTTTAGCCTCAGGTCAATGATGCGTTCCATCGTTTTGCATAGGCAGCTAGTAAGACTGATTGGCCAGTAGCTGGAGGCAGTATCACTGTTTTTCCCTGGTTTTAGCAGTGGTACCATGCTTGCTTCCTTCCAGATTTGAGGTAACTGATACAGATGATAAAATAAAAAACGATTTCTATTACCAATTACAACAACTTATCAACAAAGTACCTAAACACGACATCTTAACTGTCATAGGAGACTTCAACGCCAAGGTAGGAAAAGATAATACTGACATCAAAAAAAGTAATGGGGTAAGAAGGAATTGACACAATAAACCAAAATAGAGAAAGATTAATTGAACTATGTCTAACAGAGGGTCTGGTCATTGGAGGAACAATATTTCCACATAAAGAAATACATAAAACAACATGAATATCTCCAGATGATAGAACCAGAAACAAGATAGATCATTTTTGTATTAGAAAACAATTTAGAACATCTCTGATAGATGTAAGAGCATACAGGGGTGCAGATGTCAACAGTAATCACAACCTATGTATAGGGAGGATAAGATTTAAACTGAAAAGCCAACACAAGAAATCAATACTCAGAAAGGTAAACATTCATAGCCTACAAAAAGAAAATATCAACAACAATTTCAATCTGGAACTTGCCAAACATTTTGCAGCACTCAAAGAGGTAGACAAGACATATATAGATGAATTATGGAATTCATAAAGCACAGCCATAATCATGGCAGCAGAAGCAAGTGCTGGACTGCAATCAACAAGTAGAAAAGCATGGATATCAGATAACACATGGAAAAACATACATGAAAGAAGAGCAGCCAAATTAGCCATGTTGAATGTAAAGACATATCTTGGAAAAGTTTTGGCAAATGCAACATACAAAGAACTAGACAATAAAGTAAAAAGTTTAGCTAGAAGAGACAAAAGAGAATATATGGACAATATGGCAAAAGAAACAGAAAATGCAGCAAAAACAAGAGATAGCAAAACTCTATATAACATACAGAAGAAGCTAACAGGTGCTACTAACTCCAGAGAAAGACCAGTCTTTAGCAAAACAGGCAACCTATTAACATCAAGTAAAGACCAAAAGCAAAGATGGGCCAAACGCTTCCAAGAAATACTTAATCGACCACATCCAAATGAATTAATAAATCTTGAAACTGATTTACCAGTCCCACAACTAAATGTCAACTTAGATGAAGTTACACTGAATGAAACTGAAACAACAGTGAATCTAATGGCTAACAACAAAGCTGCAGGTGAAAATGAAATAACAGTTGAGATGTTAAAAACTATTTACAGTGACAACATGAGCCAACTACAAAGAATGTTTAATAAAATTTGGAAAGAAGAAAAGGTCCCTTCTAAATGGAAAAAGGGAATCATTGTTAAAATACCAAAAAAAAAGCAACCTCAGCAACTGCAATAACTGGAGGGGTGTAACCTTACTATCAGTTGTGTCAAAGGTATTTTGTAAAGTGCAGAATAGAATTAAGGATGTAGTGGATACTGCAATGAAGAAGAACAGGCAGGATTTTGAAATGTGAGAAGCTGTCTCGACCAGATCTTTACTCTAAGAATAATACTTGAAGAACATATTTAAAAGCAAAAACCACTAATCCTGAACTTCATAGACTTTAAAAAAGAATTTGATAGCATACACAGAGAATTTTAAGACTATATGGAATACCATCTAAAATTATCAACATCATTAGAGATCTCTACAACAGATATGTTTGTGCAGTCAAGACAGAAGAAGGAATGAGCGAATGGTTTCAGATTGAAACAGGTATGAAACAAGGATGTATATTATCTCCATTACTTTTTGGAAGTGCCATAGACTTTCTAATTAAAAGATGCTGTACAGGTAAAACCAGCATTGATTGGGTACATGGGATCCAAATAGAAGATCTTGATTTTGCAGATGACATAACTCTTATCAGTGACAATGAAATCGATGCAAGAAAAAATAGATTCCCTGTCTTCCTTGGCTAGCAAAATAGGTCATGAAATTAACAAAGACAAAACAAAAATAATGAAACTTCTCATTAATCAAAAAGGAAAAATATACATAGAACGAACAGTTGTCGATGAAGTAAACCAATCTGCATACCTTGTCAGCTACAGACCAGGATGGTGACACCAGGAAGGAAGTTAGAATTAGAATTGCAAAAGCGCATTGTCCTTAAAAAATCTTGAGAACATATGGAATTCAAAAGGTCTTGTCTTGTCCTTCCTCATTTACTGTTAGGTGCAGAGGTGAAGTGCAATTGTCTCCCAATGGCTCACCTGTTGCCTTCATACATTGAGATGTTCAGGGACTCTGCTATACCATCAGTCCATTGTTTGCATGGGCGGCCCCTTCCTCTGCCTTTGTATGGTACACGTTCTGTTGGTAGTCGTGATACATGACTGAACCATTTTATTTGCCGTTTTTGAATACAGTTCAGAATGGGATCAACTCCTACTTTATTTCTAATGACATCATTTCTGATCCTGTCCATTCTTGATATTCCAAGAATTCTTCTCAAGAATCTCATTTCAATTGTTGTAATTTTCCTGCTGTCTTTTGCTGTCAGCGTTCATGCCTGGCATTGGTAACACAAAGTTGGTATGAAGATTGCCTTATAGGTAGTTCTTTTGGTTTCCAGTGAGACATGCTTGTTGTTTAGTATGGGGGCCATTTGCCCGATAAGTTGGTTTGCTTTGTGACATCTGTTTTTGATCTCTATGTCTATTTTTCCTTTTGTTGATAAAATGTTTCCGAGGTATTTGAAATGTGTTACTTGCTTCATAGTATGGTTTTCCAGTGTAATGTTTATTGTTGTGTCTACTCTTGCGATGGTCATGATTTCTGTTCTGCCTAGGCTAATTTTCATATTGTGTTCTTTGCATGCATCATTCAATCTATTAATGTGATCTTGCAAGCCTTCTTCTGAGTTGGCAACTAGAGCTTGGTCATCTGCAAATAACAGTTAGTTTATGGTTACGTTGTCTTCTGTTTGTTCTATTTCATTTTGCTGATTTTTTGCTGTCCTCATCAATCCAGCTTCTCTACAGATGTTATCGAAATATGTTATAAACAGCAGCGGTGATAAGATGCAACCTTGCCGCTTTAATAATAAAGAGTTCAGAATGTCCCCCTAGTGCTCTGATGATGCCACTTCTGTTGTTGTACAGACTCTTACACAGATTTATTAGATGATTGGTAACCCCATACTGTTTACGACTTCCCAGTTGGTTCTTGTCCACTCTGTCGAATGCTTTTCTTGGTCAACAAAAGCCAAGTAAAGAGTGTTATTAAATTCGATCGTTTTCTCTGACAACTCTCTGAAGGCAAATTTGCGTCTGTGCATCCTCTGTTTTTCCTAAAACTTTGTTGAAGTTCACTCAGCTGGGGCTCTATCATTGGTCTTAATCTCTTCTCTAAAATTTTACAAAATATCTTTCCAGTATGGCTTAATAAGGAAATGCCTCTGTATTGTATGCAGTCTCTTTTGTTGCCTTTATTTTTCCACAGTGGGGTGAATATGGCATTCTTCCAGTCTTGTGGGGTTTCTTGTTTGGTCCAAATTAGGCCGAACAGTTATGTAGCCATGCTACGTCTATTTCATTCACTGCTTTAAGTAGTTCGTTGGTTAGTTCATCTTGCCCTGCAGCTTTACCCCTTGGTGCCAGCCTTATAGCTTCTCTGATTTCTGATCTGAGTATATCAGGTTCTAACTCTGTGGAAATTTCTATGTTGGGGTTACTTTGGTCTGTGGTCTCAGTTGGGATGTTGAGTAATCGATCGAAGTATTGTCACCATCTTTCTGGTATCTGTTTTGGGTCACATATTGGTTCTCTTTTATCGCTGTTTATTATTTCTGCTGGATCAAATTGCTGCTCTGGTTTTCGTGGTGTTTAACTTTTCGTAGAACAGTTTTGTTGCTTCTTTGTGGTTGTCATTAAGTGTATCACCGTATACCTCCCAGCCCTTCTCCTTTTCCCTTTTTATTATTCTGTTTACTTGTCTTCTTGCTATTCTATATAGTCCTTGTCTTGCATACTCTTCACCCAATCTTTGTATCTCTCTTTCTTAATTTGTACAGCTTCTTTGACTTCATCATTCCACCAGCTTGTTAGTTTCTTTCTCCCAGCTTTTCTTCTGATCTTGGTAGTGCATGTCACTTTTGCGGTTTCTAAAATGCTGGTCTTAAATGTGTACCATTCTTCCTCGACTGAATTCCTTTCGATCGGTAATCCTGTCAAAATTCATTCCAGTTTCTTGTCATAGTTGCTCCTCACTGTCTCATCATTGAGTTTCATTACATCTATTACTTCATCTTTGGTATTTTTGCATGTTTTCCGTTTTATTTTATTTATTGTCTTTATGGTTGTGTTAACTGTTTTATGATCTGTGTCAGTACATAGGTTTGGTATTACTCTTGCATCTATTATCTGCCTTTTCTTGGTGTTTCTTGTTAATATGACGTTGATCTGGCTTTTTGTGATAAGATCGTTCCATTTGTACCATGTGTATATGTGGGACTCTGTGCTTAAAAAAAGTATTTGTGATGAAAAGGTCATGCTGGCTGTACAGTTCAATTAGCCTGGTCCCATTATCGTTCTTGTTGGCATAGGGGTCTCCTAGGTGTTTTTCTATATCCGTTCTGTCTCTTCCCGGTTTTGCATTGAAATCCCCCATCACTATTATAATGTATAAAATAGGAAAAAGTAGGAGCAGCTTTATTACTTAACGATTACAAAGTTGTGACGTTTCGGCGTGAGCCTTAATCATACAAAAACATACAGGACGAAGAAATAGAGAGAGGAGATAAAGTATAGATTCACATGAATACTAAAAAAAAAAAAAAAATTTTAAGGTACTTAGCTGTAAATTGTAAGGTGTGGCTTGTCCGGCGGTGTGTGTCAGGAATGGATTTAGTAGAACGTGGAGACTGTTTAAATAGAGACCTGTGACATGTGGTCAGTGGGTTGTAACAGGGGGTGGTGGATGGGGAACCGGGGAGGGCATAGAGAGTGATACAATATTGACCTAGCTAGGAGAAGTCAAAACAGATGATTGGGGAAGAGGGGTTGCAGAGTGATGCTGTGAGGAAGTTTGAAAAGTAAGAATGGGTGGACTTAGGTCACTATAGTCCCTCTCCACTAAGTCCACCCATTCACTGACCACATGTCACAGGTCTTTATTTAAACAGTCTCCACGTTCTACTAAATCCATTCCTGACACACACGGCCGAACAAGTCACACCTTACAATTTACAGCTAAGTACCTTAAAATTTTTTTTTTTTTAGTATTCATGTGAATCTATACTTTATCTCTCTCTCTATTTCTTCGTCCTGTATGTTTTTGTATGATTAAGGCTCATGCCGAAACATCACAACTTTGTAATCATTAAGTAATAAAGCTGCTCCTACTTTTTTCCTATTTTATACACTCTGGTATCACAGCTTTACTGCAGTGCTTCGTGCGTAGTTATATACTTATACACTAATTATTGTGTTACCCATCACTATTATGTTTTCCTGTCATTTGACCTTGTTCAATGTGTCATTTACTTCATCGCAGAATTCCTCGCACTCTTCTTCATTGTTTGCCGCGTTGCAAGGTGCATAGACCCAGATGTATGTGGTGATTTCTTCCTCTTTTACTCTAACTGTTACAGTTCTTTCTGATATAAAGCTGGTGTCTAATATTTTTGTTGCTAGCGATGGCTCAACAAATATCTCAACTCCCTCTCATGTAACTGTCTACACCGGCATGTATGAGTGTGTAGATCTGGTGGATCTGTTTATATCCTTCACCTTTTATTCTGGTGCCCACTAATCCCATAATTCTAATCTTTCTCTTATACATTGTTTTGACCAAGTCCTCTAGTTTGTTGTTTGCTCCACATATGCTAATGGTACCTATTTTGTCCTTGTTCCTATTGCACTTCATATTATATCTATGAGCAGTGTACATCTCGCCGATTTGCTAGATCTATTGCAAGAGGGGCTAAACACATTGCCCGACTTCCCTTTGTCACTGTATGCTGACGCCGTAAACTCACTGACCACTACACACTGGTTTTATCGCCATGGCCTCCCTTTTAGTGAAAACATAACACACATAATAAAGTTCACCACTTTGGCGTGCCAGGGCCACATGAACCGGGTCTAATCCATGTCAGGAACATTAATAACCACCAATTAACACCACATAACACAATTCAAAAGGTATAAGCACAAAAACCAAGTTAATATTATTCAATTCAAATGTGATATCCACCTTCATTTATGCATGTGAAAGCTGGAAATCAACTAAAGAAATAGACAAGAAATTAGACTCTTTTGAAAACAAATGCCTAAGGAAAATACTTAGTATAAAGTGGAACGAACAATGCAGAGATAAGACAGGTGAGCAAACAACAACCTGTCTCATGGGTGATCAGAAAAAGAAGATGGACATATGTAGGCCATGTGATGAGAAGAAACAATCTCTCTCTCTCTCTCTCTCTCTCTGAACCTTAAGTGCCCAGGGCACATGGGGCTTCCGCAAGGGTTTTCCACAAATGCCTGTCCTTTGCCTTTTTTTCTGCTCTTGTCCAGGTGAGCCCTCTATTGCTCAACATCCTTTCTGTTGTTCTTCTCCATGTCTCTTTTGGTCTACCCTTACTTCTGTTCCCCTGTGGTGTCCATCTTAGTGCTATTTTTGGTAGTGAGTTGTCAGTCATTCAGAGCACATGTCCCAACCATCACCAGCATCTTTCCTCAGTAATTGCTGTCAGTGGCTTCATCTGCATTTCTGCCAATAAGATGTTATTTCTTATGGTGTTTGGCCAAAATATTTTTCTAATTCTTCATAAACATTTAGTCCTTAAAGAGTTCAACTTGTTTTCTATTGTTTTGGTTATTTTCCAGCATTCACTTCCACAGAGTAGTACACTTAGAACATTGCTCTTAAATATCCTGATTTTCGTATTTATGCTTAGTTTTTTAGATTTCCATATAGTCTGCAGCATTGCAAGAAGAAACGATCAGAGAATACCAAAACAAGCTATCAGGTGGAGCACAACGGGCCGAAGAAGAAAAAGAGGTCGACCACATGAAACTCTAAAGAGGACATTGTTAAGAGAAGCCAGTTAATGATCATAATATCCCTTGATGAAGTTGAAAGACTCACTGAGAAGAGTAAAACATGGCAAACAACTATGTGAGACCTATGTGGCGTTCAACAGCATGAGAAGGATGTAAGATGTAAGATATGTCAGTTTAGTAAGAAGTGTGCAAACAAAAGTGTCATTTTATAGATGACATGTGACACTATCAATTCAGTCTTTTTATATGCATAATGTTATTGTCTACTTTGACAAGTCACATGCATTCATTCATTTCATTCATTCATTCATTCATTTGCATGTACCTTGCAGAACGTTGCCTCCCAAACAGCACTCCTGTAGGCCTCTCGGTTGTAAGCAAGATGGCCTGCTGCTGATGCATCCATTTGCAGATCCTCAACGATGTCTTGCAGCCATCTTCGCCTTGGTCTTCCTCTCTTCCTTTTTTCCCCATTATGTACCCCTCCAAGACGGTTTTCTCTAGACTTACATGACGTTTAATGTGTCCAAAATATTTAAGTTTTCTCTCCCTAATCCTCTTCACCAGCCAGCTTTCTTCAATATTAAGTTCTTGTAGTTTAGATATATTTGTTCTTTTTGTGTCCATGATATTTGAAGAATTCTTCTGTAGCATTTACATTCAAAGGCATTTATGTGTTTCTCAGCTGTTTTGTTAAGTTACATGCATTTTTATAAATTATTATCTGTGTAAATAATATTAGCTATCAAGTGGGACACAAAAGGCTAAAAAAAATAAGTTGACCAAGTGAAACTCTAAAGAGAACACTGTTGAGAGAGGCTAACTTAGTGGGCATAAAGTCTCTTGATGAGGTTGAAAAACTCACCACAAACAGAAAAACTTGGTAAACTACCATGCGAGCACTATGTGACGTTTAACAGCACAGGAAGGATGTAAGACGTAAGAAATAATACTAAAAGTAGTGAAATGGAGATATTGTTTCAAGCTACATTAAACCAGTGATTTGTAGTAACCAGTAATTACTTATAAATTACCAATTAAAACAGAGAGAAGCCAAAACTTTTTGAGGTTGTTGGTTACCATAACTGGTTTATATCATCAAAAAACTAGTTAAAAGCAACCTGCAAAATCAACTGGAGGATAAATGAACCAGTAGAATGATGATGTTAAATCTGCATAGAGAAGAATCAGCCAGTTTTGACTCTGGTCTGGCATGTGAGCATTTTGTTAAGAATAAATCTGGCCTAACATAAGGTAAGAATCAAATCAAAATTTTACACAGCATTTAATTTCCCATGTTTATAAAGTGTGCTTGATTTTACATTTTAAAAAAGATAAAGTATGGAATGTTGTATTGAAAAAACCAGTATTTCAGAAAGTACTTCATGCATGGTGAAAGACAGGTATAATTATACCAGTTTTTAAAAATCTAGCACAATCACTGATTAAAATTTCCAAACTCCTTCTCTGGCATTTTACGACTACAGTAAAACTAATTATGGAGCCTTGTCATCAAGATGAAATCCACTGTCCTCTGGAGTCTTCATTTGTATCTTCTATTCCAGATACAGACTCCCTTGCTACATCCTTACATGCAGATTTAAAAGCATCAGCAATGCAGGAACATGAACTCTAGAACCAGTTCTCCGCCACCACTAAAGTCATTCATTTGTGTGGGGAATCTTCACTCAGAATGAATGCACAGACTAGTTCTTTATTGAAACAGAACATGTCTACTTATCAAATTTTTCTGTGCATAGCACACTGTTTGCTAAATTCTTTTATTTAAAAATGAGAGTGCATGTTATATATAGGAGGCAAATTAGAGATAGGAAAAGTCTGTACATTTTTTTGGATGAAAGATGGTTCAAGATGAAAATTTTAAGGAAAATCCATACTTGTCTCCTTTCCTTAGAGGAATGAAAAATTGTTTTAAAAAATGACTACAAACTGTTCTTTTATATTAATTTTGTTTAGATTTTATACCTTTTTAAAATAAATTTTACACCATATTTGAAATGCTTTAAGATATTTTTAGTAAAAACAATGATTTTGGCCACGCTTTTTATTTTTACTGCAGATGAACCCATTTAGTAGTTGCAGAGAGTCAAGAAACCAACAACTGATTAGGTCTGCCAATGGGTCATTATATCACAGAATGAAGTCAAGCATAGGGTGGTCATTAAAATTTTAAGAAGTGCAGAAACAGCAATGTTCTGGATGGAACTAAAGATGGAATAATTTGTGCTGAACATGATTCTTGCAGTGAAAGAAAACTGACCACACGATTTCTGAACTGCGCTATGTCTAACACTGACAGTAATGAAGTTCTACAGCTTCTATGATGTATAAATATGACTGTTTTTTTTAATGTGTGTTGGGGTGGGTGGGGGGAGAGAGAGAGAGAGGGGGGGGGGGGGGGGAGGGAGAGAGAGAGATTTCTGCTTTATTTTGTGATGTCTGATAAAAATAATTTTTCCCAAAATTTTTGGCCTCAAAAAATGAGTACATGTTGTAGATGGCAGCAAGTTATTTATAGAAAAATATGGTATATCTCCTTTGCTAGTGAATGTGATCTGTTCACTGTTTATCCCAGTCATCTTAACCTCTGCAGGACCAAAAATATACTGTATTTCCTGCTGTATAGGATGTACTTTTTCCCTAAATAAAATTCCTCCAAAAATCACCCTGCATCTCATATCCTGATGGTTAAGTCTGAATTGCCTTTGGAATAAAGATTACCAATGCTAGACTAACACTTAAACACCTGTATTTTACCCTTAACATACAAGTGGATAATATTTGGAATTTTAAAAGAATTTGGAAAGGAGTAAAAGCTACCAGTTTGTGTGTATCAGTTAATGATGAATTAATCTGCCTGAATCTGATAATGCATTTACAGTAAAATTTGTAAAAAGAGAACAAGGGGTGATATAAGGCACAATACAACACTCACAAAAAATAAATAAAGCCTCCTGCTTTACAGAAAATGAATATATAAGGATGAACGAAAATGAAGAGTATTATCACTGTCACCTGTTTTTGGATGGGGTTACACTGCCAGATTGTTTACTCTTTGCAGTTGGGTTGTAAAGATCTAACAAGTATGTTGCCATTTAACGTGATATTCAGTTAATAGTAGTAAGAGACAGAACATACTGGATTTCAGTGAATGTTGCTGCTGTTACTGCACTGCCAGATGCTGTTGAACTTTATGGTGCCTTTGGTGATGCTATCAACACACAAAGGCCTACTGCAGCCTAGGCTACACCCTAATTTTTAAACTACCAAAGCCACAGGTAATAACATCAGAAAACAACATGTCAGATAATTAAAGTACCAATATGAGGGTAATTCAAAAGTAATGGCAAAATGACAATTTCAAATACATATAATTCTGTTAGAGATACAAGTCATATGTTATTTTTCTACATAATCACCTTCCTTTTCAACACACTTTTCACATCATTCACAAACTTCTTTAATCCCGCAGAAAAAAAAAAATGTTCAGTTCTGCTCTCAGCCAGGAATGCACTACTTTTTTGATCTTGTTGTCACTTCCATACCTTCATCCTCCCAAAGCATCCTCTAGGGGTCTGAGCATAGGATAATCAGAGGGAGCAAGGTCATGATTATATGGATCATGTCAACAGTTGCAGCAGCAACATGAGGGTGTGTGTTATCATGAAGGAAAAGAACACCTTTAGACAAAATTCATCTGCGATGGTTCTGTATTTCTGACTTTAGCTCCTTCTACAACACTGTACTGTAATAGGCACTATAACACTCTCACCGTTTCATAATAGTGCTCCAACACTGGCCTATTCATATTTCAGACAAGAGTGAACAGGACCTTAATGGCAGATGACTGAGACTTTTCTTCTTCTTGACTTGAGAAGAAGCGTGTCACCATTCTGAAGACTGCCTCTTGCTTTTGGCTCATGCTGATGCACCCAGGTTTCGTCTCTGATGACAATGCATGCCAGGAAGTCTTCTCCTTCATTGCTATACTATGCCAAGAAGGCTGTGGAAGTCTGCATACAAATAATCTTGTGCTTATCAGTCAGCATCTTAAGTACCCACTGTACACACAAATTGCAACAGCTGAGAACCTCAATGACTACAGTATGTGTGAATCTGACGCCAACATCCAATACCCTGGCCCAGCACTTCCGTAAAGATGTGCCCATTATCACAAATAACAGCATCAATGAGACCCACATTCTCATCAGTAGTAGCCATGCCGGGTCAACCAAAACATTCCTAATTATGGATTGAAATTCATCCACTTTTAAATGTTAAATGCTTCTACCCACTTGTACACTCTTCTCACCAATGCATGCATCTCCATGCAGTATTCTTCCGTGATTCTCATAAAACTTATCTTATCACCCTCCACCCACAAAAATCTGATGGCTGTTCTTTGCTCCTCCATGGCACAAATAGCTAAGGATGTCCTTCTGATAAAGCACTACACCATCTATCAGACAACATAAATATCTTCACTTATAATGCACAGACATCTGATATGCCAGAGATTTCTTTCATCAAATATTGACAATTTGCCATTACTTTTTTAACCACCCTTAACTAATCAGTTTATTAGATTCCATGAGAGTCATACTGGTCAATTCCAATTTAACAACACTACAGTTTGCGAGTCAGTTAACAAATCCCAACCAAGTTATCCTTGCAGTTTAGGTACATATCACTGTTTGCAAAGTTTGCTGCATGTTTTGCTTAAGAGGTTCAATAGGAGGTATCCAGTAGCATACAGTCTTGGATCAAAACCCTATTGCAGGAAGGACTATGAAGTTCACGAAAAATGTAGGGTTTTAGTTTTATTCCAAATTATAGATACATCTTACATGCTGAGGAATCTTATGTAGCAAGAAATTTGGTATGTGTCTTCATGTTGCATGTGTACGTTTGTGTATGTATGTATGTGTGTGTACGTATGTGCTTTCTTAACTTACAGAATAAAGGTGGCGAATAATTCTGACATAACCTTCCTGAATGCCAATCACTTCATTCCAGTTCTTCTTGATCTTGTTCCAGTTTGATGCCTCCATGACTTCTGTGGTTCAAATGAAATTATAGTAAATGAGAAGCGAAAAAAAAAAAAAACAGAAAAAAAATGAAAACAATGATATCATTTGAGGGGCGTTCAGAAAGTAATGCATCATATCATTTTTTTTCAGCTAATAACAAAGATAGAAGCATGAAATTTTGCAAACTTTAAATATGGCAAGTACCGATTGTGAGAACTAAATTGCACCTCAACCAGCTAAAGAATATGGCTGCTCTAACCATTGAAATGGAGCGTGTTAGCAACTTGCAGTATAAGCAGCGGATTGTGATAGAATTTCTCGTTGCAGAGGAGGAAACTGTTGTGAACATTCACAAGCATCTATGTGATGTGTATGGAAGTTTTGCAGTTGACAGGAGTACAGTCAGTTGCTGGGTTCAGAGAATCAAAGAATCAATAACTGGAGATAAGGAGTTGTATGATTGGCCATGCTGTGGATGTCCTCCCACAGCCACCAAGGCAGAAATGTTGAAATGCGCTGAGGATATTATTCTTACTGACAGGCATATCATTACTCAACAATTGGCCTTAAAGCTGTCAGTCAGCAATGGTAGTGCAAATGGTAGCTCTCGAATTTTCTAAGGTTTGCGCAAGATAGGTTCCTTGAAGTCTCACAAATGACCATCGACTGCGAAGGAAAACAATTTCTTCTAAATTATTGGAGCGTTTCAATGCTGAGGGAGAGAACTTTTTGGATAAGATCGTAACAGGTGATGAAACCTGGACACATTATTTTGAGAACCTGAGACAAAAAGATAGTCAATGGAGTGGCATCATCTGCAATCACCACTAAGAAAGAAATTCAAGACAACTCCTTCAGCTAGAAAGGTCATGATCACTGTCTTCTGGGACACTGAAGGTGTGATTCTTGTGAATGCTATGCCAAGAGAAGAGAAAATCAATTCGCAAACTTACATTAAGACATTGAAAAAAATCAATGTTTTTGCAGTTTGGCTGCACAAGAATCCAGCAGACCTGCTTCTCCTTCATAACAATGTGTGCCCTCACACAAGTCTGGCAACACGGGATGCAATCACCAAGTTGGGTTGGACTGTACTACCCCATCCACCCTATAGTCAAAATTTGGCACCCTCTGATTTCCATCTGTTTGGTCCACTTAAAGATGGGCTCCAAGGGGTAAGATTTGAAGATGACGAAGGAGTGATTCATGCAGTGAAGAAATGGCTACATAATCAAGTGAAAATCTGGTACGGGATAGGAATACATGCACTTGTTTCGTGCTGGTGTGAAGCCGTACATGTCGATGGGGATTATGTTGAATAGTACCGATGTTTACAAGACATATGCATGTATATTGTGAATAAATTTCATGCTTTTTGAATAAACAGCTCCTAAGAAAAACGATGTGGTGCATTACTTTCTGAACGCCCCTTGTAGTTTTCAATTAACAAATTTTTAGCAGATCTGGTTTTAGTACTATTTTTATTAAATATATCTGACAATCTGACAAAGTAAAAATTTATATCTAACAGGTTCATGAAAAAAATCACACAAAAATATAATGAAATATAATAGCCTCTTACATTTTACATCCTTCCCGTGCCGTTAAACGTCACATAAGGCTCGCATAGTTCTTTGCCAATTTTTTTTTCAGCGAGTTTTTCAACTTCATCAAAGGATGTTATGCTCACTAAACTGGCTTCTCTTAACAATGTCCTCTTCAGAGTTTCACATGGTTGACCTCTTTTTCTTCAGCCTGTTGTGCTCCACTTGATAGCTTGTTTTAGTATTCTCTGACTGTTTCTTCTCATCACATGGCCTACACATGTCCATCTTCTTTTTCTGATCACCCATGAGACTGGTTGTTGTTTGCTCATCTGTCTTATCTCTGTGTTGTTCTTGAATTCGTTTCACTTTATACCAAGTATTTTCCTTAGGCATATGTTTTCAAAAGAGTCTAATTTCTTGTCTATTTCTTTAGTTGATTCCAGCTTTCATATGCATAAATGAGGGTGGATATCACATTTGAACTGAATAATCTAAACTTGGTTTTTGTGCTTATAACTTTTGAATTCGATATGTACTCAAGATTTCTGAAGGACAATGCTGCTTTTGCACCTCTAATTCTAACTTCCTTCCCAGTGTCACCATCCTGGTCTATGTAGCTGCCAAGGTATGCAAATTGGTTGACGTCTTCAACAGCTGTCCCTTCTATGTATATTTTTCCTTTTTGATTAATGGGGAGTTTCATTATTTTTGTTTTGTCCTTGTTAATTTCAAGTCCTATTTTGCTAGCCAGTGAAGACAGGGTATCTATTTTTTTCTTGCATGGAATTCACATTGTCACTGATAAGAGTTATGTCATCTGCAAAATCAAGATCTTCTATTATGGTCCTATGTACCCAATCAATGCCGGTTTTACCAGTATAGCATCTTTCATCAGAAAGTCTATGGCAGATCCAGCAAGCAAGGGAGATAATATACATCCTTGTTTCACGCCTGTTTCAATCTGAAACCATTCGCTCATTTCTTCTTCTGTCTTAACTGCACAAACATATCTGTTGTAGAGATCTCAAATGATTTTGACAGTTTTAGATGGTATTCCATATAGTCTTAAAATTCTCCAAAGTGAATCTCTGTGAATGATATTAAATGCCTTTTTAAAGCCTATGAAGTTCAGTACTAATGGTTTCTGCTTTTCAATATGTATAAACTAGGAAAAAAGTAGGAATAGTTTTATTATTTAAAGATAACACACTTGTGATGTTTCAGCATGGGCCTTTTTTCCTAGTTTATACATTTTGGTATCACAGCTTTACTGCAATGCTTTGTGTATAGTTGTATGCCTATACACTAATTATTGTGCTTTTCAATATGTTCTTCAAATATTATTCTTAGAGTAAAAATCTGGTTGAGATAGTTTCTCTCTTTTTGAAATCCTGCCTGTTCTTCTCTCATTGCAGTATCCACTACATCCTTAATTCTATTCAGAATCACTTTACAAAACACCTTTGACACAATTGATGATAAAGTTACATCCATCCAGTTATTGCAGTCACTGAGGTAGCCTTTTTTTTTTTTTGGGTATCAATGATTCATTTTTTCCATTTAGAAGGGACCTTTTCTTCTTTCCAAATTTTATTAAACATTCTTTGTGGTTGGTTCATGTTGTCACTGTTAATAGCTTTTACCATTTCGACTGTCATTTCATCTTCACCTGCAGCTTTGTTGTTAGCCATTAGATTCACTGCTATTTCAGTTTCATTCAGTGTAACTTCATCTAAGATGACATTTAGTTGTGGGGCTGGTAAATCGGTTTCAAGATTTATTAACTCATTTGGGTGTGGTCGATTAGAAATATAATATCAATTACAATGCAGTTTTCAATATCTTTGAAAAACAAAATAATATTTAAAAGAAACAGATGTCTCACGTGGAGTTACTACAAGTTAACTTTCACTACAATTCAAAAATTACATTTCGTTTTTAGTAAAAACACCGAAGATCCTCTGAAAAAAAAAGCTCAAAGTTTCACGGGGCATGACAGTAACATAATCACCGGTTTGCTGCCTATAGTTTGAAAGAAAACCAACACATCTTCTTCACGCTACACCAGTGCTTCAGGTCTTTTACGGCTGGGCATAGTAATTCTGATTTTGTGAAACTAGTAACAATTCCAGCTAATACATTTTCAATGAAATAAACTGCGGCTTCTGTGCCCGAAGGGCTTCCAGCATGGCTTATCTTGCCGTCTGTTGGTTTTAGTTTCAGTTTTAAATTTCAGAATCGATTCCTTATAGTTTAAAACTTACATCTTACATCCTTCCCGTGCCGTAAACGTCACATAGGTAGTTCACCAAGATGTATTAGTTTGGAACTGAAAACTGCAAATCAGTTCCAGGTAATTTTCTTGTTATTTTCGTTTCCTTCTCTCAAGTCTAAGGTGCTTTATCTACAGTTTTTCGAAAACTAACCAAACACTGTACTCTATCATTTTATTGTGCGAAAAATCTCGTCGTTTCCTTTGTGTAAAACACTGTGTCGGAAATTAATAGCGATGATGCGCATTACCTATACCAACTAGCAAAGTGTTATCTAGCTAAATGCCGTTTCACATTCCACTCTGTTCAATTCTGCACCTGCAGCGACCGGGTAAACGTTGATCCTGTAATAGTTTACCCGCCAGTTATGAGGTAAACAACTTCGACCAATCGAATCTCAGCGGCGTGTAGGTGGTCAAAGGGAGAGAACAATGTGTGTATTGGGGGTGAGTTGGAGGGAACAGGACCGGGAAGCTATAAATACCTTATAGCTGCTATGAAAGAATGGGATGGCTAGGAGATACCGCTAATACTTGTGAATGAAAACCTGCAACGAAATGAGTGGGGCTAAGACAAGAAAGTAGAGCATGAATAGCAGAAAATATGTGAAGATCTAAGGCGAATTCTAACCATTAGGTCCCCGAAATTCTTATCTCGTCTGTAGGCCACCAACGGAGATTCCCCAAAGAGTGCACGTGTATTTGGCTCAGTCTGGAGGAGATGGAGATGGCAATGTCATTATGTGCAAAGGTTGCTATAAGGTAGACCGGATATATAGGGGAGACTGGTTTACGATTAGGAGACTTTTTCGTCAACATCTTAACGACATTTCCAAGAGGGCACTGACACCTGTGGCAAAATAAAAACACACACACACACACAAAAACATTTTAGTGCATTCCGCTCGTGTTCATCTGATGATGATATCGGAAGGCTCTACAATAGTGCCTTATTTTCCAGGCTGGCTGTCCCCACCCAGAGCTGGAATTAACAATAAATTCAGCTTCCTTCAAATTTCTTTAGATTTTCACATTATTCATCCTCTACTTTCTTGTCTTAGCCTCACTCATTTCGCTGCAGTTTTTCATTCATAAGTTTTAGTGTTATCTCCAAGCCATCTCCTTATTCGCTAGCAACTATATTTTATTTTATTTTATCTATATTTTATTTGTATCTATTTATAGCTTCCTAGCCTCTTTCCTGAACGCCCCCCCCCCCAAAAAAAAAAAACAAAACACACACACACACATTGTTCTCTCTCTTTCACCACCTCCACGCCGCTGACATGCGATTGGTCGAAACTTCACCACTTTGCAAAAAGGTAAGTAGGTAGTTCCATAGCAAATGCCGTAGGGGATGAAGCGTTCATTCATTCATTCCTTTGCATGTCCCTTGCGGAACTTTGCCTCTCAAACAGCACTCCTGTAGGCCTCTCGGTTGTGAGCAAGATGGCCTGCTGCTGCTGCATCCATTTCCAGATCGTCAACGATGTCTTGCAGCCATCTTCGTTTCGGTCTTCCTCTTTTTCTTTTTCCCATTATGTATCCTTCCAATATGGTCTTCTCTAAATTATCATGACGTTTAATGTGTCCAAAATATTTAAGTTTTCTATCTTTAATCCTCTTTACTAGCCAGCCTTCTTCATATTAAGCTCTTGTAGTATAGATATATTTGTCTTTTTTGTGTCCACGATATTTGGAGAACTCTTCTGTAGCATTACATTCAAAGGCATTTATGTGTTTCTCAGCTGTTTTGTTAAGTGTCCAGGTCTCACAGGCATATGTTGCGATGGGAAAGATGCATGCCCTTAAAAATCTTATTTTTGTGGTTCTGTCTGCTCCTCTCCACAGATTCTTCATTTGTTTTACTTTCTGAAGAGCAATAGATGTCCTCCTTTTAATTTCCCTCATTGTATCTCCATTATTAGTTAGCAGTGATCCAAGATATTCAAAACTCTCCACTTCTTCCAGTTTTTCCTCATTGATACATATTTCAATTGCCTTGTTTGTTTTGTCAGTTGTCATCACTTTAGTTTTCTTTGCATTAAGATAGAAGTTCTGCTCTTCGCTGTTCTTGCGGACTGACATAATTAGTTTTTCCATTCCTTTTTGTGTTGTGGACAGCAATACTGTGTCATCAGCATATCTAATCTCTGGTATTTCATAACCTCCAACTGTTATGGCATCGTAATATTCTTTGTCTACATCTGCTCTAACATTCCTCATTATATTTTCAGTATACAAGTTAAAAGAAAAAGGGGCAGACCGCGTGAAACTCCGAAGAGAACATTATTAAGAGAGGCCAAGTTAACAGGCATAAAATCCTTTGTTGAGGTTGAAAGACTCGCCGAAGACAGGAAGTATTGGCGGGCTACTTTGCGAGCCCTATGTGACGTCTAACGGCACGGGAAGGATATAAGATAAGATAAGATAAGATAAGATACAAGTTAAATAAGTAGGGTGACAATATGCACCCCTGACTGACCCCTTGTTTTATGTCAAACCAAGTTGTTGTCTCACCATTTATTCTTACTGCTGCTTGTTGGTCTAGATACAGCAGTGATGTTAATTGTATCAAATGTGTTGGAAATCCCATTTTTTCCATTATTTCCCAAAGTTTCTGGTGTTGTACACAATCAAATGCCTTTGAGTAGTCTATAAAGGATAAATATAGATTCACATTAAACTCCCTGCATTTCTCTATTATTAATCTTAGATTGAATATATGATCTCTTGATCCTCTTCCTTGCCTGAAGCCAGCTTGGACCATATTGACTTCTTCTTCTATTTTCTTTCGAAGTCTACCCATTATGATTTTTAACAGAATTTTACTGGCATGACTAATCAGGGCAACAGTTCTGTAGTTGGTGCATAATTTCAGGTTACCCTTTTTTGGCAGTGGTATGAATACAGTTCTTTTCCATTCTTTTGGCCAAATACCTGAATGCCATATATTTTTACATAGTTTTACATAGATGAAGCGTTAGAGATCTCATTGTGCTAGACCATCATCGCATGAGATAGAGTGGCCAGTTCCTTCCCTCGCAGCCTTTTCTTCCCAGACTTTCTTCGGTACCCATTTTACGAGGCTGGGTCGACCTCTGGGTCGGATTGGTCGAAAAAAAAAGCCCCGCTCAGCTGGGAATTCGAACCCTCCACCATTCGGTTGCTAGACGAATGCTCTAGCCACTACGTTAGCCGGTCCCGGGCTTTTTTTTTTAAACAAAAGACGATAAAGAAAATGGAAGCAAGACAAATTTTTATAAAGATACAGCAAGCAACCTGGACAGCCAGATGAACAAATAAAAAAAAACATAGAGAAGTCTCAGAACAAATAAAATTTGTTGAACTTCTGAAGAGAAATGACGAATGCACTAAAACTAGCTTGAGGACACGAATCATGCTCTCATTGCCTTTGAGATCCTTACACTCCTGCCTGGTCACACCTACCGTATCTTCACCCTTGATGTAGTATCCTTATACACACCCATCCCGCATGATCAGGGACATCAGGCAGTCAAGTTCTTTCTGAACAAAAGACGAAATCCCTTTGTTTCTACGTCTACTACTCTGCGCCTTACACGACTTGTCCTCCAGCTCTTTTGAATTCAATGGCCTTTACTTCGACCAGATTAGTGGTGTAGCCATGGGTACCAAAATGGGCCCCAGCTACGCGTGTCTGTTGATGGGCCACTTCGAACACAAGGTTCTGAGAGCCTTTAGAGGCCAATTTCCTGCTTTCTATAGACACTACATAGATTACGGCATTGGAGTCACATCAATGCCAGAGGAAGATCTTGACAACTTTATCAGTTCTGTTAAGGAGTACAATCCTGTCATTTCTTTCACCTCCCATATCTCTGCTACTTCCGCTAACTTTCTCGACATTGCCGTTACTATCGGCCCTACCGGGTGTGCTACTTCTGTCCACTATAAACCTACAGACTCTCACAGATATCTCTTGTACTCTTCCTCCCATCCCAGATCATGTAAGGACTCTGTTCCTTTTTCCCGGCTTCTTAGGTTGCGACGTTTGTGTAATGAGGATTTGGATTTCCAGGATCAATGTCATAAAATGCTAGATTTCTTCCGTCAACGCGGCTATCCAGAACATGTTCTCTCATCATCTTGGAACTGCAACAAGCCCTCGCTCCTAAACCGAGATGTAGCTCGGACATAGTTAAACTGGTACTCACGCACCACCCTTATAGCTTGGCAGTTAAAAACATACTGTTTTGCCACCTCCATCTCCTCCAGACCGAGCCTGATACACGTGAACTTTTTGGGGAACCCCCATTGGTAGCCTACAGACGGGACAAGAACCACAGGGACCTTTTAATTCGTAGTCACCTCAAGACAGATGACACTTTTTATGGTACCAGACGTTGCGGACGCCGTAGATGTAACACTTGTCCGTTTGTTTCGAGGCTAGCCAGATCTCCTTCCCTAAGTCCACGTTATCAGTTCAGGAGGGTTTCACTTGCACTTCACGCAATGCTATTTATGCTATTATGTGCAAACGTTGCGGTTTGAAGTACATAAGGGAGACTGGCTTACGCTTAAGGAGATCGATTTCGCCAGCACCTCAATGATATTTCTAAGAGGGCCTGGAAACCTGTGGCTAAACATTTTTGCCTTAGCAACAAGGGGGGGGGGGGGAACAGGACATTTCTGTTAGTGCGATCCGCTTTTGTTCTGCTGATGTACGATCTCAGAGGGTCCTAGAACAGCGCCTTATTTTCCAGGCTGGCTGTCTCCACCCAGCTGGAATTAACAATGTCTTCAGCTTTCTGTAACTTCTTTAGTTTTCCACTCCTCCCCCCCCCCTTTTTTTTTACTCTACTTTCTTTCTCCTAGCTACCCCTCCCTACTGCCACCCTCTTTTCTTCTCTGGCAACATATTGGTGTTTATAGGGTCTTGTCCTATTCACCAGTTTCACATTTTCTCCCTGCAGGTGTTTATGTTCTTCATTCATTATCTCTCCTCGTCCCCTTTTACCTCCCCCCCCCCCCGACACCTCCTCTAGCGGCTATCATGTTTCTATTGCCTTTCCCGCCACCACTTTTTACCACTTGTTTTCCTCCTCTCTCTCCACCTCTCCTTTACGATTGGTTCTATCTGGTATCCTTTGTGTGGCCCGCGTGGTCCTTCTAAGACACACATTTCTCTGTTTCCTACTTCTGGAGGAGGCCATATTAAGATAAGTTCTTCGTTTTTTTTTTTTTTTCGTTTTTGTTGTCTCGTTGTGCATGTAATCCTCGAAAAAAGGCTCACGCCGAAATATGGGATGTTGAATGTTTTTCATTTACACATTCTCACACTTTCTATTCTTTTTTTTTTTTCTCAATTTACTCACTCCCCTACCTCACTTTGTAAAACTACACCATACACCTCTATCTACCTTTATAATTTAAACCAGTTTTACTGCTGTCGCCATCCCTTTTATCTCGACATATTAGACGACTGGAGAAGTAGTTAAAAGGTTATTTCAGACATTATTTTAGCGAGAAAGGCACAAACAATCACAAGACGAGATCTGAGTTGATCTGATCGAAAATACCAAAGACAGCACAAAATGGAGGAGCATAATTACCAGTGTTCTCCAGTTCAGCACGTAATGAATGAACGGATAAAAAAATAATCATTCAAGCTTTTCACGGCAAGTCTAAATGCAAGTCTAAAATCAAGTCTCAAGTCAAATTTAAAGTCTGTGAGTCAGCACGTTATCTCTTCACCTGAATGTCTGTCCTGTTACTAGATCATAGCATAAAACATGGGATAAAAAGTTGTGAATGTGAAGAAAGTAAATAAAAGTAACGCAGTATAGACTTTATTCACCACTTTATCAGTTATCGTTCCAATCATCTACTTATCTGGATTTTACACGGTGCTGGAGCCCAGTAGGCACAAATTATTAATCTTCATTATACATTCGGTATTAATTACACTCAATTTTACAATTTAAGTGACATTCAAGAATCTTGAGAAGTTATGGCACTCAAAAGTTATACGCACAAAAACCAAGACTATTCAATTCAAATGTAATATCCACCCTCATTTACGCATGCGAAACCTGGAAAACAACTAAAGAAATAGACAAGAAACTAGACTCTTTTGAAAACAAATACCTAAGGAAAATACTCGGCACAAAGTGGAACGAATTCAAGAACAACGCAGAGATAAGGCAGATGACTGAACAACAACCAGTCTCATGGGTGATCAGGAAAAGAAGATGGGCACATGTCGGTCACGTGATGAGAAGAAACGGTCAGAGAATACCAAAACAAGCTATCAAGTGGAACACAAAAGGCAGAAGAAAAAGA
>CM019707.1:16984332-17286832 GCA_009760885.1 Achatina immaculata
GACCCGAACAGAACCAAGCTCCCTACATGAGAAGCTCCACCGCTTTGCTGAAAACCGAAGACGAATTTCTGAGAGATTGGTGTCGATGTCTGGACGAACGATGAAGAAGAAGATACACGCAAAGGGCCGGTAACCTTCTTCTCTCCCCCCCCCCACTTTCTTCTTCTTCTTATCTTCTCCTCCTCCTGGTTCTTCTTCTTCCTCTTTCTCCTTTTCCTCCTCCTCCTGCTTCTTCTTCTCCTCCCCCCTTCTTCTTCTCCTCCTCCTACTTCTTCTTATTCTTCTTTCTCCTCTTCCTCCTCCTTCTCCTTCTTCTTTTTCTTCTTATTATTCTCCTTCTGATCTCCTTTTTCTTCTTATTATTCCCCTTCTGATCTCCTTTTTCTTCTTATTATTCTCCTTCTAAACTCCCTTTTCTTCTTCTTATTCTCCTTCTAATCTCCCTTTTTTTCTTCTTATTCTCCTTCTAATCTCCTTTTTTTTCTTCTTCTTCCTTCCCCTCTTTCTTCTTCTTATTCCTCCTCCTGCTCCTTTTTTTCTTATTTTACTTCTTCAGTCTCCTCCTCCTCCTCTCCTTCTTCTTCTTCTTCCTCCTCCTCCTCTTCCAGCTCCTTTTTTTCCTTATTTTACTTCCTTTTTCTCCTCTCTCACTCCCTCATTGGCCAAGGTTCAGGCAGACGAAGTCAATGTAGAAAGTGCACTCTTTTCACATCCAGTTTTCTTCTTCTTCTTCCTCTTTTACCTCTACATCTACTTTCGTTGCCTCAATTCTCATTTCATTTTCTTTCCTAAGCTTTTCTGCCTCTGACTATTGCCACTGCATTCTCTGTCCTAAACTGGCAGATTCAGCGAATGATCAAGAATGAAAGATCTTGTAAACGACCTTTCAACCCCCATATTTACAGTAATAAAAACCGTAGCGATGCAGTGCTTACAGAGAACACTAGCAACCATTTTACAGTGCTAGGAACTACCGATATTACAGATGCAGAGGTAGAGCTAACAACAAGAGATGGTAACAGCAGAAACTGTTAGTAATTGCTGAATAAATAATACAGGAGTTTGGGAGGACGAATTAATACGGAAATTACAAGCAAGGGGATGGCGGAGACAGATTATAATAGAAGGTGCGGGAAATTGGAAATGGTAATTTGTATCTCGACGTGTGGGAAGACACTTTCTTGTTCCCCGTAGTCTGTATCTCTCCTGCTCTTGGGAGGACACTTTCTGGCTCATCATGGTTTGTAACTTTACTTGTGATAAGACACTTTCTGGCTTCTCGTAGTTTGTAACTTTACTTGTGGGAAGACACTTCCTAGCTTCTCGTAGTTTGTAACTTTACTTGTGGGAAGACACTTCCTAGCTTCTCGTAGTTTGTAACTTTACTTGTGGGAAGACACTTCCTGACTCCTCCGAGCAAGTATCTTTACCTATTGGAAGACACTTTCTGGCTCCTCCGAGAAAGTATCGTTACCTGTGGGGAGACACTTCATGGCTCCTCCGAGAAAGTATCTTTACCTGTGGGGAGACACTTTCTGGCTCCTCCGAGAAAGTATCGTTACCTGTGGGGAGACGCTTCATGGCTCCTCCGAGAAAGTATCTTTACCTGTGGGGAGACACTTCATGGCTCCTCCCAGTCTCTGACTGTAAGGATAGATAACGAAGAAGGCGAAAATGAAGTAAAAAAGACCAAACTCTCTTCAGAGACTTAAGAACCCAGAACTTTGCCTGGAAATGAGACTGGAAGGGGATACGAGAGAAACTGGCCCTCTGATAAATTGATTCATTAGTTGCAGCAACTTCGTTGTCTAATTTTTTGTGCATTTGAGAAGAAGAAGAAGAAGAAGAAGAAGAAGAAGAAGAAGAAGAAGAAGAAAGGTGTATACAAAAAGAGAAATGAAGAAAAAATGCGAAATATGAACAGTGAAAAAAACTGAATAATGAGAAACAAAAACCTAGAAAGGAATGTTGAAATCTGATTACACAAGAACAGAGAGAAGAAAACACAAGGAAAAAAATAATAAAATTAGGGGAAGAAAGACAAGGAAATTAGAACACACATTGACATATAAAAAATAGGATGTTAAAATGAGGCAAAGGAGAAACGAAATATGAACGGGGACAAAACAATAAGCTGTTAATAAGAGAAGAAAAAAATGGCAAAAAATAAGAAAACAAGAAGAAAATAGAGCAGAATATAAGAAAACAAGAAGAAAGCAAATACGATGTAATCAAAACTGTGTGGTGCGTGGAGAATAGAAGTATAAATAATGAGATGAAAAGAAAAAAAAGAGGAAAGTGCTAAAATCGATGATAAAATATAGATGAAAATAAGAAATATTTTAAAAATAAGAAGAAGAAAAAATGATAAGAAACTTGGGGATATAAAAATGAGATGGAAACTGAGGGAGGTGATGATTGTTTATAAGAAGAAAGAAAGAAAATGATGAGAGGGAAAAACGATTAAGATTAGGAGAGAAAAATGCGCGGAAGAAAGTATACAGACGAGGGCAAGGCGAAAAGCAACCACAAATCAAGGGGTTGTCATCACTGTCAACCCATGAAAAGTTTTTTTTTTACTTGTGTTCCAGAGTTTTCATATATTTTCAATAGTTGTGTCCCTTGATTCCTTCTTAACTCGCTCTAGTAGATAGATCTACAGGCGAACGGACGGAAATACAGACAGACAGAGAAACAGACAAAGAGGCAGACATAGATACAGACAGACAAATAGAAATATAGACAGACAGACAAGCAGACCAATGGAAACAGAGATACATATAGAAACAAAGAATCAGACAGACAGAAAGGCGTACACAGGAAGAGAGAAACAGACAGACGGACGGATAGATGACAGACAGACAAAACTGTAGTTGTAGAAATAATCTGAACAAGAGGAAACAACTGAAAAATTGTTAAAGGTAAGAAACTACAGAGAAAATATAAAGAAGGAATGAAACGAAACAAACACAAGGAAAAAACCAAAACTATTCCATAGTTTGTTCTGACATTATGTGCACCATACTACCACTTGCTACAAGTTTGTCGTACAAATCATTGTAGTAAGCTTAAAAAGCTGGAAGAAGGGAAGTGAAATCTGGCACTCAGATAGAAAACTATCGCCTACGGTTGCCGTATATAAACGTGAGAGCCCGGCTTAAAGACACGAGATATAGATATTGATTCTCACGAAGACTTGGAAACTAACAAAACGATTTATAGAGAAAAGACATCCAAAGCGATCAAGAAAACAATAATATGCGGAGTTCTGCAAACACAAGAACATTATGACGCCATAGACTCGCACAGCAACGATTTTCAAGCAATTCTTTCTTGAAACAATATTAGAGATCTTTTATTTTTTCCTAGAATCACAATGGCGGATAAATGTTTTAGAACCGATGAAGACTTTGAACATTATTTAGAAATGTGTACTTTTCGGGAGCTTATCTGTTCGAGAGGCCTACAGGGAAGCTGTTAGGGAGGTAAAGTTCCGC
Source organism: Achatina immaculata (assembly GCA_009760885.1). Lineage (NCBI taxonomy): Eukaryota > Metazoa > Mollusca > Gastropoda > Stylommatophora > Achatinidae > Lissachatina > Lissachatina immaculata. The sequence continues at coordinate 16,987,830 of CM019707.1, forward strand.
AAGGGACATGCAAATGACTGACTGATCTGTAACCATTGACCGACTTGACTGTTTTGGTTCTTCAAGCCCCACCAGTGAGAAACATTCCGTAAACAGTGAAACTGTTTCTCTCCCAGTTTCTTTATTCTTTTGTCCTGCATGAAAGTGAGCTATGAACTTATTCCTCTTTTTGTGATTCCCCGTATGAACGAGGAATGAAGACGCTGTCCAATTAGACAGTCAGAGATAATAAATAATTGACATGCTACAGTCAGGATTGACGAACCATAACTGGTCAAGACCCTGTCCGTAAATTCGATGACAACCAGGTACCAGTTAGCCCGGCTAACAGGCCAGGGACCGCTGTAGTCCCCATAGCGGTGAAGTTGCTTGAAGAAGGAAAAAAAAACAGTATTGAACTTCTTTTTTGGCTCCACACAGGAAGTAAAAAAAATGGCATCCTTAACACGCTTTCAGTTCTACCCTGTTTTGTGCCTCATTAACTTTACAGCCTCGACTCTACATACATTATTCAAGCACGTGATAATCTGTCCTCTCTTCATTCACTGACAGCCCATGTGTGCAGTGTTTTCTGGTGCGCCTCCTCCTGCATTCTGTTGGTTTCCAATTTTCATTGTCTGCTTATGCCACAAAGTGTGTCATGCACCAAATTCTACCGCGCAGTCTGTTGAGGGCCGTACCTGGAACCCTGTAACTTCAGTATGAAAGTGTAATTTACTATTGCACTAACTACACCCCGAGCCTTTGGTACTTATGTGAATCTTAAAGTGACGTGTACGGATGTGGCAGTTCTGATCTGATAATCTGTGTTTATCATAGGTTTATCATAGGTTTGTTATAGGTTTATCATAGGTGTATCATAGATATATCATGGGCACGTGAACTTTGCTCCCTGGCACATGAGAACCAAGATCATGGTTCCATCAAACATGGCAATTCTGTTTCACATTTCGTCATCTATCTATCTATCTATCTATCTATCTATCTATCTATCTATCTATCTATCTATCTATCTATCTATCTATCTATCTATCTATCTATCCGTCCGTCCGTCCGTCCGTCTGTCTGTCTGTCTGTCTTTGATATTAGAACATTACCGGTGTCTCCTACTCTGATATGAATATTAACTATCTGTGAGAACTATCTGTGTCTCTAACTATGATATGAGAACTATCCGTGTCTCTAACTATGATATGAGAACTATGAGTGTCTCATACTCTGATATATGAACAATGCGTGTCTCACACTTTGATATAAGAACTATGAGTGTCTCACACCCTGATATATGAACTATGAGTGTCTCACACCCTGATATATGAACTGAATGTCTCACAGCCTGATATATGAACTATGAGTGTCTCACACTTTGATATATGAACTACAAGTGTCTCACACTTTGATATATGAACTATGAGTGTCTCACACCCTGATATATGAACTGAGTGTCTCACCGCCTGATATATGAACTATGAGTGCCTCACAACCTGATATATGAACTGAGTGTCTCACAGCCTGACATATGAACAATGCGTGTCTCACACATTGATATATGAACTATGAGTGTCTCACACCCTGATATATGAACTGAGTGTCTCACCGCCTGATATATGAACTATGAGTGTCTCATACTTTGATATATGAACTATGCGTTTCTCACGCTCTGATATATGAACTATGAGTGTCTCACACTGATATCAGACCTAATTATATGTGAGAAATGTCTGTATCTCCCACTTTGAGCAAAAACTTTTCTCTCTCACTTTCTCTGTCTCTCACGCTCACTCTCTCTCTCCTTCACTCACTTTCTCATTCTCTCTCTCTCTCTCCCTCTCACTCTTTTACTCTCTTTCACCCTTTCACTCTCTCACTTTCTCACTCTCTTTCACTCTCTCATTCCTTCTCTCTCTCACTGTCTTTAACTCTTTCTCTCTCTCTCTTACTTCTCTCTTTCTCACTCACTCTTTTTCTCTCATTCTCTCTCTCTCTCTCTCTCTCTGAACTAAGAACAGTCTAACTCTTACACTCTATGGTAGGACCTACCCCTGTCTCCCAGCCTGATCTGAGAACTGTTAATCTCTCCCACTCTGAAATGAGATCCCACCTTCCCTACCCATATTAGCGACTCTGCTGACTACATTATCGATTCGACTTTGTATATGGATTGATGTTCGAAGACTTCCCTGCCCCGGCGTGGGCAGTTTACTGGGAATTTACAAGAACCCAGGACGTTTGTGACAAGTCGATTATGCATGACCTCATTTACTTCACCCGTGGAAGAAGGGCTGTATTGTTTCTCTGGCAGCTCAGCGGAGTGGGACAATGAGTAATGTCGTGAGAGAAACTGGGGGAGATGGGACATAAGAGGGAAAGGGATTGGGAGAAAATGAGGGGGGGTGTGTGCAAGAAATGAGGACACGCAGAAAAGACAGGGAAGATAAGAAAGTAAAGTAAGCTTATATATATATATATATATATATATATATATATATATATATATATATATTATACGAGTTATAATGATTAAAAGAAAAGGTTTGAAAAAGGAATACTCCCCTGGAAGACGGAGAGACATATTTCTGACAAATGGGATGGAAATAACTAGCCAATGAGGTAAATTCACATCTGCTTCAGTCGAAAAACTGTACAGAAACAAGCATTAATTTTTTTTTTAAAAACTGCATAAATAAAATAAGGATAAGAGGACAAAGTATTATTTCTCTTATCTTTCCACTAGAAATAGTAAAAAGTATGTCTCTTATCCAGAAGTGTTTCTCTTATCTTTCCACTAGAAATAGTAATAGTATGTCTCTTATCCAGTAGTGTTTCTCTTATCTTTCCACTAGAAATAGTAATAGTATGTCTCTTATCCAGAAGTGTTTCTCTTATCTTTCCACTAGAAATAGTAATAGTATGTCTCTTATCCAGAAGTGTTTCTCTTATCTTTCCACTAGAAATAGTAATAGTATGTCTCTTATCCAGTAGTGTTTCTCTTATCTTTCCACTAAAAATAGTAATAGTATGTCTCTTATCCAGAAGTGTTTCTCTTATCTTTCCACTAGAAATAGTAATAGTGTGTCTCTTATCTAGTAGTATTTCTCTTATCTGTCCTCTGGAAACACCGCTCTGTCATTTTGTTTTCTTCTCCTATGCTTATGAGAGGCGCCGCAGTGGTTCAGTGGTTAGTACATTCGCCTGCCGATCAGAAGGTCCTTGGTTCGATTTCGCCCTCTAGCGGAATTTTTTTCCGACCGACTGGCACCGGGGTCAACCCATGTTTAAAAAAAAATAGGTACCTTGGGTATCCTTAGGAAAAGACAGCGAGGCAAAGTGCTGACATCATCATCATCATCAGGTGCCGTGCCGACTGGCGTTGGCTATTATGCTTCTCCAGAGTACCCGATCCTTCATGCAGGCCATCAGTGCTGACATGCCTACCTCAAATAGTAGCCTAGAAGTGTGGAGGCACTAACACCCTACACCCCTACAACATGTAAATGCTACTGGACATAGATTACAGATGTGTATGACGGTGCCGTCTTGGACACATCTACCACTCTTTAAAACTTCTCTAGAATATCCAGCATCTAACTGGAATGCTGCTACTGTTGTCTGTAGTAGCCACGTGAACCATTTCGCTGGCTAACGTGCCATTTTTATTCTATTTTCCCTTTACGAGAAGCTGTTGTTCTTGATGAAAATACCATTTTATTCTATTTTTCCCTTTACGAGAAGCTGTTGTTCTTGATGAAAATACCATTTTATTCTATTTTTCCCTTTACGAGAAGCTGTTGTTCTTGATAAAACTACCATTTTATTCCGGTTCTTTTTTCATCCGCAATTTCACGACGGAATTTCCATTTACTGAGGAAAACTTACTTCACCACGTTATCACAGGGAGAGAGAGAGAGAGGAGAAAGAGAAGGAGGGAGGGAAGAAGAGAGAGAGGGGGAGGGAGAGAGGGGAGGGGAGAGAGGGGAGGGGAGAGAGCGAAAGATTCGAACTTAGCCCATGTTTATTCTCGCTAGAAAGCACGGAAGGTAACTCTTGAATCCCAGCTGTTTGATGCCGGAAGTAGGCCATGTCTTCCTATCATTGGTGGAATATTAAGGTAAAGAATGTCGTTACTAAGATGAATCTCTTTCAAAACATGCAGAATACAAAAGACTCTTGAATGAGTTCTGATCAGCTTCTGCTGCCATTTGACGGGAAGGAAAAAGGAGACAGGAGATTGGGAGGAGGGGGGAGTTGATTTGAGAGAGAGGTGAAGAATAATGGATATAAAGAAAGATATAAAATGTATAAAGGGGAAAATATGTCCACTTCGGAGATATAAGAATACTGTAAGTCTTACACGACGGAGGCAACAGACTGACGTAGCTAACTTAATCGACAATTGTCATTGGAAAGAAGAACAAGAAGAACAAAGAGAAGAAGAGCAGGAAGAGATAGTAGTAGTAGTAGTAGTATTAGTAGTAGTAGTATTAGTAGTAGTAGTAGTAGTAGTAATAGTAGTAGTAGTATTAGTAGTAGTAGTAGTAGTAGTAGTAGTAGTAGTAGCAGTAGTAGTAGTATTAGTACTAGCAGAGTAGTAGTAGAAGAACAACAACAAGAAGAAGAAAAATAAGAAGGTACATTTAACACAAACTTGATTCTCATAAAACGTACCCAAACCCACGATCCCTAATTCTCCGAAACATCAAATAACATCCGATCCCTAATTCTCCGAAACATCAAATAAACCCCCTATCCCTAATTCTCCGAAACATCATATAAACCCCTCATTATTAATTATTCAAAATATGAAATAAACCCCCGATCCCTAACTCCCCGAAACATCTAATAAACTCCCGATCCTTATTTCTCCAAAACATCAAATAAATCCGGATCCCTAATTCTCCAACACATAAAATAAAACCCTCTATCCCTAATTATCCAAAACATCAAATAATATCCCTATCCCTAATTCTCCGAAACATCAAATAAACCCCCGATCCCTAATTCTTCGAAACATCAAGTCCACTTAAGACAGGCAAAACTCAGTTGTAAACATTTTCTAGTTACCGTAAACAGGCACATAAGTAGATAAAATTTATTGAAAACAATCTAGTCTTGACTTGACTTGTCTTGTCCTGTCTTGTCTTGTCCTGTCTTGTCTTGTCTTCCGTCTCTCCCAGGAACTGAGAGATGGCGTACCTTGCAGCCGATGCGGTGAAGATGTTGAAGCACAGCACCGTGTGGGCTTGATTGCGGAGTATGGAGGCTATTTCTTCACTCTCTAAGTGGAGCCTAAAAAAAAGTGGTGGGTGTGCAACACTTCTTCAACAGACTCCGCCCCCATGGGGACTGTGGCTATCCGTGCCCCGTTAAGCCAGTCCAGCCTTGTCACTGGGTGTACCAAAAAAAAGAGGTGGGATAGAATCTTGATCAGCTGTTTTCGCCAACCCTGATGCCAGAATGTCGGCTATGGTTCGCCAACCCTGATTCTAGCATGTCAGCTATGTTCGCCAACCCTGATTCTAGCATGTCAGCAGTGTTCGCCGACCTTGACTCTAGCATGTCAGCTCTGTTCACCAACCCTGATTCTAGCATGACAGCTATGTTCGCCAACTCTGATGCTAGCATGTAAGATATGTTGGCCAACCCTGGTGCTAGCATGTAAGCTATGTTGGCCAACCCTGGTGCTAGCATGTAAGCTATGTTGGCCAACCCTGATGCTAGCATGTCAGCTATTTTCGCCAACCCTGATGCTAGCATGTCCACTATGTTCACCAACCCTGATTCTAGCATGTCAGCTATGGGTTGCTGATTGTCAAATCACATAGTCTTCACTCTCTATAGAAAACATAGATCATAAATCAAACCTTCCTTTCTCAGACATTCATCAAGATTCAGACTATTTACGGAATGGGAATTTTAGACACTTGACATGAATTTAGACAGTACTAAAAATCTGAAAATAGTGATCCATAATCTTGTGGGGAAAAAAGTTATTTATTATATTATTATGCATCGAAAAGTATTATTTTATCCTTGACTGCTCAGACAGCTACTCAAGAGTGCCTAGTTTCTCAATGGAGGCTTCGAAAGAGAGAGAGAATGAATTTTAGTTTTCACAGACTGCAGAAATGAGAGGGTTCCGCTACAGATCTTGACTCAAAAAATAAATCTGTCCGAGCTATCCTCTATATCTTTTATAAGATGAAAGAGATCGGACAGATTTGTCCGAGCTATCCCCAATATTTGTTATACAATGAAGAGACCGGATAAATTTGTCCGAGCTATCACCCATATCTGTTATAAGATGAAAGAGACCGGACAATTTTGTCTGAGGTATCCCCAATATCTGTGGAGAGGAGCAGACAGAACCACAAAAATAAGATTTTTAAGGACATACATCTTTCCCATAGCAACATATGCCTGTGAGACCTGGACACTTAACAAAACAGCTGAGAAACACATAAATGCCTTTGAATGTAAATGCTACAGAAGAGTTCTCCAGATATCGTGGACACAAAAAAGAACAAATATATCTATACTACAAGAGCTTAATATTGAAGAAGGCTGGCTAGTGAAGAGGATTAAAGAGAGAAAACTGAAATATTTTGGACACATTAAACGTCATGATAATTTAGAGAAGACCGTATTGGAAGGATACATAATGGGAAAAAGAAAAAGAGGAAGACCAAGACGAAGATGGCTGCAAGACATCGTTGACGATCTGGAAATGGATACAACAGCAGCAGGCCATCTTGCTCACAACCGAGAGGCCTAAAGGAGTGCTGTTTGGGAGGCAAAGTTCCGCAAGGGACATGCAAATGAATGAATGATCCCCAATATTTGTTATACAATGAAAGGGACCGGACAAATTTGTCCGAGCTATTACCCATATCTGTTATAAGATGAAAGAGACCGGAAAAATTTGTCCGAGGTATCCTTCATATCTGTTATAAGATGAAAGAGACCCGACAAATTTTCCGTGGAAATCATTGGAGAGAACATAACGTATTTACTGATACAATGTCACGAAACGAGCGAGAACATGTGTAAAATAACGGGGAAAGGAATGAAAGCATGCTTTTTAAACCTTCGCAAGTTTCATAGGAATAATAATAATAATGATACATTGTTTGAGACACCGCTCGGCAACTCTTTTCTCGCTGTCCATACACTTTACCACTTAACCACATACAAGGTCCGACAATTAAGTAATGAGACTAATTCAATACAAAATAAAATAAACAATAGCTGAAGATATAACCTGTATTTTAGTCAAAGTAAACCCCTTGTGCATTGATACAGCGATTGGCACGATCTAACAAACACTGGAACGACCTTTGCAGTTCTGTTGGTATGGCCCTTACACTCGATGTTATGACATTTGGATGACATCAGTATCGTCAAAGAAGCGTTCTTTCAATGACATCTTTAATTCTGGGAATAGAAAATAATTGCAGAGGGGACAAATCTGAGGAATAGGGTGGATAGTTGAGAACACACACTTGTTTTTGGGCCAAAAATTTCTGTACAGCTACCGCCCGGTGAGCCGGTGCATTATCATGAAGAAGGAAAAAACTGCCAGGTGTTGAATACTCGGGTCGGACTCGGAGAATCCTTTTCAATAGGCGTTTCAAAATACTTAAATAAACTTTGGTAGTGACAGTCTGTCCCTCTGGAATAAATTCTTTGTGAATAATTCCTTTTGCAGGCGAAATATTTTGCCTTTTGGTGATGATGATAACTTCCACTGAGCACTTTGGCGTTTAGTTGTGGGATCATAACTGAAAATCCATGTTTCATCCTCTGCAACAATCAGATTTAAGAAATGCTTATTTCTGCGACACGTTTTGACGATGTCTTTTGCATACTCAACACGCTGATGGTTTTGATAATCAGACAACGCGTGTGGTAGAAACCGGCAAGCAACTTTTTTCTTGCCCAAATCTTCCACTAAAATTTTACGAATGCTCTCTCGGTTAACACCACAGTCATCTACTATCATCCTCACAGTCAAACAACGATCTTCTTGTCACCGTTCTCTGACTTTTGCACTGATTTCCTCATTACGAACAGAAATTGGGCGTCCGCGTCTAGTTGCATTTGTAATCGTTTTGAATCATGAATACCACCTGAACATCTGTGCACCTGAACATCTGTGCACCTGAACATCTGTGCATCAGATAAATAATTATCCCCATAAACTTGTCGCATCAATTCAACTGTTTCAATGGCACTTTTTGCGAGTTTTAAACAGAATTAAATATTAGCTTTTTGGTTCATGCTGATTACATGACAATGCACCTCTAACCAGATCAACAAAATGGCGGCTTTTATGTCGTCTGCTTATCGGGCGGCGTTGAAAAGTTGCCAGATCATAGATGAAGGTTGCTTCTCTGGATTCCAAGCTTTTCTTCATAGATGCCATTTTTGTCTTGGCCATAATAAAATCAGTCTCATTACTTAATTGTCGGAAAGTGTACTTTGCATAGTTCTTAGACTAATGTCGATACAGTATTTGTCTGGAGAAAATAAAGTATCACTTTAAGAGCATCAAGTAAAAGAATAAGAAAAAAAAAAGAACGGTGAAAATATAGAAAATATAGTATCTGCTGTTTCAGAATGGGCACTACTTGTTGTTCGAAAAAAATGTACATACATTTTTGTTGTTCTTTCCCCTTGACCAACGTTTGTCTATAACATGAAAATAAGACGTAGCAGAATTAAGCTTCGTATTGTTTAATGTTACCTGTCTGTTCTAGAAGCAGCGTGGTTTTTGTTTTGTTTTGTTTTTAGTTTATTATGACCTCCATCGTTCACTTTATTAAGTTTTGGAGGAGGAGGGGAGGAGAAAAGAAGGAAGGAGTAGTTGCTGTTGGCCATGTTGAAGTAGCAGAGCAGAGTGTTCTCTGGAGATAAGAGAAATGATGACCGCAGTAAAACTGGTTCTAGCAATAAAATTAGACTGAGGTGTATGGCCCAGTTGTATCAACAAAAAAGATAGAAAGAGTGAGTCATGTTTTCTAGAGTACGGAGAGATAGTAGAGCACTGCCCTGGCTAGCCATGGACTATTCCAGCTATACATGGACTCTCCCAGCTAGCCAATGGACTCTTCCAGCTGGCCATGGACTTTCATCCATGGAGGGGGAGGGAGCCCGACAAAGTTTGGGAAGCAATGCTCTAAACGCATCCCCTAGCTTGTTTAAACAAAAATAGTTACGAAGTAAACAGTGGAATGACAGTTTTATAAATAGTTACGAAGTAAACAGTGGAATGACAGTTTTATAAATAGTTACGAAGTAAACAGTGGAATGACAGTTTTATAAATAGTTACGAAGTAAACAGTGGAATGACAGTTTTATAAATAGTTACGAAGTAAACAGTGGAATGACAGTTTTATAAATAGTTACGAAGTAAACAGTGGAATGACAGTTTTATAAATATAGGCTATTGTCAGAGAACGGATGATCTCTTTCCCTATTGACTCTATAGCTTTCTTTCGTTCGCACTATAGTGTTTAGAAAGGCTGTCTCCCCTTTCTAGTCTCAAATAATATTTGTATATTGTTCAAAAAAAAAAAGGAAACACAACACTACTGTAGTCGTAATGGACACCATATTTCAAGTTTTATCAAAATTTTATTTTACGGAATTAATGTTTCAATCTTGGCATGAAGAAACTTTAAGACTTCAACAATGAAATGATGTTCATTAAATGTGGTTTGAACTTTTATTCTTTTTCGACTGAGGCCTCCGTTTCAGTAAGGTGTATGGCTTTATCTGGCTTGTATCAGAGAACGAGATCTCCTTGACATGGATCCGATTAGCCGCTGGATCTGTTGTTGTGGGATGGCTGCCCAGTCTTCCCGCAGTGCAAGAGACAACTGTCGGAGACTGCTTGGTGCTACGTCTCGCTGGCGGACTTGTCTGTTGAGTTCATCCCATAACTGTTCTATTGGGTTCATGTCCGATGACATGGATGGCCACGGAATGGTCTGGACGTTGTTGTCAGTGAGGAATTGGGTGGTGAGTTGCCCCACATGAGGTCCAGCGTTATCCTGGTGAAAAATAGACCCTGGTGCACCCAGAAGTGGACGGACGTGAGGAAGCAGAATTTTAGCGACGTATCTTTGGGCATTCAGGCGTCCTTCAATTTGCACCAGGTAACTGCTTTCCATGAAGTTGATCGTCCCCACCATGTGGAGGAGCCTCATCCACGCAATTCTGGGCGTAGCGCCTATAGACTCATCGGTAAACTCTTCTCCGTCTATCGTGTCGCTGGAGCAGAAATAATGATTCATCACTAAACCAAACCCTTCTCCAGTCATTCGCAAAGCTCCATTGACGATGCTGGTTCGCTCACTGCAGTCAGTTCTGGCGATGCCGGTCCGTAAGAACAGGACCTCTATAGGGTCTTCTAGCCTGATAAGACCAACGTCGTGCAGCCGTTTCCTGACCGTCTGATCTGAAATTCGACGAGCTGCTGTCATTGACTGGACTGTTGAGGATGCAGATGCAAATCGATCCCTGAGGTGACGCAGCCGTATGAAGCGGCCTTCGGCAGGAGTTGTGACTATGGGTCTTCCACTGCGCGGCCGGTCTGCAACTGAGCCAGTTTCTTGAAATCGTCTCCAAAGGCGACTAATGATGCTTCTAGCCACATTAAATTGTCTGGCTACTACACTTTGTGACTGTCCAGTCTATAAACGTCCAATGATGAAGAGGCATTGTTCTGTAGTGAGATAAATCATAATTGCGCACTAAATTTTAAAATGAATTGATTCGAGGAGCGTCAGTCTTTTTTGGGCATTCAATAACATGGTCAGTGAGTTTTGTGTTCAGTAAGTTTCACTGGATTCTTGTGAACCTGTTGTAAGTTATTGTCAAAAATGCTGTTTCGACTAGTGTCGCTTTTCTGTGCTCATGAACCATCTGCTGAGTACAATTCAGGTCAGCACGTGAAGTTGATGTCCAAGTGAACGTTTCAGGCAATTTGCCCTTGTCTGATCAGCAAACTTCAGTTTAAATCGCAACATCGTATTTGTTGCGGTTTTTTTTTTCAATAGTATATTTGTCCTCTGACACGGCAATACGTGTAAAGATGTGTATTACTATCATGAAACTTCTGCTATAGAAATATACTAACAAGAACAACACCCAGTGATCAGTATAAAGAATAAGTCCAATGTGAATAACATAAACTCGCACTTTATTAATGAAAAAATGAATAATGATAGGTGAGGGTGAGAGGCAATTGATAACGTTATACAAAGTTTCTGGCTAATCCACTTTCCGGCAGTAACTAGTTTGTCAAACGGAAAGGGAGAAAACCCAGCTGTCACACTACATAATAACAAGCATAGAAAAATGAAAGTACAACATAAGAGGATCACAGAATTCTCTCACTCATCACAGAAAATCTCTAGACCAAAGGTCTATCAAAACTTCCGAAAAGAACTAATCTCACATTCTTTAGTTCAACCAAATTGTAGCAGGAAACAATTACTTGACAATGTCACTAACAACTACATAACTCTTAGCAGGAGCCATAATAGAAAAATCTGACAATGTCCTTAATGGGAATATTCTTTGCACAAATCAAGCTTACATAACAAAATCAATAACACACTCCACTTTAATATGGGACAATCCCATTTTGAGCTAATCCTAATCCTAACCACAATCCTATCTCGTTGAGAACAAGTGCAACTCAAGCATTCTGTAGCTATCATCCTAGTCCTAAAAACATCTCAACAAAAATCATTCTCCGAAACTATCTCGAATAATCTCATAATCATAGTCATAATTCACATAATTTCTTTCACATAGCTTAAATATCCTCGCACATTTTTCCTACAAATTCCCGAAGTTTCTATCCCGAGAATCACTCAACCCCGTGATTCTACCTGTTTATGATCTTCGGAAGAAAACTATCTGGACTTTCCGAATTTAGCTTTTCTGTTACAAAAAATGTCAAGGATAAATTCATAAAAATAATCAAACATCTAGTGGAATTTAGAGTGTCAAATCTGACCTTTCATTGAACTCTTGTACAACAAAAAATACCAAGGGCTTTAAATCAAATGGTCAAAATATTAAAATACCCTGAATGATATCCCTTTGGCGAGGAACAAGCCATCGGAACATTAACATCCAATATACTGTTATAGGTCTAACACTGAACAGTAAGAAAACAGAAACGATGGTCTTGTCCAGAAAGAAATCTGTACCAGAATGCACTGTAAGAATCACAGGAATAACATTAAACAAAGTGCAGAAGTTCAAATTTCCTGGTACAACAATAACATCAGATGGTAGGTGCATCACAGAAGTCAAAAACAAAACAGGTCCCTCCCCCTCTTTGTTGTCCTATGTGGCGTCTAATTTTTATTTTATTAAGCTTAGCAACTTTTTTTTCTTTCGCACAGAGACTTCCTTAACTCTGTAGCTCTATACAAAACTTACAAAAACCCATCCCAGCTTCCTAGATAAACTTACAGATACTGACTACAATTACAAATGAAGAAATATTTGTCTAAATAATTCTTAAAACATGAAAGGCTAAAATATGGGAAAAAAATGAACTATTTGATTGTTAAGATTAATGTGCTCGCACACACATGCATATGTTGAAACAATTGTGCACTAACGTACAAAGAGAATATGAGTAAGAAGCGAGTTCCGGCACAATAGCCAGGATCGAATAATGTCCATTTTGGAAAATATTTTCACAAGTACTTCCTTACATCGACTTTTTTTTTTTTAATTGAAAGACTTTTACCTCCAGTTCGTCTGTTTAATCCTTTTTTTTTCTTTTCACTTTTTCATCTGTCAAGAGATTTGCCTGGGAGTGACAGAATTTTAAAAAGTTGCCTTCGTACTTCAAATGATTACAGATAACACACTGAAAATGTTTGGGTCGATACTCCCCGCCGGGCGATATACCGTAACGATACACGTGAATACACTTGAGTAATTGCATGAGCGAGTACGATGAAAGCTAGGAGGGGGGAAACTAATTCAGAGCCTTTATCACTCCAGACGTTTTTGAAGTTGTAAGATTACTTGTATTTGGTTATGATATTTCCTAAGTTAAAGCAGTTTTTTCTTTTTCTTTTGTTCCTTAAAAAAAAAAAATCCAAGTGACCTTTTTTTTCAAAATTTGCTGTGTTGTCTCATAACTTAGCACTCAGAGTAGAAAGTGTATTGTCTGGGGTTTTTTTTAAATTTGTTTCGTTATTTCATAATCAATCTTTAACTAACATTTTAACCGGGGGGGGGGGGGGGGAACACAAATTAGTTGTGTCACTGTGACCGTAAACTGTCTACCAGGTAAATTAAAACTGTAAGCGGAAGTGCAAATCACTTTGACCCAGATTGTTTAATTTATTAAATTCTCCAGTTCAGGCACGCGATAGCGGCCATATTTTTCTTTCACTTTCTGCTGTGCTTATCGCCGGGCACCGAAGTGGCGTAGTGATCAGCGCACTCGTCTCACACGCAGAGGTCGGTGGTTCAAGTCGGGCCGGAGAAGCCCCCCCAACCACCCAAACTCCTGAAAAAAACGGCCAGGTATGACGTTGATTTACAGGTCAAGGACAATATTGGAACTAACACAATTTCCCTAAGTTTGAAATGTTAGGATTAAATTTCCATAAGATCAAGTATGAAATGTTAGGATTAAATTTCCATAAGATCAAGTATGAAATGTTAGGATTAAATTTCCATATGATCAAGTATGAAATGTTAGGATTAAATTTCCATATGATCAAGTATGAAATGTTAGGATTACATTTCCCAAAGATCAAGTATGAAATGTTAGGATTAAATTTCCATAAGATCAAGTATGAAATGTTAGGATTAAATTTCCATAAGATCAAGTGCGTCGAATAAAATCACTTGTCTTTTTTTATGTGCCACTTAGTCAGCCGTTCTGATGTGTTCCAGTGGATGCCAAATTACTTTACCTGGTTAAACATCTACAACACAAGCTGTGACGGGGTTGCTCCAGCTACAATAGCTGTGCCAGCTACGAGAAATAATAAATTTAACAAAGTTTTCAAACAAATTTAACACGGCTATGGAGTACCTGACGTGCCCTGATTCCTAGACGAAGTAATAATGCAGAAGACGGCGAAATTCTTTAAAGTCAAAGGCAAACAAAGTCAGTGATCCGTGAATTAAATAATTCAGAAATTCCAAACCTTTTGAGATCTGAGAAGAAATGTTACTTTGTTCAAGTCTGTCACCGATACAGGTGGGCGATCACGCTTTCCTTGTTTTTTTTTTCCTCGCTCAGTCTTTTGTTACCTGTGATCAGGTCATTTCTCTTTTGTTGTATGTGATCAGGTTCTTTGTCTTTTTCACCGTGAAAATTGACTAGCATGTGTATGGATATGTCTCATACAAACACTCTCTCTCTCTCACACTCTCACGCACACTCTCATATACACTCACACACACTCTCACGCACACTCTCTCACACACTATCACGCACACTCTCACACACTCTCTCACACACACTCGCACACACTCTCATGCGCTCTCTCTCACACACACACACTCTTTCATACACGCTATCTCTCACACACTCTCTCACATACTCACTCTCACTTTTACTCTCTATCACTCTCTCTCTCATTCTCACTTTCACACTGTCTCTGTCACCCTCACTCCTCTCTCACTCACTCTCTCTCTCTCTGTCTGTCTCTCTTTCTTTCTGATTCTCACATTCTCTCTTTCTCATGCTTAGTCTCTCTCTCTCTCACTCTTACTCTCTCTAACTCTTTCTCTCTCGCTCTCAGTATTGCTCTTTTTCAGTGTTAATCTCTCCCTCACTTTTACTCTTTCTTTCTTTCTGACTCTCACTGTTTCTCTCCTTCTTATTCTCTTTCTCAGTCGTACTCTCTCTCTCTCTCATTGTTACTCTTTCTCTCTTTCTCATTCTCAGTCTTTCTCTCACTCTCACTTCTCACTATCTCTGTCATTGTTGCTCTGTCTCACACTCACTCTCTCTGTCTCTTATTCACTCATTTTCACTCTCTCTCTCTCTCTCTCTCTCACTCTGAATCGCTCTCTTTCACTCTCACTTACAAAGTAAACAGTGGAATTGTTTTACTGTCAGACAGCAGAGGAGATCTCTCCCCACCTGTTACTCAATCTCTCTCTCTCTCTGTCTCTCTCTCTCTGTGTGTGTGTGTCTTTCTCCCAGAGTTCAGTGGAGTTGAAGCTGAGTGTGAATGGCAAACAATTTGAAGAGAAAAAATAAAATGAGTAAAAATTTCTCATTACACGAAACAGCTTGATTCCGGATATGACAACAGAAAAATCTAGAGATTCCAATCGGAGTAGAAAACACTGCTGCTGCATTGATCCCACAACCTTGCCTGTTACACAAACTTCACTTTGATTTCACTTTTCCAGTGATTTTCAAGTGTAATAAATTACTGTCTTCTCGCGATATATAGCAAGGCTTCCAGATGTCTTCTACTAACGTTGCATTTTATTTTGTTATATTCATCAAGTGAATCTACGAATTTGTATATCTTGGTAGTAGAGTAGTAGGAAATGGAGACAGCACAGAGGACATCAACAGCAGACTTACTAGAGCAAACCAGGCATTTGCAGTGCTGCAGACTATATGGACATCTAAAAAAAACTAAGCATGAATACGAAAATCAGGATATTTAAGAGTAATGTTCTAAGTGTACTACCCTATGGAAGTGAATGCTGGAAAATCACCAAAACCATTGAAAACAAGTTGAACTCTTTCCAGACTACATTTTTACGAAGAATTAGGAAAATATTTCTGCCAAACACCATAAGAAACACCATAAGAAATAGAGAGGCTGAATCTGTGTCATGACCTCGTTTCTTTCCGGGTGTCACGATCCCTCGTGTCTACTGAACAGTTACTAAAGACTATGTCAACAAAACACCTTTTTTGGGGTGCTAGTTGGCTAAGTCGATAGTACGCTGTTCTCTCGTGGCTAGACGGCTGCTCGTCCTACTGGAGTCCGTGTTCGAATCCCAGGTAATTCTCTTGTGATTTTTCTTTCTCTCACGTCTCACTAAAGTGCTTTGTCTACGAATTTTTTGAGGCCTAATCCTACAAAATTTGTTCTCTTACTTTACCGCACCAAAGCCTCGTAGTTTCATATATATAAAAAAATGGTTCCGTAAGAAATAACATCTTGTTGGCAGAAATGCAGATGAAGCCAATGATAGCAATTATTGAGGAAAGACGCTGGTGATTGTTGGGACATGTGCTCCAGATGACTGACGACTCACTACCAAAAAAAAACATTAAGATGGACACCACAGGGGAACAGAAGTAAGGGCAGACCAAAACAGACATGGAAAAGAACAACAGAAAGGATGCTGAACAATAGAGGGCTCACCTGGGCAAGAGCAGAAAAAAAGGCAAAGGACAGGCATTTGTGGAAAACCCTTGAGGAAGCCCCATGTGCTTTGGGCACTTAAGGTTCAGAGAGAGAGAAAGAGAGAGATAGTCATCAAGTACTTCTAGAAATTGTTAATATTTCCTCAAGTTCACGTTGCTCTTTTCTATACAACTATTTACTTCTTCCAGATATATAATAACTTTAAAGGTGTTTGACTGCTCGATTGACCGACTGATTGATTAATTAACTGGCAGGACGTTCCGATGTCTGCTCCGCCTCTACTTCCAGTGAGCAATGTAAGGTGCGTAAACTGATTGTCCCTGTCGCGCGATGGCTGGTGGGTTCGTCACTCCCGTTTTAAAGTTTTTAAAGTCTGTGCATTTAAATGTTCCTAACATTCAAATGTATAACAGATAGAAAGGCTCTAGAGATGATGTAATGTGAGCTGATAATTTAATGTGAGCTGATAATTTAATGTGAGCTGATAATTTAATGTGAGCTGATAATTTAATGTGAGCTGATAATTCTACCAGTGATGATGGCGGTGGTGGTGGTAACGATGTATATATATATACATCTGGAATATAAGAACAATGGCCGAACCATCGAAAACTGCTCAGGTAATCCAAGAAATTGATAAATATCACCTAGACGACCTGGGCATAGGTGAAATGCGATGGTCAGAAGCAGGGAAAAGATCGGCCGAAAACCAGAAGTTAATCATACATTCAGGCAGAGACGATGGGAAATATCACGAAGGAGTAGGTATAATTATGTCAGCTGTATCAGCAAAGAGCCTTACAGAATGGGAACCAGTGAACAGTCGGATATTAAGAGCACGATTCCAAATCAGACACGGAAGAATAACAATCATATGCACCCACGATCGATGCAGGTGACGAAATAAAAGACACTTTCTATCACCAACTACAACAACTGGAGAGGACTAACCTTAATATCAGTTGTGTCAAAAGTATTTTGCAAGGTCATTTTGAATAGAATTTAGGATATAGTGGCTGCTGCAGTGATAGAAGAACAGCCAGGATTTCGAAAAGGGATAAGCTGTTTCGACCAGATCTTTATTCTAAGAATAATACTTGAAGAACATATTGAAAAGCAGAAACCATTAATACTGAACTTCATAGACTTTAAAAAAGGCATTTGACAGCATACACAGAGATTCATTATGGAGAATTTTAAGAATATATGGAATACCATCTAGGATTGTCAACATTATTAGTGACCTCTACAATGGATATGTTTTTGCAGTCAGTACAGAAGAAGGAATGAGTGAATGGTTCCAGATTGAAACAGGCGTGAAACAAGAATGTGTATTATCTCCCTTGCTTTTTGGAATTGCCATAGACTTCATAATGAAAAAAATGCTGTATAGGTAATAGGGACATTGATTAGATACTTGAGACCCAACTAGAAGATTTTGCAGATGACATAACTTTTATCAGCGACAATATGAGATCATTGCAAGTAAAAACAGATACCCTGTCTTCAACGGCTAGTAAAAATAGGACTTGAAATTAACAAGGATAAAACAAAAATAATGAAGGTTCTCATTAACGACGAAGGACAAATATACGTAGAAGGAACAGCAGTTGAAGAAGTAAACAATTTTGCATATCTCGGCAACAATATAGATGACAATGGTAACACCAGAAAAGAAGTTAGAATTCGAATTGCAAAAGCAGCATTGACCTTCAAGAATGTTGAGAACATATGGCATTCAAAAATTAAACAAAAAGCACAAAAAGCAAGTTAAGATTATTCAAGTCAAATGTAATATCCACCTTCATTTATGCACGTGACAGCTGGAAAACAACTAAAGAAATAGACAAGAAATTAGATTCTTTCGAAAACAAATGTCTAAGGAAAATACTCGGTATAAAATGGAATGAATTCAAGAACAACGCAGAGACCAGACAGTTGAACAAACAACAGCCTGTCCCATGGGTGATCAGAAAAAGAAGATAGACATATGTCCGTCATTTAATGAGAAGAAACAATCAGAGAATCCCCAAACAAGCTATCCAATGAAACACAACAGGGCGAAGAAAAAGAAGTCGACCACGTGAAACTCTAAAGAGGACATTGTTAAGAGAAGCCAGTTCTGTGTGCATAACATCCCTTGATGAGACTGAAAAACTCGCCGAAGACAGGACATTTTGGCGAACTACCATGCGGGCCCTATGTGATGTTTAACGGCACAGGATGGATGTAAGATATATATAATATATGTACATATATATATGATATTATCATTATTATAAGAAAGAAAATAGCATATTTTAGAGATATTAAACGTCAGGATAATTTAGAGAAGACAGTCTTGGAATGTTACATAATGGGAAAAAGAAAGAGAGGAAGACCAAGGCGAAGATGGCTGCAAGACATCGTCAATGATCTGCGAATGGACGCATCAGCAGCAGGCCATCTTGCTTACAGCCGAGAGGACTACAGGAGAGCTGTTTGAGAGGCAAAGTTCCGCAAGGGACATGACCGACTTGGCTGTTAATTCTACCCTCGTGCTGATGCAAGCCGCTTTGACGGGCTATATATATATACATAGTTTTATTCCATACTTGAAAGTTTCTAATCATATTCTGCTGAAGATCCTAAGAACAATTATTTCCCTGTAACACGTTACGGTCACGATGAATGATAACAAGAAAATGTCTGTGTGTCGTGGATATTTTTCGAAAGCCTACCACTAGCATAACCAGACAGACTTTCACCTGACACTAACATAAGCAGACAAACTTTCACCTGGCACTAACATAAGCAGACAGACTTTAACCTGGCACTAACATAACGAGACAGACTTTCACCTGGCACTGACATAACGAGACAGACTTTCACCTGGCACTAACATAACCAGACAGACTTTCACCTGGCACTAACATAACGAGACATACTTTCACCTGGCACTAACATAACGAGACAGACTTTCACCTGGCACTAACATAACCAGACAGACTTTAACCTGGCACTAACATAACGAGACATACTTTCACCTGACACTGACATAACGAGACAGACTTTCACCTGGCACTAACATAACCAGACAGACTTTCACCTGGAATCCCCAGGGTAAAAGGGAACAAGGAAGACCTAGAAACACCTGGTGCATGAGTCCTGAAGCAGAGATCAAAAAGATCAACTACACCTGGAGATGGAGAGAAGAAACAGCTCGGAACAGAAATAAATGGGGAGCCCTTGATGATGGCCTATGCCCTAGAGAGGTGTAAGAAGGCGAGTATGCGTGCATTTTCAGTTCTCGCGATCAATAATATAAGGATCTATTAAAAAAAAAAAGATGTAGAAAAGAAGGAAAGAAAAGAAACTGAAAAAAGCACAATTTTCAATTCCGGACACACAAATGTGAAAATTCCTTTTCTTACATGTCGTCTGTAGCGTTTCCTATCTTTTTTTTTACAGTTATCACACCCTTCCTTTTTTTCCAAACTTAGAGACGAGCTTGGAATTCAATTTTCTTATTTTTTATTTCTTACATTTTGGCTTTATGCTTTTTTTTCATTCATGTAGTTCTTCTTCTTCTTCTTCTTCTTTTTCTTCTTCTTCTTCTCTCTCCTGCTTCATCTTCTTCTTCTTCTTCTTTACTCTCAGAATAATACTTGAAGAACATATTGAAAAGCAGAAACCATTAATACTGAACTTCATAGATTTTAAAAAGGCATTTGATAGCATACACAGAGATTCATTATGGAGAATTTTATGTCTATATGGAATACCATCTAAAATTGTCAACATCATTAAGGACTTATACAATGGATATATTTGTGCAGTCAAGACAGAAGAAGGGATGAGTGAATGGTTCCAGATTGAAACAGGCGTGAAACAAGGATGTATACTGTCTCCTTTACTTTTTGGGATTACAATAGACTTCATAATGAAAAAATGCTGCACAGGTAACACAGGTATTGACTGGGTACATGGGACCCAACTAGAAGATCTTGATTTTGCTGATGACATAACTCTTATCAGTAATAATGTGAATTTCATGCAAGAAAAAACAGATAGCCTGTCTTCACTGGCTAGCAAAATAGGACTTGAAATTAACAAGGACAAAACAAAAATAATGAAAATTCCCATCAATCAAAATGGAAAAATACACATAGAAGGGACAGATATTGAAGAAGTCAATCAATTTGCATACCTTGGCAGCTACATAGACCAGGATGGTGACACTAGAAAGGAAGTTAGGATCAGAATTGCAAAAGCAGCATCAATCTTCAAGAATCTTGAGAACATATGGAATTCAAAAGTTATAAGCACAAAAACCAAGTTAAGACTATTCAATTCAAATGTAATATCCACCCTCATTTATGCATGTGAAAGCTGGAAAACAACTAAAGAAATAGACAAGAAATTAGACTCTTTTGAAAACAAATGCCTAAGGAAAATACTCGGCATCAAGTGGAATGAATTCAAGAACAATGCAGAGATAAGACAGATGACTGAACAACAACCAGTCTCATGGGTGATCAGGAAAAGGAGATGGACATATGTTGGTCACTTGATGAGAAGAAATGATCAGAGAATCCCAAAACAAGCTATCAAGTGGAACACAACAGGCCGAAGAAAAAGGGGCAGACCGCGTGAAACTCTGAAGAGGACATTATTAAGAGAGGCCAAGTTAACAGGCATAGAATCCTTTGATGAGGTTGAAAGACTCGCTGAAGACAGGAAAAATTGGCGAACTACTTTGCGAGCCCTATGTGACGTTTAACGGCACGGGAAGGATATAAGATAAGATAAGATATATATATATATATATATATATATATATATATATATATATATATATATAGTTTTATTCCATAGTTGAAAGTTTCTAATCATATTCTGCTGAAGATCGTAAGAACAATTATTTCCCTGTAACACGTTACGGTCACGATGAAATATAACAAGAAAATGTCTGTGTGCCGTGGATATTTTTCGAAAGCCTACCACTAACATAACCAGACAGACTTTCACCTGACACTAACATAAGCAGACAAACTTTCACCTGGCACTAACATAAGCAGACAGATTTTAACCTGGCACTAACATAACCAGACAGACTTTCACCTGGCACTGACATAACGAGACAGACTTTCACCTGGCACTGACATAACGAGACAGACTTTAACCTGGCACTAACATAACCAGACAGACTTTCACCTGGCACTAACATAACCAGACAGACTTTCACCTGGAATCCCCAGGGTAAAAGGGAACAAGGAAGACCTAGAAACACCTGGTGCATGAGTCCTGAAGCAGAGATAAAAAAGATCAACTACACCTGGAGATGGAGAGAAGAAACAGCTCGGAACAGAAATAAATGGGGAGCCCTTGATGATGGCCTATGCCCTAGAGAGGTGTAAGAAGGCGAGTATGCGTGCATTTTCAGTTCTCGCGATCAATAGTATAAGGATCTATTAAAAAAAAAGATGTAGAAAAGAAGGAAAGAAAAGAAACTGAAAAAAGCACAATTTTCAATTCCGGACACACAAATGTGAAAATTCCTTTTCTTACATGTCGTCTGTAGCGTTTCCTATCTTTTTTTTTACAGTTATCACCCCTTCCTTTTTTTCCAAACTTAGAGACGAGCTTGGAATTCAATTTTCTTATTTTTTATTTCTTACATTTTGGCTTTATGCTTTTTTTTCATTCATGTAGTTCTGCTTCTTCTTCTTCTTCTTCTTCTTCTTCTTCTTCTTCTTCTTCTTCTCCTGCTTCATCTTCTTCTTCTCTTCTTCTTCTGTGTTTGCTACTTTAGCTACCGTTTTGTCTCTGGGAACTTCACGATGTGGTTTCACTTAGCCACAGCGACCGTTTCGGTATTTCATAGTTGCTATAGTTCTGGAGGATCAGAATTGCAAAAGCAGCATCAATCTTCAAGAATCTTGAGAACATATGGAATTCAAAAGTTATAAGCACAAAAACCAAGTTAAGACTATTCAATTCAAATGTAATATCCACCCTCATTTATGCATGTGAAAGCTGGAAAACAACTAAAGAAATAGACAAGAAATTAGACTCTTTTGAAAACAAATGCCTAAGGAAAATACTCGGCATCAAGTGGAATGAATTCAAGAACAATGCAGAGATAAGACAGATGACTGAACAACAACCAGTCTCATGGGTGATCAGGAAAAGGAGATGGACATATGTTGGTCACTTGATGAGAAGAAATGATCAGAGAATCCCAAAACAAGCTATCAAGTGGAACACAACAGGCCGAAGAAAAAGGGGCAGACCGCGTGAAACTCTGAAGAGGACATTATTAAGAGAGGCCAAGTTAACAGGCATAGAATCCTTTGATGAGGTTGAAAGACTCGCTGAAGACAGGAAAAATTGGCGAACTACTTTGCGAGCCCTATGTGACGTTTAACGGCACGGGAAGGATATAAGATAAGATAAGATATATATATATATATATATATATATATATATATATATATATATATATATAGTTTTATTCCATAGTTGAAAGTTTCTAATCATATTCTGCTGAAGATCGTAAGAACAATTATTTCCCTGTAACACGTTACGGTCACGATGAAATATAACAAGAAAATGTCTGTGTGCCGTGGATATTTTTCGAAAGCCTACCACTAACATAACCAGACAGACTTTCACCTGACACTAACATAAGCAGACAAACTTTCACCTGGCACTAACATAAGCAGACAGATTTTAACCTGGCACTAACATAACCAGACAGACTTTCACCTGGCACTGACATAACGAGACAGACTTTCACCTGGCACTGACATAACGAGACAGACTTTAACCTGGCACTGACATAACGAGACAGACTTTCACCTGGCACTAACATAACCAGACAGACTTTCACCTGGAATCCCCAGGGTAAAAGGGAACAAGGAAGACCTAGAAACACCTGGTGCATGAGTCCTGAAGCAGAGATAAAAAAGATCAACTACACCTGGAGATGGAGAGAAGAAACAGCTCGGAACAGAAATAAATGGGGAGCCCTTGATGATGGCCTATGCCCTAGAGAGGTGTAAGAAGGCGAGTATGCGTGCATTTTCAGTTCTCGCGATCAATAGTATAAGGATCTATTTAAAAAAAAAGATGTAGAAAAGAAGGAAAGAAAAGAAACTGAAAAAAGCACAATTTTCAATTCCGGACACACAAATGTGAAAATTCCTTTTCTTACATGTCGTCTGTAGCGTTTCCTATCTTTTTTTTTACAGTTATCACACCCTTCCTTTTTTTCCAAACTTAGAGACGAGCTTGGAATTCAATTTTCTTATTTTTTATTTCTTACATTTTGGCTTTATGCTTTTTTTCATTCATGTAGTTCTGCTTCTTCTTCTTCTTCTTCTTCTTCTTCTTCTTCTTCTTCTTCTCCTGCTTCATCTTCTTCTTCTTCTGTGTTTGCTACTTTAGCTACCGTTTTGTCTCTGGGAACTTCACGATGTGGTTTCACTTAGCCACAGCGACCGTCTCGGTATTTCATAGTTGCTATAGTTCTGGAGGATCTGTTCCGCATTTCAAAGTTCTTGGCCACAGCCATAATTTCTAACTATTCATAGAATATTTTCAAGGATTATATAATAAATAAACTAGAGAGTAATGATAAGAAATTATTATTCCCCCCCCCCCAAGCACGATCCATTACAGCGTGTTTCCATTTTTCATGGAATAATTTTTGTTAAAAACGCTTAGCACAAACTGCGAGACTAAACCGTGTTTGTAGAAGACTGCGAGACTTGATCGTGTTTGTAGAAGACTGCGAGACTTGATCGTGTTTGTGTGCAGACTGCGAGACTAAACCGTGTTTGTAGAAGACTGCGAGACTTGATCGTGTTTGTAGAAGACTGCGAGACTAGATCGTGTTTGTAGAAGACTGCGAGACTAGTCGGTGTTTGTAGAAGACTGCGAGACTAGACCGTGTTTGTAGAAGACTGCGAGACTAAACCGTGTTTGTAGAAGACTGCGAGACTTGATCGTGTTTGTAGAAGACTGCGAGACTAGACCGTGTTTGTAGAAGACTGCGATACTAAACCGTGTTTGTGGAAGACTGCGAGATTAGATCGTGTGTGTGGAAGACTGCAAGACTAGTCAGTGTTTGTGGAAGAATGCGAGACTAGTCAGTGTTTGTGGAAGAATGCGAGACTAGTCGGTGTTTGTGGAAGAATGCGAGACTAGTCGGTGTTTGTGGAAGAATGCGAGACTAGTCGGTGTTTGTGGAAGACTGCAAGACTAGTCAGTGTTTGTGGAAGAATGCGAGACTAGTCGGTGTCTGTGGAAGACTGCAAGACTAGTCGGTGTTTGTGGAAGACTGCGAGACTAGATCCTGTTTGTGGAAGAATGCGAGACTAGTCGGTGTTTGTGGAAGAATGCGAGACTAGTCAGTGTTTGTGGAAGACTGCGAGACTAGATCCTGTTTGTGGAAGAATGCGAGACTAGTCAGTGTTTGTGGAAGAATGCGAGACTAGTCAGTGTTTGTGGAAGACTGCGAGACTAGATCCTGTTTGTGGAAGAATTTATGAAATCTCTTTAATTCGCCATCCTAGTCAGATTGCGAAGTCATTTTCTCCCGCAAATGTAAGAAAACTTACTTCACAGAAGACTCCACCACCCAGCGTTGTTCAGCCCAGATATGATGAAGGTTTTATTACAGGGATTAGTGCTGTATTCTAATTTATGATATCTGGTTAGGGTTATTGGTGGGATAATCCGTGTAACAAGTGTGGATTATGTAAAATGCTGGAAATGTAAGGTTTTTAAGTTAAATGGCGAGAGTCTCTTCGGTCTCTTCGTAGTCATCATCATCACCATAATCATCATCGTCAACAACATCATCATCATCACCACCACCACCACCATAATCATCATCATTATCACTACCATCACCATCACCATTATTGTCATCACCGTCATTATCATCACCATCATCATCATCATCATCGTCATCATCGTCATCATCATCATCATCATCACTGAAAGAATTTTTTTAAATTGCCAGTGAAAACGTCTTAAATATATCCCCCTGGGAACAACTGTGTTAAGAGCACACTTATCTTAACATAGTGTTTGTGAGACAGGGAACATAGATCTGTTTGCTTAAAAACTCTGACCTACCTCTGTAGCCCAGAAACTTGTAGCAATCAACACTAATTGTAATTGTTATTTTTGTAAAATGTAATGTCAGGTTGGTGGGCGGATGGGGACATGGAGATCTCTGGCGGGGATGAGGGAAGTCTGGTGTGAAACCAATGAATCCAGGACGTGACAAGCCTATGGGTCTTTACAACAATGGCTATCAGAATGATGTAAACAAAACAGAGCCAGTAGACTATGGGTGGCGGGGAATGGATATCGTTGAAGCACTCATCAGATTCCTCATCTCAAAGTCAGAGTGTCTTTGTGGAACTGTCTCAAAACCATCTGACATGGAGAAGGGGCTTAAGTACACCCACCAGAGGCTGGAAAACAAAGTTTTGGCCAGGTCAGCCACACTGTCTTCATGGCAGTCCGAGCAAGACCACAGTCTGCCCTAGCAAGGAAAGGTGCTGAAGTCGGAGTTACCCAGCCAAAAGGCGCATCGCAAAAATCAGGGTAACACGGATTATCGCAAATGAAATTATGCGAACGAAGAAGAAGAAGTCTTAAATATATAAGGCAGCTGTTCAAAGAAAGAGATAGTAAGTTTAAATATATAAGGCAGCTGTTCAAAGAAAGAGATAGTAAGTTTAAATATATAAGGCAGCTGTTCAAAGAAAGAGATGGTAAGTTTAAATATATAAGGCAGCTGTTCAAAGAAAGAGATAGTAAGTTTAAATATATAAGGCAGCTGTTCAAAGAAAGAGATGGTAAGTTTAAATATATAAGGCAGCTGTTCAAAGAAAGAGATGGTAAGTTTAAATATATAAGGCAGCATTTCAAAGAAAGAGATGGTAAGTTTAAATATATAAGGCAGCACTTCAAAGAAAGAGATGGTAAGTTTAATTATATAAGGCAGCTGTGCAAAGAAAGAGATGGTAAGTTTAAATATATAAGGCAGCATTTCAAAGAAAGAGATGGTAAGTTTAATTATATAAGGCAGCTGTTCAAAGAAAGGGATGGTAAGTTTCGATTTGTTATTTCCTATTTTATTTTATGTGATCTGTTTCCTACAACTCAAATTTTTCCCGGCATCAACATTATCCTCAGCCTCATACTAGGAAAAAGCAACTATAATCCGTCTCTACCCTGCTCCTTTTCATGCTTTCATACTGGTCTAAGTCCACAGAACACATTCTTAAAACTTACTTTGCAGGAATACATAGATCGGTTAGAGCAATTAACGATCAATAAATATAACGTATTCGATTACTGAAAAAAAATGATAGGGGACTCTATATATGTAACTGCAGATTTAGCAGTGTGGTATCGTTGTCGATCTGCTTGTTTGATTGCCAGCACTGCAAGACACAGACGTTAGTAAAATCGATACTTACACGGAGCCGTGAAATGAAGGCACAATAAAAAAAAACCGCGTTTGGGTTAATGTGTATATCTTTTATATTTGGGTCATTTTAGGATGAAGGATGTATATGTTGGCGGGGGGGGGGGGGGGGGGGTGGGAGAGAAAGAGGATGCCGGTAAGAGAGGGAGAGAGTGAGAGAGAAGTGATACAGAGTAGAAAGAATCAAGATATACAAAGAATGATTAGCGGGGTTCGTGCTGAAAGTAATTGGTTGTACGAAAATGTAGTCTTGGTCAGTGGTTCTCAATCTGTGGTCAGTCGACATCTACAGAGACCACAGAAGGAATTCTAGGAATCCACCGAGCAACAAGTCCCGGTCTCTTCTGACTTTGTTGACACACGAAAAAAATTCTTCGTATCCTCTAGGTTTTATTTATTCCTTTTATTTTTATCAAGAGTCCACAGCTATTCTCAGTCGCCAAGAAAGGGTACATAGCTGTTCTTATACCCGAAATAGGGTCCATAGCTGTTCTCATACCAGAAAGAGGATCCATAGCTGTTCTCATACCAGAAATAGGGTCCATAGCTGTTCTCATACCAGAAATAGGATCCATAGCTGTTCTCATACTAGAAAGAGGCTCTATAGCTGTTCTCATACTAGAAAGAGGATCCATAGCTGTTCTCATACTAGAAAGAGGATCCATAGCTGTTCTTATACCAGAAAGAGGGTCCATGGCTGTTATCATACCAGAAAGAGGGTTCATTACTACAGAAATTTGCGAACCACTGGTACAGAAATAAGGATAAAATAGGAAAGCCAGAAAGCGTTTTATGGAAGAGTCTATTTAGCCTAACAGGGGAGTGTGCTCTGAATGAAGTCGAAACGTCCTTGTTTTACTGTCAAACTTCACACACATGTCAGATATTTGCTCTAGAACCGAGTGAGTTTTCTTCGACTCAGCTATGATGATGATGATGATGATGATTGTGATGAAGATGATGATGCCGATGAGGAAGAGGAGAAGAAAGAGGAGGAGAGTGATGTTGGTTATCTATTCTCGTGGATGTTTCATATCTTCAGTTGCCACAGACCAAGATGGATCAGCGCTGCCATAGAAAACTGTAATGACAGACAGGTCTAGAAAGATGACCATCAAGGAAGTTCTGGTCTGCTCTGTACACCATACAACCCTGTACACAATATGTACACAAACCAACATTCGCATATCTCAGAAATTGAACCTACCCCCCAATATATTTATTCGTGTGGAACATGGTGAATTATCGCAATTTATAAGCGAGCAAGAAATGCAGTCCAGGGAATATAAATTAGCAACAATAAAGTGAACCACTGCAAAAAGTCATAAATCTCCGAAAAGAAAAGTAATTCTTGAGCAAAGGGGCTCAGATTTAGCAGTGTGGTATCGTTGTCGATCTGCTTGTTTGATTGCCAGCACTGCAAGACACAGACGTTAGTAAAATCGATACTTACACAGCGCCGTGAAATGAAGGCACAAAAAAAAACCGCGTTTGGGTTAATGTGTATATCTTTTATATTTGGGTCATTTTAGGATGAAGGATGTATATGTTGGCAGGGGGGGGGGTGGGAGAGAAAGAGGATGCCGGTAAGAGAGGGAGAGAGTGAGAGAGAAGTGATACAGAGTAGAAAGAATCAAGATATACAAAGAATGATTAGCGGGGTTCGTGCTGAAAGTAATTGGTTGTACGAAAATGTAGTCTTGGTCAGTGGTTCTCAATCTGTGGTCAGTCGACACCTACAGAGACCACAGAAGGAATTATAGGAGTCCATCGAGCAACACGTCCCGGTCTCTTCTGACTTTGTTGACACACGAAAAAATTCTTCGTATCCTCTAGGTTTTATTTATTCCTTTTATTTTTATCAAGAGTCCACAGCTATTCTCAGTCGCCAAGAAAGGGTACATAGCTGTTCTTATACCCGAAATAGGGTCCATAGCTGTTCTCATACCAGAAAGAGGATCCATAGCTGTTCTCATACCAGAAATAGGGTCCATAGCTGTTCTCATACCAGAAATAGGATCCATGGCTGTTCTTATACCAGAAAGAGGGTCCATGGCTGTTCTTATACCAGAAAGAGGGTCCATGGCTGTTCTTATACCAGAAAGAGGGTCCATGGCTGTTTTTATACCAGAAAGAGGATCCATGGCTGTTCTTATACCAGAAAGAGGGTCCATGGCTGTTCTTATACCAGAAAGAGGGTCCATGGCTGTTATCATACCAGAAAGAGGGTCCATGGCTGTTATCATACCAGAAAGAGGGTCCATGGCTGTTCTTATACCAGAAAGAGGGTCCATGGCTGTTCTTATACCAGAAAGAGGGTCCATGGCTGTTCTTATACCAGAAAGAGGGTCCATGGCTGTTATCATACCAGAAAGAGGGTTCATTACTACAGAAATTTGCGAACCACTGGTACAGAAATAAGGATAAAATAGGAAAGCCGGAAAGCGTTCTATGGAAGAGTCTATTTAGCCAAACAGGGGAGTGTGCTCTGAATGAAGTCGAAACGTCCTTGTTTTACTGTCAAACTTCACACACATGTCAGATATTTGCTCTAGAACCGAGTGAGTTTTCTTCGACTCAGCTATGATGATGATGATGATTGTGATGAAGATGATGATGACGATGAGGAAGAGGAGAAGAAAGAGGAGGAGAGTGATGATGGTTATCTATTCTCGTGGATGTTATATATCTTCAGTTGCCACAGACCAAGATGGATCAGCGCTGCCATAGAAAACTGTAATGACAGACAGGTCTAGAAAGATGACCATCAAGGAAGTTCTGGTCTGCTCTGTACACCATACAACCCTGTACACAATATGTACACAAACCAATATTCGCATATCTCAGAAATTGAACCTACCCCCCAATATATTTATTCGTGTGGAACATGGTGAATTATCGCAATTTATAAGCGAGCAAGAAATGCAGTCCAGGGAATATAAATTAGCAACAATAAAGTGAACCACTGCAAAAAGTCATAAATCTCCGAAAAGAAAAGTAATTCTTGAGCAAAGGGGCTCAGGTTTGGCCCCGGTGGCTGATTACCTTTTTTTTCGTGTAACCGGACACTTTTATCCCCAAGACGTTCGGCGCCAAGGGCACGTTAAAATTGGAAAGATCTATGCCAGTTTCTCGTCTTCTTGTGTGGGACGAAGGAGGACATGCTCTGCAGAAAGCTCGGTAGGGTCATGGAGATCAGTCTTGTGCAGATCAGTCATGTGCAGATCAGTCATGTGCAGATCAGTCCTATGCAGATCAGTCATGTTTATATCAGTCCTGTGCAGATCAGTCATGTGCAGATCAGTCATGTTTATATCAGTCCTGTGCAGATCAGTCATGTTTAGATCAGTCCTGTGCAGATCAGACATTTTAGATCAGTCCTGTGCAGATCAGTCATGTTTAGATCAGTCCTGTGCAGATCAGTCCTGTGCAGATCAGTCATGTTTAGATCAGTCCTGTACAGATCAGTCCTGTGCAGATCAGTCATGTGCAGATCAGTCCTGTGCAGATCAGTCCTGTGCAGATCAGACATTTTAGATCAGTCCTGTGCAGATCAGTCATGTTTAGATCAGTCCTGTGCAGATCAGTCATGTTTAGATCAGTCCTGTGCAGATCAGTCATGTTTATATCAGTCCTGTGCAGATCAGTCATGTTTAGATCAGTCCTGTGCAGATCAGACATTTTAGATCAGTCCTGTGCAGATCAGTCATGTTTAGATCAGTCATGTGCAGATCAGTCCTGTGCAGATCAGTCCTGGAATAACAAAATATGATGCGTTAGCTGAACCTGAACATGGCCGTATTTTTATATCTTCGCTATATCTCTGTTTCATTCAGTCGCAGACTCACTTGGTACCCATCCTTTGGGAACTTTTAACTCATAAAGTCATCATGCAGACATCCTCTGGCAATTTTTAACTCATAAAGTCATCATGCAGACATCCTCTGGCAATTTTTAAGTCATAAAGTCATCGTGTAGATATCCTCTGGCAATTTTTAAGTCATAAAGTCATCGTGTAGATATCCTCTGGCAATTTTTAACTCATAAAGTCATCATGCAGACATCCTCTGGCAATTTTTAAGTCATAAAGTCATCGTGTAGATATCCTCTGGCAATTTTTAACTCATAAAGTCATCATGCAGACATCCTCTGGCAATTTTTAAGTCATAAAGTCATCGTGTAGATATCCTCTGGCAATTTTTAAGTCATAAAGTCATCGTGTAGATATCCTCTGGCAATTTTTAAGTCATAAAGTCATCATGTAGACATCATCTGGCAACCTTTAGGTCATTAAGTCACTATGCAGACGTTCCCTGGCAACTTTAGGTCATAAGGTCACTATGCAGACATTCCCAGGCAACTTTTAAGTCATAAAGTCACTATGCAGACATTCCCAGGCAATTATCAGGTCATAAAGTCACCATGTAGACATTCTCTGGCGCCCTTTAGGTCATAAAGTCACCATGTAGACATTCCCAGGCAAAGTGTTAGTTACAAAGTCACTTGGTAGATACTTTTTGGCACATTCTCAATCAGTCATAGAATCGCAGTGCAGGTATTTTGACAATTTTTCAGTCAGTCATAACGTCACTTGGTAGACATTCTTCCTACATTTTTCATATACATTTCGTCCTTTGGCTGAATCACCAGATAGTGCAGGCAATATACTCTTTGTGTATTTTTCATATACATTCCATCCTTTAGCTAAATCATCAATTAATGCAGGCAATATATTCTTTCAGTATTTTACGTATATATTATGTCCTTTGGCTGAATCACCAAATATTGCATGCAATATATTCTTCGCGACAAATATAACACTGAAAGAATTACATAACACAACTACAAAAAATATAAAAATATACAACAGGTTGGCTGTAACATGTAAAAGGTTTGTCTGAGTAAGAAAAAATTACGAGCTTTGTCTGAGTGAGAACAGCAAAAGGTTTATCTGAGGGAGAACAGCACAAGTTTTGTCTGAGTGAGAACAGCACAAGTTATCTCTGAGGGAGAACAGCACAAGGTTTGTCTGAGTGAGAACAGCACAAGGTTTGTCTGAGTGAGAACATCACAGGGTTTATCAAAATGAGAACTGCACAAGGTTTGTCTGAGTGAGAACAGCACAAAGTTTGTCTAAGTGAGAACAGCACAAGGTTTGTCTGAGTGAGAACAGCACAAAAATTTATCTGAGTGAGAACAGCACAAGCTTTCTCTGAGAGAGAACATCACAGGGTTTATCAGAGTGAGAACAGCACAAGGTTTGTCTGAGTGAGAACAGCACAAAGTTTGTTTGAGTGAAAACAGCACAAGGTTTGCCTGAGTGAGAACAGCACAAGGTTCGCCTGAGAGAGAACAGCACAAGGTTTGTCTGAGTGAGAACAGCACATGTTTTGTCTGAGTGAGAACATCACAGGGTTTTTCGGAGTGAGAACAGCACAAGGTTTGTCTGAGTAAAAACAGCACAAGGTTTGTCTGGATGAGAACAGCACAAGGTTTGTCGAGTGATAACAGCACAAGGTTTGTCAAAGAGAGAACATCACAGGGTTTATCAAAATGAGAACTGCACAAGGTTTGTCTGAGTGAGAACAGCACAAAGTTTGTCTAAGTGAGAACAGCACAAGGTTCGCCTGAGAGAGAACAGCACAAGGTTTGTCTGAGTGAGAACAGCACAAGTTTTGTCTGAGTGAGAACATCACAGGGTTTTTCGGAGTGAGAACAGCACAAGGTTTGTCTGAGTAAAAACAGCACAAGGTTTGTCTGGATGAGAACAGCACAAGGTATGTCTGAGTGAGAACAGCACAAGGTTTGTCTGAGAGAGAACAGCACAAGGTTTGTCTGAGTGACAACAACACAATGTTTGTCTCAGAGAGAACAGCACAAGTTTTCTCTGAGAGAGAACAGCACAATTTTGTCTGAGCGAGAAAAATACAAGGTTCGCTTGGTACCCATCCTTTGGGAACTTTTAACTCATAAAGTCATCATGTAGACATCCTCTGGCAATTTTTAAGTCATAAAGTCATCATGTAGACATCCTCTGGCAATTTTTAAGTCATAAAGTCATCATGCAGACATCCTCTGGCAATTTTTAAGTCATAAAGTCATCATGCAGACATCCTCTGGCAATTTTTAAGTCATAAAGTCATCGTGTAGACATCCTCTGGCAATTTTTAAGTCATAAAGTCATCGTGTAGACATCCTCTGGCAATTTTTAAGTCATAAAGTCATCATGCAGACATCCTCTGGCAATTTTTAAGTCATAAAGTCATCGTGTAGACATCCTCTGGCAATTTTTAAGTCATAAAGTCATCGTGTAGACATCCTCTGGCAATTTTTAAGTCATAAAGTCATCGTGTAGACATCCTCTGGCAATTTTTAAGTCATAAAGTCATCATGCAGACATCCTCTGGCAATTTTTAAGTCATAAAGTCATCATGCAGACATCCTCTGGCAATTTTTAAGTCATAAAGTCATCGTCTAGACATCCTCTGGCAATTTTTAAGTCATAAAGTCATCATGCAGACATCATCTGGCAACCTTTAGGTCATTAAGTCACTATGCAGACGTTCCCTGGCAACTTTAGGTCATAAGGTCACTATGCAGACATTCCCAGGCAACTTTTAAGTCATAAAGTCACTATGCAGACATTCCCAGGCAATTATCAGGTCATAAAGTCACCATGTAGACATTCTCTGGCGCCCTTTAGGTCATAAAGTCACCATGTAGACATTCCCAGGCAAAGTGTTAGTTACAAAGTCACTTGGTAGATACTTTTTGGCACATTCTCAATCAGTCATAGAATCGCAGTGCAGGTATTTTGACAATTTTTCAGTCAGTCATAACGTCACTTAGTAGACATTCTTTCTATATTTTTCATATACATTTCGTCCTTTGGCTGAATCACCAGATAGTGCAGGCAATATACTCTTTGTGTATTTTTCATATACATTCCATCCTTTAGCTAAATCATCAATTAATGCAGGCAATATATTCTTTCAGTATTTTACGTATATATTATGTCCTTTGGCTGAATCACCAAATAGTGCATGCAATATATTCTTCGCGACAAATATAACACTGAAATAATTACATAACACAACTACAAAAAATATAAAAATATACAACAGGTTGGCTGTAACATGTAAAAGGTTTGTCTGAGTAAGAAAAAATTACGAGCTTTGTCTGAGTGAGAACAGCAAAAGGTTTATCTGAGAGAGAACAGCACAAGGTTTGTCTGAGTGAGAACAGCACAAAGTTTGTCTGAGTGAAAACAGCACAAGGTTTGTCTGAGTGAGAACAGCACAAGGTTCGTCTGAGTGAGAACAGCACAAGTTTTGTCTGAGTGAGAACATCACAGGGTTTTTCGGAGTGAGAACAGCACAAGGTTTGTTGAGTAAAAACAGCACAAGGTTTGTCTGGATGAGAACAGCACAAGGTTTGTCTGAGAGAGAACAGCACAAGGTTTGTCTGAGTGACAACAACACAATGTTGTCTCAGAGAGAACAGCACAAGTTTTGTCTGAGCGAGAAAAATACAAGGTTCGCTTGAGTGAGAAAAACACAATGTTTGTCTGAGTTAGAACAGCGCATGGTTTGTCTGAGGGAGAAGAGCACAAAGTTTGTCTGGGGGAGAACAGCACAAGGTTTATCTGAGGAAGAACAGCGAAAGTTTTCTCTAATTGAGAATAGCACAAGGTTTATCTGAGGGAGAACAGAACCCGATTTGTTTGAGTTAGAATAGCACAGGATTTGTCTGGGAGAGAACAGCACAAGGTTTGTCTGAAGGAGAACAGCACATGAAATATATGAGGGAGAACAGCATAATGTATGTCTGGGAGAGAAAAACACACGGTTTGTCTGAGTTAGAACAGCACAAGATTTATCTGAGGGAAAACAGTACAAGGTTTTCTGAGAGAGAAAAACACTGGGTTTATATTAGTTAGAACACCAGACGATTTGTCTGAGGCAGAAAAACACAAGGTTTGCCTGAGTTAGAACAGTACAAGATTTGTATGAGTGCGAAAAACACAAGGTTTATCTGAGGGAGAAAAACACAAGTTTTGCTAGAGTTAGAATAGCACACGATTTATTTGGATGAGAACAATACAAGGTTTATCTGCGTTAGAGCAGCATAAGGTTAGAGTGAGAAAAACACACGGTTTGTCTGAGGGAGAACACCACAAGGTTTGTCTGAGGGAGAACAAAACCAGGTTTGTCTGATGGAGAACAATACAAGGTTTGTCTGAGTGACAACAACACAAGGTTTGTCTAAGTGACAACAACACAAGATTTGTCTGATTGACAACAACACAAGGTTTTATCTGAATGAAAACAATACAAGGTTTATCTGAGTGACAACAACACAAGGTTTGTCTGAGTGACAACAACAAAGGTTTGTCTGAGTGACAACAACACAAGGTTTGTCTGAGTGACAAACAACACAAGGTTTGTCTGAATGAAAATAACACAAGGTCTGTCTGTGTGAAAACAACACAAGGTTTGTCTGAGTAACAATAACACAAGGTTTTGTCTGAATGAAAACAACACAAGGTTTGTCTGAATGACAACAACACAAGGTTTGTCTGAGTGACAACAACACAAGGTTTGTCTGAGTTACAACAACACAAGGTTTGTCTGAGTGACAACAATACAAGGTTTATCTGAGTGACAACAATACAAGGTTTGTCTGAGTGAAAGCAACACAAGATTTGTCTGAGTGAAAACAACGCAAGATTTGTCTGAGTGAAAATAACACAGGATTTTGTCTTGTCTGAATGAAAACAACGCAAGATTTGTCTGAGTGAAAACAACGCAAGATTTGTCTGAGTGATAACACAAGGTTTGTTTGAATGAAAACAACGCAAGATTTGTCTGAGTGATAACACATGGTTTGTCTGAGTGAAAACAACGCAAGATTTGTCTGAATGAAAACAACGCAAGATTTGTCTGAGTGAAAACAACGCAATATTTGTCTGAATGAAAACAACGCAAGATTTGTCTGAGTGAAAACAACGCAAGATTTGTCTGATTGATAACACAAGGTTTGTCTGAATGAAAACAACGCAAGATTTGTCTGAGTGAAAACAACACAAGATTTTGTCTTGTCTGAATGAAAACAACGCAAGATTTGTCTGATTGATAACACAAGGTTTGTCTGAATGAAAACAACGCAAGATTTGTCTGATTGATAACACAAGATTTGTCTGAGTGAAAACAACGCAAGATTTGTCTGAGTGATAACACAAGGTTTGTCTGAATGAAAACAACGCAAGATTTGTCTGAGTGATAACACAAGGTTTGTCTGAGTGAAAACAACGCAAGATTTGTCTGAATGAAAACAACGCAAGATTTGTCTGAGTGAAAACAACGCAATATTTGTCTGAATGAAAACAACGCAAGATTTGTCTGAGTGAAAACAACGCAAGATTTGTCTGATTGATAACACAAGGTTTGTCTGAATGAAAACAACGCAAGATTTGTCTGAGTGAAAACAACACAAGATTTTGTCTTGTCTGAATGAAAACAACGCAAGATTTGTCTGATTGATAACACAAGGTTTGTCTGAATGAAAACAACGCAAGATTTGTCTGATTGATAACACAAGGTTTGTCTGAATGAAAACAACGCAAGATTTGTCTGATTGATAACACAAGGTTTGTCTGAATGAAAACAACGCAAGATTTGTCTGAGTGAAAACAACACAAGATTTTGTCTTGTCTGAATGAAAACAACGCAAGATTTGTCTGAGTGAAAACAACGCAAGATTTGTCTGAGTGAGAAAACCTAAGTCTTGGTCTGGTGAGATATACTGGTGAGCACAGTCGCCTGATGAGCAAAGGTTCCTGGTTCGATTCCTGAACTAGAACGAAATCTTTATCGGACCAGCCATAAGTGGAGCTGGCTCAGTCTTAAAAAGTACTTACTCCTAGAAGTTACCCTAGGAAAACGAAGATATCTAGGGCTGGACCTCCTGTACTTCTCAGTACTCTGGCCTACAAACATCAAGGAACAAAGACTTCATGCCCCTAAGGCATGCAAAGTTCACAGAACCGTTATTCTATTTTTTTTTTAACTTTCTGCTTTGTCCATACTTCAGGAACTGATTCATGCGGCAATAATTGCCAGAATATGACACGAAATGCATGATAAACATTGAAACTGGTGAGAAATGTCCCAGAACCAATGACACGCTGGGGAGAGAAAGTGCTCTTTTATCGCTCTGCTGTCGCTGATTGGGTTTCTTGCACCCTACAAGCGTTATCTGCCCCTTGTATCTCCCTTATTGATTTGATATTCGCGGCCCGCTTTTCGATTTCGTCCGTTGTTGTTTTTTTTTTCCTTTTTGTTTGGTTGTATAACCCGCGTTGTCATGGTCTCTTACTACTGTTGGTTGTATAACCCGCGCTGTCCAGGTCTCTGGCATTGTTGATTGTACAACCCGCGCTGTCCTGGTCTCTTAGTACACTGTTGGTTGTATAAACCGCGTTGTCCTAGTCTCTGATATTTTTGGTGGTATAACCCCCGCTGTCTTGATCTCTGACATGTTGGTGATATAACCCGCGCTGTGTTGATCTCTGTCATTTTTGGTGGTATAACCCCCGCTGTCTTAGTCTCTGCATGTTGGTGATATAACCCGCGCTGTGTTGATCTCTGTCATTTTTGGTGGTATAACCCCCGCTGTCTTAGTCTCTGCATGTTGGTGATATAACCCGCGCTGTGTTGATCTCTGTCATTTTTGGTGGTATAACCCCCGCTGTCTTAGTCTCTGCATGTTGGTGATATAACCCGTGCTGTCTTGATCTCTGTCATTTTTTGGTGGTATAAACTGCGTTGGTCTGGTCTCTTATATTGTTGGTTGTACAACACGCACTGTCCTGGTCTCTTATATTGTTGGTTGTATAACCCGCGCTGTCTTGGTCTCTTATGTTGTTGGTTGTACAGCACGCACTGTCCTGGTCTCTTATATTGGTGGTTACCCGGGCTGTCCTGGTCTCTGACAATGTTCATTGTGTAACCCGCCCTGTCCTGGTCTCTGACATTTTTTGGTGGTATAACCCCCGCTATCGTGATCTCTGATATTTTTGGTGGTGTAACCCGCACTGTCCTGGTCTCTTATACTGTTGGTTGTGTAACCCGTGCTTTGCTGGTCTCTGGCGTTGCTGATAGTGTAACCTGAGTTGTCGTTGTCTTGTACATTGTTGGTAGAATAACCCGCGCTGTTAGGGCAAAATTGCAGGAAACCTGCCACGGACATCGACACAAACACTCGAAATATCCATGCTGCCCGAGAAACCCGTTCTGAGATGATAACTAGAACGGTGGTGAGATGAGGGGCCCAGCGTTTTGAGATGATAACTAGAACGGTGGTGAGATGAGGAGGCCCAGCGATCTGAGATGATAACTAGAACGGTGGTGAGATGAGGGGCCCAGCGTTTTGAGATGATAACTAGAACGGTGGTGAGATGAGGGGCCCAGCGTTTTGAGATGATAACTAGAACGGTGGTGAGATGAGGGGCCCAGCGTTCTGAGATGATAACTAGAACGGTGGTGAGATGAGGGGCCTATCATTCTGAGATGATAACGAGAACGGTGGTGAGATGAGGGGCCCAGCGTTCTGAGATGATAGCTGCAACGGTGGTGAGATGAGGGGCCCAGCAGATGTGGGAATGTCCTGTAGCCATTCCCCGAACAACGAACGAACTCTGCCTTAGTAAATATGCAATATCTGAACGAGGTCTGGAAAATTATGCCGTGGCCAGAAAGTGAGCTTTTATTCAAGTATTAAGAACTGGATCACTACCTCTTTCTGACCCAGGTCGTTAGAGGCGAATAAAGGAAGGGTCCTCTTTTACGCCCATAGTAACCACCGTAATTAGACTGATGGATTGGACGATTGGGACTTGTATCTCCAGGGGATTGATCCTTCAGACCAAAGGGTCACGTACTAAGCAAACCTAGTCGACGAGAGAGGTTGCCTGACTGAATTTTATCGTCGAGGCGAAGTCTTCGTGCGTGGCGCCTCCCGCCCACCCACCCACCCCCACCCCCCAGAGTCCCATCCATGTTCTTTTTTCTCGGAGAACGCTGTGGTTTTTTAAGTCTGTGTAGAGTGTACAGAATGCATGCCAGAGCCTACTTCAAGAGCACTAAGATTTCATTCTCATTCATTCTCTTTCTGGTCTCTTTTCTCTGGAGTCTACACAAGGTAAAGATAAAATCTCCGTTTCCGTGCCATTAAGGCATATTGGGGATACGGTGTTAAGTTCGTATTTCCAAGATCTTCGGAGCATGAAAGTCTGATGTGGTCAGTATATCACGCCTGGCCTCATTTACCTTCCCAGATTTCCCTGGTACCTATTTTTAGAGGCGGGGTAGGCCCGGGGGCGTTTTTTTTTTTTTTTGTCGCGGTGCTACCAGGGATAATAAAAATTCCCATTGCTGGGACTTGAACCCGGTACCACCGGATTAATAGACCGAGCTCCTAACTACTCAACTAACCAGGCCGTCTACGTGCTTTGTCTTCAGTTCTCGAGACTCCCCCGTTTTGTTTTGTTTTATTGTTCACTTTGTGGAGGGACACCGCTACCTGTTTTGAACAATGGTCTCCATATTGTTTGAACATTACTCCCCACAATGAAACATCACGTATCTCCTTCAGCTCCCTCATCATTCCCTCATTACATAATCGTGGCTATTATCACGTACACGTGTTTCCTTAAAAAAAAAAAAACCCACGATAATACAGCACCTGATATCTGGCATCTCTTAGACCTCCTTTCGCTATCCTTCCAGATCTGTTTTCTAATAGCTTCTGTCCTGGCATTTATCACTCAGTGATCTAAGGTCAAGCCGTCCCTACTTTTGTCTTTTTTATCCTTCAGCAAATTGTGTTGTTCTATGTTCCCCCCCCCCCCCCCCGTATTGTTCTATCTGCTCAGTTCCTGGATCTCTAGAAACAGAGGGCGCGAGCGTATACGCGAGCTGTAGGACATTACGAAGCGGCATGTTAACTTGTCAATGATTGGACAAGCCGGGCCTCGCAGATGCACACGTATTCTGGCTATTTGCACGGACAAAAATTCCCCCCCCCCCCAACAACAGTGTCTTTAGTGCATCTGAAAGTCGGTACAGAATGGAATTCGTCTGTGGTTCGCCTTAGAATTAAATCGATGAACAATGAGAGAAATCCTCTTCCCTAAAATCCTATTCTGCTGCGTGTTTTTAAGAAGTTGACAGTTTAATGAGAGATGAAATAATTAAAGAGATCATGATCAGTGATGCCAATACCAACAGGATTCAACAATTTCGAACTAGTGTTTTTTTTTATTTTATTATTATTATTTTTTTTTTTGTATGGCGCGAAAAGTTGACGAGAAGTTTCATTCTTCTTGATGTAGCTCTTCTGTTCAAGTTATTGTGAAAATAGGGCAAGATCCAGTTTTTTTCTAATGGCAATAAGATCCGAGTATAAACATGTGCTCTTCTTTAGAATCAACTTAGAAAGCAGGTACCTGACTTTTGGGTTGAGAAATATGGCACCTTATGCTATCTGGTGTATTAAGGGACATATGTCAAAATGTGGTATTAGCTGAGCTAAAGAAAAATACCATATTGTGGTATATATGGATTAAAGAAATGTACCATATTGTGGTATTATATGGACTAAAGAAATGTACTATATTGTGGTATTATATGGACTAAAGAAATGTACCATATTGTGGTATTATATGGACTAAAGAAATGTACCATATTGTGGTATTACATGGACTAAAGAAATGTACCATATTGTGGTATTATATGGACTAAAGAAATGTACTATATTGTGGTATTATATGGACTAAAGAAATGTACCATATTGTGGTATTACATGGACTAAAGAAATGTACCATATTGTGGTATTACATGGACTAAAGAAATGTACCATATTGTGGTATTATATGGACTAAAGAAATGTACCATATTGTGGTATTACATGGACTAAAGAAATGTACCATATTGTAGTATTACATGGACTAAAGAAATGTACCATATTGTGGTATTACATGGACTAAAGAAATGTACCATATTGTAGTATTACATGGACTAAAGAAATGTACCACTATACACATTCACTCAAGATGAGGTACAGTCGTTCAAATTCAGCCGAAAGCACCTCAGTCCCCCGGCTGTAAAAATCGGTACCTGACTTTTTCTGGAATTGGGGAAGGAAAAGTGGGGGGGGGGGGCATGCGTGACGCTGACCATATCACTTTCTAGTGTGCCGACAGGTCAAGAAAAATATGAACACTACTAGCATCACATTCCCTAGAAATAATAAGAAAAATATGGACACTACTAGATAATAATAAAAATATGAACACCACTAGCATCACATTCCCTAGACTTAATAAGGAAAGAAAACTTGGTTTGTGAAGTGAATTTTTTCCAGAACTGACAATGAGTGAATACTTCAGTATCATGGCTCTTATTTTTTTCACTTTATAACAAGAGCCATTGATGGTGTGGTCTGGCATGCTCCCTTTTCATTTAAAAAGTGTATGTTGTAAATTTCTGCCATGTTTCCATTCTATATAATCAACTAGTGATCACATGACCTACCACGTGTCATATCCCCCCATAAAGAGCCAATGTTTCCGTATATAGAGCCTCAGTGACCACGTGACTTTGCATATCTCCCTTGCAGCCATCTTTCGCTCTTCTGTTTCTTGTTTTGCCGTTCATTTCATCTCTAATCTTCCTCTTCTAGTGAGTCCTCCTAGATCAGCTGTGTAAAATGAGAGCTCAGTTCTCCGTTGTCTGGTATCCCAACATGTTACAGCTTGAGCTGGGGTTCTGTAAGAAGCATTACACTCCACCTACCTCCATGCCAAGAGAATAAATAATACTGCGTTGCCTCTGTTGGCAAACCGGTTCTTGTCATGGTGAAGTCCGGGGGGGTCCGGTTCAAATTCACTTTCTTATTATTTACGTATCGTTCACGTTCGCTGTACATCTTAT
Organism: Achatina immaculata; assembly: GCA_009760885.1. Taxonomy (NCBI): domain Eukaryota; kingdom Metazoa; phylum Mollusca; class Gastropoda; order Stylommatophora; family Achatinidae; genus Lissachatina; species Lissachatina immaculata. The sequence continues at coordinate 17,029,715 of CM019707.1, forward strand.
ACTATTTTCCGATGTTAGTCATGCCCACCTCGTTTTATCGGTTTACGAGAAAATAATTAATGTTAACGGTGATTACAGATAGTCTTCGATATATGTAAAAGCTAAATATGTAAATCCGTAATTATCTTAAGAAATCTCCTACATTCGTAGTCTGCGGAAAGCGAGCGCGTAAAACATTTAAAATACAAGGAAAACCAGACCACACGTACGGGAAGAACAGTGCACCTTCGAAAAGCGAAATGTCACTTCTTCCAAGTTCATAAGTGTTTCGTAATGCGTCAACATCTGTGTAATATAATGAAGAGAGAGAGAGAGAGAGAGAGAGAGAGAGAGAGAGAGAAAGCTTGTTTGTTTGCGTTTGCCTGAACATTTTCATATTCTGCCAGTATTTTAAACTATTTGAAGGTGAAAATGAGAATGATGCGAAATATCGCTATCGTAGAGAGTAAAAAGTAAAAAGTAAAGGTAACCCTGTCATGCCTTAGAGTCACATAGGGATATGGTGTTAGTGCCCATATTTTCCTTGACCTGTCAGCACACTAGAGGGTGATATGGTCAGTGTCACGCCTGGCTGCCTTTTCCTTCCCCAACTCCAGAAGAAGTCGGGTACCCATTTCTACAGCTGGGTGACTGGGGTGCCTCCAGCCGGATTCGAACCCCCGACCTTCGCCATGAGAGACCAGTGCACTAACCACTTCGCCACTCAGACCCTTAAATCCAGTATACCTGAGAAACTGGCTTACCTGAAGTGCCGTATTAATTCGTTAGTAGCTGCCTGTATTCTACTCTATTAGAAAACTGTGTTGACAGATAGATCATGCGATGGAGCTGTGGCTAGTGCTTTCACTTGCCGATCAGAATGTCCCTGATTGTTCGATTTCAGACTCGGGCGGAATGTTTTCAAAACCAACCAACTTGTTCAACCCAAGTTTTTAAAAAAATGGCTGCCTGGAGTTTCCCTAAGAAAATAAAGATGGCGAGGACAGGCGCTAGCATCCCTGTCTCAGACGTTGTAAAACATAGAAATGTGAAGACACTAATACTTCACACTTCTCCTCCAGGTAAAGGTCACGGGACATAGATTTTTGACAAATACATAGAAGATCTGTTTTATCTTTGTTTGTCCGTGATTTTTTTTCCACACACAAGCTCAAGCTTAGAGACGACACTTTTCTTTATAACCGCAATTTGTATAAGTTTCTCTGTTTTTAATCTACATTTTCATCCTAAGTGATGTTATTATCTTATTATGCTTGTTCTTTTTCATGCTGTGAAAATGCGTGATCCATTTTCTCTCGCCAATTTGAAATTATTGAAAAATATTTCTTTGTTTTCTTCCTGCACCATTGAATCAGTGTCATAAAACAATTCATACTCAATAGCCTTGTGTTTCATTGATTGATGGCTTGATTGTGTAATTATGAGATACAATTCCTTGCAGCCGAAGACGTAATGAAGATCTTTTATGAATACGAATGATAATTAAGTGGCTTTAATCATATTCTCAGAGCGAGGCACAGCGAGAGAGAGAGAGAGAGGCACAGAGAGAGAGGCACATAGAGAAAGAGAGCGAGGCAGAGAGCGAGAGCGAGGCAGAGAGCGAGAACGAGGCACAGAGAGAGAGCGAGGCACAGAGAGAGGTACAGAGAGAGAGGGATAGAGAGAGATAGGTACAGAGAGAGAGAGGCACAGAGAGAGAGGCACAGAGAGGAGAGAGGCACAGAGAGAGGCACAAAGAGAGGCACAGAGAGAGAGCGAGGCACAGTGAGATAGAGAGCGAGGTGCAGAGAGATAGAGAGCGAGGCACAGAGAGAGGGGTACAGAGAGCGAGGCACAGAGAGAGAGGTACAGAGAGAGAGGCACACAGAGAGAGAGGCACACAGAGAGAGCGAGGCACAGAGAGAGAGAGAGAAAGTGAGGCACAGAGAGAGAGAGTGAGGACAGAGAGAGAGCGAGGCACAGAGAGAGATCCACAGAGAGAGAGAGAGAGAGAAGTTTCACATCAGGCTCCACCTTTGTGATGATCACGTTGCCCAGTGCGAGATTCCAGCGCTTTTGCGTCACATTTCAGGGGAGGCAATAAACCTTCTTCTATTATACCCTACCGTTCTGAGAAGCGCACTGAAGCATGACTGGGTTCTTCTGATGTGGAAAAAGACGCCCACATTGGTTGTCATTCCATTGTTTTGTTCACACACCAACAGACATAATAATATGTACTAAAGACAGTACTGGAAGGAAAGGCAGAAAGACAATGGATGAGAGACAAACAGAGATATAGGTGAGAAGATGATATACCCAGGGTGGACAGAATACATCCTGGCTTAGAGTCCCATCAAAATGAAGAAGCGAAGAAATTGGAGATTCATTACCGCCAACCTTTCGCACAAGAAGACGGCGCACGATGATGATGGCTGGACTTTTTAACTTCCTAACGAAGACAAGAATTCTTTGTCCCAAACACTGTCCTGTTTCCCATCACTTTGTGTCCGGTCGTTTAGCCAACAAGAAAGCACACACATTTTGGATCGATGAACATCCCAAGACTAGGGGTTGACCTTTCAACAAGAATGACTTGAAATTTGTCCTCGTTTTCCTGAGCCTCCTGATAGACGGAGAATGTCCCGCCATTGATGATAGCTGGGCGGTCCAGCCAGAGGAGATTGGATTTCTAATGCAGCTGTTGCTATTTTTAGCTCAGAGATAAGACAAACCGGGAACCAAAAATAGACATGGAAATCGGTCGCTGTGTTCTAACTACTTGAACGTTTAATACTGATGGTTCTGTGGCACAGCAGTGTCTTCCTCTGTGTATCCGAACCACATGGCCGTGGGGTCCTGACCCAGACTCTCCGACTCTTGTATTTTTCTACTGTCCGATTTCATAGACTCCCTTCAGATCTAGAGCATTTCTAACCAGCTTCCCTCTTAATTTCTTCCCAGTCTGGCTGTGCATTTCTCACTTTCCGACTCCTCCATAAATTTCTGTCTGTTCCAAATTTCATTGTAAACCTCTTCCTACTCCAACTTCATTGTAAACCTCTTCCTACTCCAACTTCATAATCCCAACACCGATTCCACGATCCCGACTCCGAATCATGGAAACCGACTCCACGACTCCAAATCCAATCCACGGCTCCGAATTCATGGCCTCAACTCCAAATCCACGACCCTAGCTCCGAATCAGCGACTCCGATTCCTAATACATGAGTCCGGATACACGACCCCCGACCCCAACTCAGAACCCACCACCCCGATTCCGAATCCTAGGAACTCCTACCCCCCCCCCCCCCCACCAAAAAAAAAGCTATTTCCATCAGAATAATGCTTCTAGCGCGCGTGGGCAAAGTCTACATTGACGCCAAGTGCCAGCCAATCAAAATCATTCTTCACTTCTTCCACATTTCTTCACGTCATTGAAAACAGATTGTGCCGCAGCTATTAAGAGATCGCGGATTTGGGTTGATATGATCCAGGTCTTGGTAGATCCGCCTCTCTTAAAAACATTTTTTTTTCCCCTACCGGAATTCGCAGGAACATAATCCAGGCACATTTTTGTGGAAATAAAATTTTTCTAAACTTGTCACTGTTCATGAACTTGGGAAACTTTATTTTTTAACTTTTGTATTTATATTAGAGATGGGCGTGTGGATGTGAGGAGTTTACAGGGAGAAGCTGGCAAGTCGCGGCACCTTTCTTACTTAAAAAACAGCTCTGATGAAAAGTTTAGCAATGCAGATTTCCGGGAGAGAAGGCTCTCGTATTCTTGTTCACGCTTGAGCACTTGCGTAGGTTTTCTCCCCTTTGTGCGATGTTACTGTTTACATCTGCAGTTCTGTGTCATTACCATATCCACAGGTCATCTGTTGTGTATTGTTCTTATCGTTAAAGTTCACTAAATATATGTTGCGTTATCGTTCTTCTCGTTGAATATGTCCACTGGATATCTGTTGTGTAATTGTTCTTATAGTTAAACATATCAACCAGACATCTGTTATGTTATTGTTTTTTATCGTCAAACATGTTCACTAAAAGTCTGTTTCTATAACATTTTCAAGGTGTGGCTTTTCTACTTCACTGTCTATAAATGAAGAGTAGACGTGGTCATGAAGACTACTCTCTACACAAATATGTTGATACGCTGAAGTCCCTTCGTCCAAATAGGCATGATAAGGAGATTATTTACACTTCTATATCGATGTCACTGATGGCGTATAGTAGAACTTTCATCAATCATTTCATCAGGAATTAAAACAAATAATAGCATTTCATCGCCTAGCAAGCACATGAACAACAGTCTCCAAATCTTAACTTCTAACTCCAGTTCTCCTAGTTCACAAGCTCAACGCTTTGAGTCCAGCTCTCTCTGTCTCTGGTTATCTATGTCTCAGTCTGAGAGTCCACAATCGTAGTCTTGACTGTCTTCCTCATACCATCTCTGTTGACCTGGAGTTCAGAGCACTATTAAATCGGGGTCCTCTTGCCTCTCCGCTGAAGCTTCTCTCTGTCTCCTGACTGATTTCTTCTGACGGTCTTCCTCGGCCGTCTCTCAATCGGTGGTTTGTACATTCAATCGCAGTGTACTAACGAGCAAAGTCTACTTGCCTCTTCTCTGGACTTCTGTTCTTATCTCTCATCTGATGGCTTCTCGGCTGTTCTGGTCGGACCTTCTTTCTTCACTCTTGACTGTCCACGTGCACTGACCATCCTTCTTGTAGTTCTGGTCAGTCGCTACTTGCCGGACCGACGGTATTTCTGACCTCCTCTGTCTCCTCTCTCCTGAACTTCCGTATTTCTTCGTCCTCCCTGTCTCTCCGCTCGCCTTTTTACCTTCAAGGCCAGCTTGATGGATTAACCAATAAATATTTTGGCTCCACCCTTCAGATATCCACTGGTTTCCATGAGCGTTCTGATTGTCCGCCATTCAAATTGCCCCGTGACCTATATGTCGTAAGTTAATTGTCCAACAGGCCACGCCTCAAAATATTTAATTGATCAGCTGATCGGGTTGGTCACTCCTTTATTTAAAAACCGTGTGCAATAGCGTCCTAATAGCGTCATAACGCGTGTCACATAACAGGTGTCATGCGTGTCAGTCTACGTCAGTTTCGTCTACACAATTGCTATTTACCTAAGTCATTATCTTGCTCTTTCATGTCGGAGGTTTTATTGTGTCCTCGCTTTTCATTGTGTGTGCCTTTTTTATTCATCTTTCTATTTTGTTTACTCGTGTTAGCGTTCAGCCATACAGTGTCAAGGAAGTTTGTTTTTTCTACCAAAGGCAATAGAAAATGTTCATGAACATAAAACACTAGGACTCATCATTGATCAGCATTTAACTTGGAATTCTCACGTACATAACCTAACAAACTTGATTGCACAGAAAGTTTACCAACTAGCCAAAATCAAACACTTTATCGACAAAGACACAAGAAAGATATAGTACATAGCACACATACAAACACACTTAGATTACTGTTTCATAATCTGGGATTGATGCTCAGTTTCAAACACAAAAAGGCTCCACTCACTTCACAAACGAGCATTAAATCTGATTTGTGACAAACACCCAGTACAGACTGTAGATCAGCACAAACAACTAAAAATTCTACTCCTCAAAAATAGAATCATTTTTAACAAAGTTAAGTTTGTTCACAGAATTCTGTCATACAATGCTCCGCCTTACTTGTGGTCACTGTTTACGTATAACACTAGACATAGCCAGCGTTTAAAAACTGCCTTCTTCCTAAACCCAGGATTGATCTGTACAAGAAAATCCTTGCATACTCTGCAGTACAGCTCTGGAACACCCTCCCCTACCATTTAAAATCCATTAGCAATACTTCATCCTTTAACTCAAACCTGTTTCATTACTTTACTTGCTTGTAATTATATGCCTCCATAGAATAACCAGCAATCTCTCAACCCATGACTCGCCAACCATCAAATACAAAAATGACATAGTTCGAAAAGAAACTTGTTAGATATTGTTAGAAATTATTTTAATGTTTGTTAAAAAACATATGTTAGAAGATCAGTACTGACAATGTATTTTTGATTTTTTTCTGTGCATGCGCGTGTATGTGTGCGTGAGTGCTATTTTATTAGGTTAATTACGTCTTCTCTTTTACTTTGAATGTAATAGTTTAATCTTACACTTTTTTGACAAGTTTTTTTTCCTAATGTAATTTGTATACTTGTATTAAATCGAGAGTGTGGAAAGAATGAAAGATGGAGTGATGAAGGGCAGAATGTAAGACGGGCCTACTTGTCTAATTCTTTACCCTTTAAAAATAAAGATTCATTCATTCATTCATTCATTCATACCTTGCCCTAATTTTCCTATTTAATTTTTATGCTGCTATTAGATGTTACTATTATGCCCACAATATATTCATAGTCATATTCATTAATAATAATAATAATAATAATCATTACTTACAAGGCCATGCTATATATCACACTTTTTAAACACACAGCGATAGATAGCAAACATGTTCATTAGATATCTGTTTCACACTTTTAAACACATAGTGATAGACAGCAAAGTCACGAATGACAGCTTAATGAAAGTTTATTCATCACTCGTGACTGACAGGTGCCCAGGGGTTGGTTCAGCATACAACGTAAAAGCATAATCAGTAATTCCCTGTAGAAATCGTAGTCCTACCGTACAACATACTGAACTCTTGCGATGAAATAATATTCTGATGATCAGGCTGAGAGAGGTTTTGTTCTTGTAACTGATTATTGAGAGGTAACATAACGACTATTTTGCAACGTCGTATCAATTAATACCAAATAACTGTATAAGTTTCCCACTTGACGGTTAAATCCTTCCTTTACCCGCCAACTGACCACCTCGCCTTGCCGCCCTGCCGGCTACTGCTGTAACCGCTCCTAGTTCTACCGATCCCCTGATCGTGGACCGCCGGACCCAGATCGAAGCCGTGGGCTTGAACATTTGGTCCCTGATCACAGGGCATCAGAAGACCTTTGTTCTATATAGCGACTATTGACTTGTGTCATTCGGAGAGCAGACATCTTTAATGTCCCACCTCTTTCTGGCCGATCTTCCCGGGGAAACACTACATTTATAACAAGGTAGAGCTTGGATTCTTAGATCCCTTCATTGAACCAGCAGGCGGGGTCGTCGTCTCAGTGTTTAGAAGATGGCGCTGTCTGGAGGGTGTGTTCCACGGAAAAGAGGCGCCTGAGAACGCCGACACATGAAAGAATTTAACGTTAAAACTTTGTGTGTAATGTTCTGTGGGCGTGCGTGTCGTAAGGTTTGAAAGCACGAGAGACATAAGCGCGACTCGGGTGACGGAGATGCCATAACATAACGACGAGGAAGATCTAGCTGCAGAATTAACTTCACTTTCTCCGAAACTTTCCAATATTCAAAATGTTAATTTCTCAACAGCACGTCCATCTTATAGTGAGAACACAAATGTAACTTAATGACAGCGGACGATGACTGAAAATTGACTCTGACTTCCCTTATTAAACATTGGCCCCTCTCAGGCCGTGAGTTCTATAGGTGACTCGTTGATAGAGGAGTACTAGCAAGGTGGTGACATAACAACACCCGAAAGATAACGAAATCAAATATAGGTCTCCTTCTTGAAGGTTTTTTTCTTCCTCCTTTTCCACACGTGTTCTTTACTTCAAGAAGGCGTCTACTTACTACTTGTGGGCGACTTCCGTCTTCACCGTGGACTTTTAAATGATTCAGAATCTGCATCTTTACATTTCTACACAGCTTCCTGCTACTTCAAATGTTACTACGTTTCTAACTGTGGCGTCGTTTCTTTGCTTCGAGGCGTCGTTTCGTTGCTTCGAGGCGTCGTTTCTTTGCTTCGAGGCGTCGTTTCGTTGCTTCGAGGCGTCGTTTCGTTGCTTCGAGGCGTCGTTTCGTTGCTTCGAGGCGTCATTCAGTTTCGTTTGTGAAAAATGTTGCGAAAGACAAACATTCTGGCTCTGAGAGTACCTGGAAGGGCCTGGCTGTGTCCTAATCTGAAGCAGAAACAGGTTGAGCTGTAGCAACCTGCTTTCACGAGCGCCTAACATCAAGAGCCCTTTTCTGGGCCAAAAGAGTAAAAGCCAAACGGGTCGCGGCATTGGAAACAGGAACAAGGTGAAGTGAACGGCGTCAATAGAAATAATGTCCTATGTGAGTGAAAATGATGTCAATAGAGGTAATGTCCCATGTTAATGAAAATGATGTCAATAAAAGTAATGTCCCATTGTAATATGTTAAAGTTCTGAATTATTATTATATCAATGAAGAGTGTGTTCTCCTTTGAATTTACTGTAGTCTTTATACTCGTAGATCTTTTATATGATCGTTAGATTGTCTTTCTTTGTTATGTTGTCTTTCTTTGTTAGGTTGTCTTTCTTTCTTAGGTTGTCTTTCTCTCGCTTCTATTTTAGGTTGTAGCAGCGACAACATTTCATATCCCATGTCACTTTTTATTTTATGAAATACTACTTCTTCTTTTGTTCACTTTACAATTTCAGAATATCACTACACGTGGTACTGTATGGTTCACCACAAGACTGAAATCTTAACATACATCATCATCATCATCATCGTTTCACTCCCTTGAGAGCATAGACTACGGATGATAAAGGTTCTCCAGCCATCCATGTTCTTGGAATTATTCTCTGCTTCCTTCCATGCGTATCCCTTGTCTCTGAGCACTGTCATAATTTCTCTTCACCAAGTAAATCTAGGTATTCCTCGTTTTCTATTTCCTGGAGGATTCCATGTCAGTGCCTGTCTTGCTAAGCTGGTGAAGGGTTTTCTGAGAGTGTGGCCAATCCGCCTCCATTTCCTAGACATGATTTGTAGGTTCATAGGTTCTTGTCCTGCCCTTTCCCATACCTCCTCGTTCCTGATCTTCTCCTGCCATTTAATGTTTAAAATCCTCCTCAAGCAGTAGTTCATGAATACTAATACATATAGTCACTATAAAATTCAGATGGTTTGTTCCAGAATCAAATTATAGTTCACCTTTAATGTTCACAAAACAAAATTCACATGTATTAAAGGGAGGCATCTCCGAAAGCTTTCACACAATGTTACAAAAATATAAAATCTTTCTGCATGTCTCGCGCAATACAAATAATCACTTTTTAACTTGAAACACGTCTCCTGTCTGTCTTAAACTACTTCTGGTTCTAAACTGCTTCTCTGTCTCTTGAATATCTGTTTGGTCTACTTGTCCCTCGGTTCTGCGTATCGTTGTTGTCCTATCTCTCCTTCTATTCCTCTTTTTCTCTGTCCTGTTCTGTTCTTTTTTTTTTCAAAACTGCATGCCTGGCTTATAATGTATATCGTAAATCAATTGTCCAATGGGACACATCTCTGGACCTTTCTATTGGTCAGCCCGTTGACTATATACTGATTGGTCTTCGGGATAAGTCGGTCCACTCCCTTTGGTCATTCTATTGCTCCGCTGGACTAGTCATGTATGCAAATTGTGTCCTAAGATTAGCAAATATGCCTCACCTGTCAATAAGTCTGTTGTGTCAAATCCATCTATTCGATTTTATGGCGTGGGTAAGCACTTCTTATGCAGTATCAGGCGTCTGCGATACCTGTAGGGAACATATACACAGTGTCCTTATGTCTGTCTCCATATTGTTGATTTAACCATTGAGTTTAGTCGTGTCAAGACTGTTATAATCTGGGTGTACCCCTTTAATCTGCCTTTCCCTCAGCTTCATTATGTCTTTTATTTGAAGGTATCTACCTTCTGGCGTAATAACAATAATACGGTGGGAGTGTTCCTCTTCCACCGGTTCTCAAATTATTTACTTCGTTTCTTACTTACATTTTATTTATCAATAATAATAATAATAACTATACTAAAAATGCTAATAATACTAATAATAATTATAATATAATATTAATACTATCCTAATTTATAAGGCTATAGTAATCCTACAAACACAACTAACACAGCACTATGTTATGCCATGTCAGCTGAAGAGGTGTCCCATGTGAAAAGAAGTGACGTCCCATGTGAATGGAAGTGAATGTCCCATGTGAAAAGAGTATCATTTGCTGGAACTCTAGATAGTAATTTGCTTACAATGAAAACGGAAGAGACAGTACCAGGAAGAAATGTCTTGCGCACAAGTTTTGGGAGCAAAGAGAAGCATAACATTTTTATAACAAGCAAAGAGAAGCATAACATTTTTATAACAAGCAAAGAGAAACATAACATTTTTATAACAAGCAAAGAGAAGCATAACATTTTTATAACAAGTAAAGAGAAGCATAACATTTTTATAAGAAGCAAAGAGAAGCATAACATTTTTATGACAAGCAAAGAGAAGCATAACATTTTTATGACAAGCAAAGAGAAGCATGATTTGTTAAACCTTGAAACCGACTTACCAGCCCCACAGCTAAATATCAACCTAGATGAAATTAAATTGCTTGAAATTGAAACAGCAGTGAATTTAATGGCTAACAGCAAAGCTGCATGTGAAGATGAAATAACAGCCGAAATGCTAAAAGCTATCAATAGTGACAACATGGGACAATTACAGAGAATGTTTAACAAGATTTGGAAAGAAGAAAAGGTCCCTTCTAATTGGAAAAAAGGAATCATTGTTAAAATACCCCCCAAAAAAGGCAAACTTAGTGACTGTAACAATTGGAGAGGATAACCTTAATATCAGTTGTGTCAAAAGTATTTTGCAAGGTCATTTTGAATAGTCTTAAAGATATAGTGGATACTGTAATGAGAAAAGAACAAGCAGGAGTTCGAAAAGGGAGAAGCTGTCTCGACCAGATCTTTACTCTCAGAATAATACTTGAAGAACATATTGAAAAGCAGAAACCATTAATACTGAACTTCATAGACTTTAACAAGGCATTTGATAGCATACACAGAGATTCATTATGGAGAATTTTAAGTCTATATGGAATACCATCTAAAATTGTCAACATCATTAAGGACTTCTACAATGGATATGTTTGTGCAGACAAGACAGAAGAAGGGATGAGTGAATGGTTCTAGATTGAAACAGGTGTGAAACAAGGATGTATACTGTCTCCTTTACTTTTTGGAATTACAATAGACTTCATATTGAAAAAATGCTGCACAGGTAACACAGGTACTGACTGGGTACATGGGACTGAACTAGAAGACCTTGATTTTGCTGATGACATAACTCTTATCAGTAACAATGTGAATTCCATGCAAGAAAAAACAGATAGCCTGTCTTCATTGGTTAGCAAAATGGGACTTGAAATTAATACGGACAAAACAAAAATAATGAAAATTCTCATTAATCAAAATGGAAAAATACACATAGAAGGGACAGATATTGAAGAAGTCAATCAATTTGCATACCTTGGCAGCTACATAGACCAGGATGGTGACACTAGAAAGGACGTTAGTATCAGAATTGCAAAAGCAGCATCGATCTTCAAGAATCTTGAGAACATGTGGAATTCAAAAGTTATAAGCACAAAAACTAAGTTAAGATTATTCAATTCAAATGTAATATCCACCCTCATTTATGCATGCGAAAGCTGGAAAACAACTAAAGAAATAGACAAGAAATTAGACTCTTTTGAAAACAAATGCCTCGGCATCAAGTGGAATGAATTCAAGAACAATACAGAGATAAGACAGATGACTGGACAACAACCAGTCTCATAGGTGATCAGGAAAAGAAGATGGACATACGTTGGTCACGTGATGAGAAAAAATGATCAGAGAATCCCAAAACAAGCTATCAAATGGAACACAACAGGCCGAAGAAAAAAGAGGCAGACCGCGTGAAACTCTGAAGAGGACATTGTTAAGAGAGGCCAAATTAGTAGGTATAAAATCCCTTGATGAGGTTGAAAGACTCGCCGAAGACAGGAAAAATTGGCGAACTACTTTGCAAGCCCTATGTGACGTTTAACGGCACGGGAAGGATATAAGATATAAGAAAGAGAAACATAACATTTTTATGAGAAGCAAAGAGAAGTATAATATGTTTATGACAGGCTAAGAGAAGCTCAATATTTTATGATAAGCAAAGAGAAGCATAACATTTTTATGACAAGTAAAGAAAAGCATAACATTTTTATGATAGGCAAAGACAAGCATAATATTTTAAGACAACAAAGAGAAGCATAATATTTTTATGACAAGTAAAGAGAAGCATAATATTTTTATGATAGCCAAAGACAAGCATAATATTTTTGTGACAACAAAGAGAAACATACTATTTTTATGACAGGCAAAGAAACGCATAATATTTTTATGATGGGCAAAGGGAAGCATAATATTTTTATGACAGGCTAAGAGAACCATAACATTTTTATGAGAGGCAAAGAGAAGCATAACATTTTTATGACAGGCTAAGAGAAGCATAATATTTTTATGACAGGCAAAGAGAAGCATAACATTTTTATGACAGGGTAAGAGAAGCATAGCATTTTTATGACAGGCTAGGACAAGCATAATATTTTTATAACATGCTAAGAGAAACATAACATTTTTATGACACTCAAAGAGAAGCATAACATTTTTATGACAGGCAAAGAGAAGCATAACATTTTAATGACAGGCAAAGAGAAAAATAACATTTTTAAGACAACAAAGAGAAGCATAACATTTTTATGACAAGCAAAGAGAAGCATAACATTTTTATGACAAGCAAAGAGACGCATAATATTTTTATGACAGGCTAAGAGAAGAAGTCACTACGAGGGTGTCATTCCGTGGGCGTCATTAAGAAGATGTCATTACGAGGCAGAGCTTGACCTGTTTCTCCATTATGGTGGAGGAACCTCCCAAGAAACCTCCTTCTTTGCACCTACCCCGTGAGTTCAGTCAAGTCATTATTACCCACTTCCTATCCGACTCGATGTCGGTGAATGAAGATCGTTACAGGAGCTGACATTGATTGTTACATGGAAGCGTACATGAAATAAACCAGTCCTTTATCTTCTTCTAATTTATTAGCTTCCATTGATGCTTTATCTCCAAGTTCATACACAGCCCTTATGATTTGTTACTCGTTTTTTTACTCAATGTTTTCTCTGTTTCTGTGTGCATCTAAAACTGAATGTTCATATACATTCTGTTTAGCACTTCTTTGTCTTCTGTCCCTAGAATTCGCCCTATATTTCTGTGTAAATGCATCCCAAGTGCTTCTGTTTCCTTTCCCATTTTCTTATCTAATGTCCAAGCTTCTACACAACAAAGAAGTGTGGAGTAATATAACATTGAATGACTTCTGGTCCCATTTGCTGTTTCGAAGTACGAGCTTTTCCCCCAGTTTTGTTGAATGTGTGTTTGACCATTTTTAAGTGTTTAAGTTCCATTCCCCATGGCATGTTTTAACGTGTCTCAAATATACGAACGTTGTCGGTTGTGAAAGTATTTTTCTGGTGGGGAGGGGGGGGAGTATTTCCTTTGTTTTTAATATCTGTGTTAGTATGTTTTAATATCTGTGTTACTATGTTTTAACATCTGTGTTACTATGTTTTAATATCTGTGTTAGTATGTTTTAACATCTGTGTTACTGTGTTTTAATATCTGTGTTACTATGTTTTAACATCTGTGTTACTATGTTTTAATATCTGTGTTACTATGTTTTAATATCTGTGTTACTATGTTTTAATATCTGTGTTACTATGTTTTAATATCTGTGTTACTATGTTTTAATATCTGTGTTACTATGTTTTAATATCTGTGTTACTATGTTTTAATATCTGTGTTACTATGTTTTAATATCTGTGTTACTATGTTTTAATATCTGTGTTACTATGTTTTAATATCTGTGTTACTATGTTTTAATATCTGTGTTACTATGTTTTAATATCTGTGTTACTATGTTTTAATATCTGTGTTACTATGTTTTAATATCTGTGTTACTATGTTTTAATATCTGTGTTACTATGTTTTAATATCTGTGTTACTATGTTTTAGTATCTGTGTTACTATGTTTTAATATCTGTGTTACTATGTTTTAATATCTGTGTTACTATGTTTTAATATCTGTGTTACTATGTTTTAATATCTGTGTTACTATGTTTTAGTATCTGTGTTACTATGTTTTAATATCTGTGTTACTGTGTAAGTCGGCTGAGATAACCTTCCCTGACAAGAGAGGCCTGGAGAAGTTTATAGTTATCACATATTGCTCGAGCCCGGAATGTGAACTAAGGGGCACAGGAATTGTAATTTAAGACAGAGTGCTTGAGTTTTTAGTTTGTGGGACACTTAAGATTCTCAGACTGAGCGATTATGTGTTAGAAAATGACTTAACTCATAACTGGAGAGAGACAAGAGAAATGTCTCCATGTTTCGTCTCTTTGTGACTGAACGAGTGACCCAAGTTTTCTGTTGTCAGTGTTTTTGTATTCGCGTCTGCTCCATCAGTAATTTGGGCTATTGAATGCTATCATGATCAAAGTCACTCACAGATCACTCATCGTCATCATGTTCACTATTAAGTATTCTTTGAATCGCCCTATCCAGTATTTAGATATCAGTGTTTGCTATCACTGTGCACGAGATAACCAGTGTTATCACCGAATGTTTTATCCACGCAGGCAGAGATAGCTATCCACGTCCACTTGGACACTCTGAAACGAGTGGAGATCTTCCAGGCGACGGAGGCTGGATTTCTCTGCGAGCTGGTGCTCAGGCTTAGGCCCGTGCTCTTCTCCCCTGGAGATTACATTTGCAGGAAAGGTGAGGGTCAAGGTCGCGTCAGAATATTTAATCTTATACTTTTGACCGGTCCAGAATGCCTTCATGCTGCACTTGACTTAGTTCAGGTTGGTCATGGAATAACTAATCAGGTTTTTTTTTTCCTCTTCCTGGTCGGAGAGGCCGGTCTCGTGTAGTTGAGGTTGAGGATGTTTATGTAACATGAATGTCACATGATAAACAAATGAATGTCACATGATAAACAATCTGAAAACGTCTCGGCAGTTGAACCCCGATGTCAGTGTCAGTGAGTGTGGTGTTGACACTTTCAGTGATATCCTGACGTTATATGTCTATGGCAAAAAATGTGCCATGTTATTTTTATGCATGGCTAATTAATCTATCACAAACCACGCCCACCAAAGATCAAAGTAAATATTTTATCGGTGTTGTAAATAAAATGAGGATCGTACAGCACAAAGTGTTCAAACAAGTGTCGGAGTTACACTCTTCTGAGGTCTGATACTTAAGCATGGGGCCTGCTTGACCCTGCCTGACCCTGCTTGTATGTACGTTACACTAATCTTAAAACCGAGCTCCAGTTCTTCGATTTGAACCATAATTTGAAGCTGCCGTTCAGGGACCACCACATTTCAGCGTCCCCTGCGCGTGGCTGTACTTTTGTAGTTTATGTGCTGAATGAAATTCGAGAGATCACTTCTCATATCTGAAGCCAGTACGGAGAAACATTAGACTTACACAGCAGGTGGAACTTTACGGTTAACAGAACAAAATCTCCAACGAGGAACTGAGAGACGTTAAGCGCATTCTAAAGCTACCATACACACGAAAAGGGATGTTTTATTTTTATGCAGGTATTGCTTCCGAAAGCCAAGAATATTTTTATGAATAAAGAAACAAACTGAACAAAGAGACAAACTCAGTAAAGAGATAAACTGAATAAAGAGACAAACTGAATAAAGAGATGAACTGAATAAAGAGATAAACTCAATAAAGATATAAACAGAATAAAGAGACAAACTGAATAAAGAGATGAACTGAATAAAGAGATAAACTGAATAAAGAAGCAAACTGAATAAACAGATAAACTGAATAAAGAGACAAACTGAATAAACAGACAGACTGAATAAAGAGACAAACAGAATAAATAAGTAAACTGAATAAATAAGCAAACTCAAAATATTGACAAACTGAATAAAGAGACAAACTAATAAAGAGATCAACTGAATAAAAGACAAATTGAATAAAGATGTACACTGAATAAAGAGATCAGCTAAATAAAAAGAGACAAACTGAATAAAGAGACAAGATAAATAAAGAAATAAACTGAATAAAGAAACAAACTAATAAAGAGACACACTGAATAAAGTAACAAACTGAATAAAGAGGCAAGATGAATAAAGAAATAAACTGAATAAAGAGACAAACTGAATAAAGAGACAAGCTAAATTAAGAGATAAACTGAATAAGAAAGCAAACTGAATAAAGAGACAAATTGAATAACGAGATAAACTGAATAAAAAAGACAAACTGGATAAAGAGACACACTGAATAAAGAAGTAAAGTGAATAAAGAGACAAACTGAAAAAAAGGTAAACTGAATAAAGAGACAAACTATTAAAGAAACAAACTGAGTAAAGAGATGAACTGAATAAAGAAGCAAACGGAATCAAGAGACAACTGAAGAAGGAGATAAACTGAATAAAGTGACAAACTAATAAAGAGACACATTGAGTATAGAGATAAAATGAATAAAGAAATAAACTGAATAAAGAGATAAACTGAATAAAAAGCAAAATGAATAGAGAGACAAACAGAATAAAGAAATAAACTAAATAAAAAGCCCAACTGAATAAAGAGACAAACTGAATAAAAGGAAAACTGAATAAAGAGGCACACTGAAAAAAAGGTAAACTGAATAAAGAGACAAACTATTAACACTGTGCACGAGATAACCAGTGTTATCACCGAATGTTTTATCCACGCAGGCAGAGATAGCTATCCACGTCCACTTGGACACTCTGAAACGAGTGGAGATCTTCCAGGCGACGGAGGCTGGATTTCTCTGCGAGCTGGTACTCAGGCTTAGGCCCGTGCTCTTCTCCCCTGGAGATTACATTTGCAGGAAAGGTGAGGGTCAAGGTCGCGTCAGAATATTTAATCTTATACTTTTGACCGGTCCAGAATGCCTTCATGCTGCACTTGACTTAGTTCAGGTTGGTCATGGAATAACTAATCAGGTTTTTTTTTTTCCTCTTCCTGGTCGGAGAGGCCGGTCTCGTGTAGTTGAGGTTGAGGATGTTTATGTAACATGAATGTCACATGATAAACAAATGAATGTCACATGATAAACAATCTGAAAACGTCTCGGCAGTTGAACCCCGATGTCAGTGTCAGTGAGTGTGGTGTTGACACTTTCAGTGATATCCTGACGTTATATGTCTATGGCAAAAAATGTGCCATGTTATTTTTATGCATGCCTAATTAATCTATCACAAACCACGCCCACCAAAGATCAAAGTAAATATTTTATCGGTGTTGTAAATAAAATGAGGATTGTACAGCACAAAGTGTTCAAACAAATGTCGGAGTTACACTCTTCTGAGGTCTGATACTTAAGCATGGGGCCTGCTTGCCTTGCCTGACCCTGCTTGTATGTGCGTTACAATAATCTTAAAACCGAGCTCCAGTTCTTCGATTTGAACCATAATTTGAAGCTGCCGTTCAGGGACCACCACATTTCAGCGTCCCCTGCGTGTGGCTGTACTTTTGTAGTTTATGTGCTGAATGAAATTCGAGAGATCACTTCTCATATCTGAAACCAGTACAGAGAAACATTTGACTTACACAGCAGGTGGAACTTTACGATTGACAGAATAAAATCTCCAACGAGGAACTGAGAGACGTTAAGCGCATTCTAAAGCTACCATACACACGAAAAGGGATATTTTATTTTTATGCGGGTATTGCTTCCGAAAGCCAAGAATATCTTTATGAATAAAGAAACAAACTGAACAAAGAGACAAACTCAGTAAAGAGATAAACTGAATAAAGAGACAAACTGAGTAAAGAGATGAACTGAATAAAGAGATAAACTCAATAAAGATATAAACAGAATAAAGAGACAAACTGAGTAAAGAGATGAGCTGAATAAAGAGATAAACTGAATAAAGAAGCAAACTGAATAAACAGATAAACTGAATAAAGAGACAAACTGAATAAACAGACAGACTGAATAAAGAGACAAACAGAATAAATAAGTAAACTGAATAAATAAGCAAACTCAAAATATTGACAAACTGAATAAAGAAACAAACTAATAAAGAGATCAACTGAATAAAAGACAAATTGAATAAAGATGTACACTGAATAAAGAGATCAGCTAAATAAAAAGAGACAAACTGAATAAAGAGACAAGATAAATAAAGAAATAAACTGAATAAAGAAACAAACTAATAAAGAGACACACTGAATAAAGTAACAAACTGAATAAACAGGCAAGATGAATAAAGAAATAAACTGAATAAAGAGACAGACTGAATAAAGAGACAAGCTAAATAAAGAGATAAACTGAATAAGAAAGCAAACTGAATAAAGAGACAAATTGAATAACGAGATAAACTGAATAAAAAAGACAAACTGGATAAAGAGGCACACTGAAAAAAAGGTAAACTGAATAAAGAGACAAACTATTAAAGAAACAAACTGAGTAAAGAGATGAACTGAATAAAGAAGCAAACGGAATCAAGAGACAACTGAAGAAGGAGATAAACTGAATAAAGTGACAAACTAATAAAGAGACACATTGAGTATAGAGATAAAATGAATAAAGAAACAAACTGAATAAAGAGATAAACTGAATAAAAAGCAAAATGAATAGAGAGACAAACAGAATAAAGAAATAAACTAAATAAAAAGCCCAACTGAATAAAGAGACAAACTGAATAAAAGGAAAACTGAATAAAGAGGCACACTGAATAAAAGGATAAACAGAATAAACAGGTGAACTGAATAAAGTGGTAAACTGAATAAAGAAGCAAACTGAATAAAGTGGCAAAATAAATAATGTGGCAAAATTGAATAAAGAAGCAAACTGAATAAAAAGACAAAAAGAGACAAACTGAATGAAGAGACAGACTAATAAAGAAGCAAACTGAATAAAGAGACACATTGAATAAAGAGATAAACTGAATAAAGAAGGAAACTGAATAAATAAACAAAATGAATAAAGAAACAAACTGAATAAATAAGCAAACTGAATAATGTGACAAACTGAATAAAGAGATAAACTGAATAAAGAAGCAAACTGAATAAAGAAACACATTGAAAAAAAGAGAGAAATTGAATAAAGAAGCAGACTGAATAAAGAAGCAGACTGAATAAAGAAGCAAACTGAATAAAGAGACAAACTGAACAAAGAAGCAAACTGAATAAAGAGACAAACTGAATAAAGAGAAAAACTGAATAAAGAAGCAAACTGAATAAAAAGACAAAAAGAGACAAACTGAATGAAGAGACAGACTAATAAAGAAGCAAACTGAATAAAGAGACACATTGAATAAAGAGATAAACTGAATAAAGAAGGAAACTGAATAAATAAACAAAATGAATAAAGAAACAAACTGAATAAAGAAACACATTGAAAAAAAGAGAGAAATTGAATAAAGAAGCAGACTGAATAAAGAAGCAGACTGAATAAAGAAGCAAACTGAATAAAGAGACAAACTGAACAAAGAAGCAAACTGAATAAAGAGACAAACTGAATAAAGAGAAAAACTGAATAAAGAAGCAAACTGAATGAATTAGTAAACTGAATAAAGAGACAAAATGAATAAAGACGAAAACTACAATTAGAGACAAAGTGATAATAGAGACAAACTAATAAAGAAGGAAACTGGATAGAGATACAAACTAATAAAGAGACAAATCGAAAATAGAGACAAACTGAAAATAGAGACAATCTGACAATATAAGCAAAATGAAAATAGGGGCAAACTGATAATAGAAACAAAGTGAATATAGAAAAAAAAAGGAAAATAGAGCCAGACGAAAAATAGAGGCATACTGAAAATACAGGCAGATTGAAAGTAGAGACAGATTGAAAATAGAGACGAACTGAATAAAGAGATACACTGAGTAAAGAGACAAAATTAAAACAGAAGCAAACTGAATAGAGTTTAACTGAAAACAGAGACATATTGGAAACAGAGACATATTGGAAACAGAGACATATTGGAAACAGAGACATATTGGAAACAGAGACATATTGGAAACAGAGACAAACTGAATAAAGAGACAAAATGAAAATAGAGTAAAAAGACAGACTGAAAATAGAGACAAATTGTTAATAGAAACAAACTGAATAAAGAGACCAACTGAAAACAGAGGCAAACTGAAAATAGAGACAAATTGAAAATAGAGGCAAACTGAAACTAGGTGCAAACTGATAAAAGAAGCGAAGTATATATATATAAAGGAAAATAGAGGCAGATTGAAAAGTAGAGGCAAAGTGAAAGCAGAAGAAAACTATTGTCATTTTCCTTCCATGTCTTATTTTTTCTTTAGCGATAACTGACGTCCCAGGTCCATAACACCTACATTCACAAATACAGTATAAAAACGTCACCCTACATATAACAGCTACATTCACAAATAAAGCATAAAAACGTCACACTACATATAACAGCAGATGTACTGGGGTTCGCCGTTCCTGTAGAGGCAAAGCGAAAATAACGAAATTGAACATAAAGGCAAAGTGAAAACAGAGGTGAACTGAGCATAAATTGCTCTGAAAACAGAGTCAAACTGAGCAAAGATTTCAGCTTTTCTGTCATTTCTTGAAGGCAAAGAAGCTGGGAAATTCACCTAAAATTCAGCGCCATGAATGTGGGACTACACAATAGCTGACAGAAGGTGAACGATTAAACAGAAAAACAAATCAAAAAGTGCCCAACGAAGTTACTGATTAGTAGGAAATAGTGCATGGACGTTTTGGGATGTTGGAGAGAATCCCTTTGGTGTATACATCCCCTCGCCATCACCCTATCCTTCTCCCTCCCCATTTAACCCATTAGGTCTATTTCAGATATTAAATAGAAGTCTCCAGGTGGGACAAAGTAAAATTTACGAGGTGGATGGGATGGAGAGAGCCTTACGTCTTGGAAGATTCCACTCTCTTCCTCATCAAGTGTTGAAATTCATATCATCATTTTCATCATCTTCATCATCATCATCAAATACCGCCTTAGTAGATGTAGGCATGAAAAATCTTATTTGTTATGGTTCTTTAATACCGTCACGAAGAACACCTTTTTTCTGTATTTCTTTGTTTGTGCCACTTAGTCGGCCTGTCCAGATATTTCTTTTTCAGTCCTGGCCTCTAGTTTGTGTTGCTTTGCTTTGACTTTTCCAGAACTGTCAGCTTCTGCCATTCGTTGTCTTCTCTTAACACATCTAGACTTGGGTTACTTAATGGTTTCTTGATGGTTTTAGTTATTTTGTTGTCTTTTCCTTACAGTTTTAATTGTCTTGGTTGCCTTTTCCTACTATTATAAAATATATTGATTGTTTTCTTTCAGTGTGGTTTTAATTATTTTGATTATCTTTTCCTTAAGATTTTAATTATTTTGATTATCTTTTCCTTAAGGTTTTACTTATTTTGAATGTCTTTATCTTACGGTTTTAATTATTTTGATTGTCTTTGCCTTAAGATTTTAATTATTTTGATTGTGTTTCCTTAAGGTTTCAATTATTTTGAGTATCTTTTTCTTAAAGTTTTAATTATTTTAATTATCTCTTTTAAGGTTTTAATTATTTTGATTACCTTTTTCTTAAGGTTTTAATTATTTTGATTATCTTTTTCTTAAAGTTTTAATTATTTTGATTATATTTTCCTTAAAGTTTTAATTATTTTATTTGTCCATTTTCTTGTGGTTTAAATTATTTTAATTGGTTTTTCCTCCAGGTTTTAATTAGTTTCCATTGTTTTTGTAAATTCTCTGACGAGTTTTCAGTTCATTTTCAGCCTTCGCTTGCAGAGCAGATGCTTCTTCTTCTTCTTCTTTTTCACAGCATTTCTTTGCCTCATATTTTTGCTTGTATCCGTTTAATACACGCTGTTGTTGCCTAAACGAGGACTAATACAGGCTCTGTAGAGCCCTGTAAGGCTGCTTTCCACCAGTTTTAAAGCCATTATTCTCGGATAAGTGAATGAAAAACTGACTTGATCCTGATGTCTGCTTTGTTTTCAACGGAACTGCTTTATTCAAAACATGTGTTGAGAAGAACTTGGAAAGGCTGGCACAAGAATCCTCGCTTGGCTTTCTACCCAAGTCATCGGGAAATGCCAATCGTGTTTGCGTTTGGCAGCAAAAGAAAACTGGATGGAATTGAATTAAATTTCAGTGATCAATTAAGAGACCTGTGATTTTCAATTCATCAGAAAGATCTTTTTTTTTTTTTTTACTTTTTTTTCCACTCATTCATCTGCATGATGAAGATGTAAATGAGGGTTCGAAAGGAGAACAGACATAAGATTTTGGAAGGTTTTTTTTGGTTTGTTTTTGTACGAGGAAATTAAGTTTGTTAAACAGATGTGTCTTTAAAGGGGGAGACAATCTAAGACCCTGGATTTTGTTCTTTTGTGTTCGTCGCTCTTCTTTTAAAAAGGGGATAAAACGAGCATAAAAAGGGGAATTCGTGTTCATCCCTCTTCTTTGCCGTTTAATCAAGACGATGCCCTAAGTTTTTCCACGCCCGTGCTCAAAATTCGTAGTTTGAAAGCCTGGGTTATCTGACAAGACCAGAGTCAAGATGGCGACTCAGGAAGTACAAGGCTGGCTGATTACTTCCCTGTAACCTCTCACTTCCGCTTATTTGCACTCGGCCAAATGAGGATGATATCGAAAAACAGTCGTCAAATCACACGAGGAAGGAACTACAGCAACTAGTCTCTGCCTCATAGCGAAGAACATAGCCGTTACCAGCATTAAGATGAGGAGAAAGTCGCCTTGGACGCAGATCTCGGGAAGACACAATACTGAACTTTGAGGGGCACAGTTTTATACGGACTTGTTAGTTATTTTTTGTTTGTGGGGTGGGGCAAAGGGAGGCACTTCCGAGTAGTTAGACTTACAACAAGCATAAAATAACCTGGGTTCGTTCCTGGCCAAGAAGCACATGTCTAGGTAGGCCACCACGACTGTTGTCTCCTTGACAAGGTTGATGTCCATGAGTAGCTGGCATAAATAGGACAGATCGATAGCCTCCTAATAACTGCTTCGGTTCTTTCAGCTTTCAATCTTAGCATTGAGAGATCGAAGTGTTCTCCTGAACAGTTAGTGGACTGCCCGTACTTGATTAGTCAGTGCGCCGTCTGCTTTTAACTAGTTAGTGCGCCGTTTGCCTTTAACTAGTTAGTGCGCCGTCTGCTTTTAACTAGTTAGTGCGTCGTCTGCCATTAACTAGTTAGTGCGCCGTTTGCCTTTAACTAGTTAGTGCGCCGTCTGCCTTTAACTGGTTAGTGTCCCGTCTGCCTTTAACTGGTTAGTGCGCCGTCTTCCTTTAACTGGTTAGTGCGCCGTCTGCCTTTAACTGGTTAGTGCGCCGTCTGCCTTTAACTGGTTAGTGCGCCGTCTGCCTTTAACTAGTTAGTGCTCCGTCTGCCTTTAACTAGTTAGTGCGCCGTCTATAACAGTATAGTGATTTTTTCTAATGTGGAGGTTAGCTTTTCATTTGGACAAATCAACATCAAAAGCATTACTAGGCTACAATCCAGTAAGTTATAGAATCCTAACAATCAGACTTAGGGGCATTCCTAGAAATGTAACTATCATTCAGATATATGCACCTACATCAGCAGCAGAAGAAGAGGATGTAGAAAACTTTTATAACATACTGCAAACGACAATAGACCAGGTACGGAAAATGATATTGTATTAATAATGGGTGATTTTAATGCAAAAATTGGTACAGAAAGAGCAGAAGACGAAGGACATGTTGTAGGGAAATTTAGCATAGGACATAGAAATGAGGCAGGTGACAATCTAATGGTGTTTTGCATGGAAAATGAGCTAATGATCGCTAACACACTTTATAAACAACATCCAAGAAGACTTTACACATGGACATCACCTGATGGTAAAACCAGGAATCAAATAGATTACATTTTAGTGCAAAGAAGTTGGAGATCAAGTATAACATCAGCAAAAACTTTACCAGGTGCTGATTGTGACACGGACCATGAGTTATTAATAGCAGACATGAAGATAAAGATAAAAAGACAGTTACGGGATCAAGACCACTCCGCTTTGACCTTACAAATATACCAGAGCAATACGGTATAGAAGTGAAGAACCGTTTCGAAATCCTGATGGCTGTACAGGAGGAGATGACACCAGATGAATTGGCTACGCAGGCCAAAGATATCTTAAAAACAGCACCAAAAGACATGGTTCCAGTAAAGAAAACACAAAAGAATGGATGGATTACAGCAGGTACACTAGAACTGATAAAACAACATAGAGAAATGAAGACGCAATGGAAAGTGACAAACAACAACAAAGAGAAATATAAAACTTTAAGAAAAGAAGTACGAAGAAACATAAGAAAAGACAAAAAACAATACATACAAGATTATTGTGAAAGAATAGAAGAACATCAGAAGTGTGGAAGAGATGGTGAAATGTTTAAAGAAATGAAGACATTGATAAGAAATGTCACACCTAAGCTAAATGTAATTTGTGATGTGATGGGGAATACCTTGACAGAGACAGAGTACATTCTAGAAAGATGGAAGGAATATTGCAAAGGAATGTATGAAACAACCGACTGTGGAAACAGAAATCAACAGTGTGAATTATTATTGGAGGAGAAAGAACCTGAACCGACAATAGAAGAAGTTTTATGGGCAATAAAGAATCTGGAAAATGGTAAATCACCAGGATATGATGAGATAACAGCTGAATTTATTAAAGCAGGAGGAAAGGAGTGTGCAACAATCTATCATGCACTGTGCAAAAAGATATGGCATTCAAGTATTTGGCCAAAAGAATGGAAAAGAACTGTATTCATACCACTGCCAAAAAAGGGTAACCTGAAATTATGCACAAACTACAGAACTGTTGCTCTGATTAGTCATGCCAGTAAAATTCTGTTAAAAATCATAATGGGTAGACTTCGAAAGAAAATAGAAGAAGTCAATATGATCCAAGCTGGTTTCAGGCAAGGAAGAGGATCAAGAGATCATATATTCAATCTAAGATTAATAATAGAGAAATGCAGAGAGTTTATTGTGAATCTGTATTTATCCTTTATAGACTACTGAAAGGCATTTGATTGTGTACAACACCAGAAACTTTGGGAAATAATGGAAAAAATGGGGTTTCCAACACATTTGATACAATTAACATCACTGTTGTATCTAGACCAACAAGCAGCAGTAGGAATAAATGGTGAAACAACAACTTGGTTTGACATAAAACAAGGGGTCCGTCAGGGGTCAATATTGTCACCCTACTTATTTAACTTGTATACTGAAAATATAATGACGAATGTTAGAGAAGATGTAGACAAAGAATATTACGATGCCATAACAATTGGAGGTTATGAAATACCAGAGATTAGATATGCTGATGACACAGTGTTACTATCCACAACACAAGAAGGAATGGAAAAACTAATTATGTCAGTCCGTAAGAACAGCGAAGAGTAGAACCTCTATCTTAATGCAAAGAAAACTAAATTGATGACAACTGACAAAACAAACAAGGCAGCTGAAATATATATCAATGAGGAAAAATTGGAAGAAGTGGAGAGTTTTGAATATCTTGGATCACTACTAACTAATAATGGAGATACAATGAGGGAAATTAAAAGGAGGACATCTATTGCTCTTCAGAAAGTAAAACAAATAAAGAATCTGTGGATAGGAGCAGACAGAACTACAAAAATAAGATTTTTAAGGGCATGCATCTTTCCCATCGCAACATATGCCTGTGAGACCTGGACACTTAACAAAACAGCTGAGAAACACATAAATGCCTTTGAATGTAAATGCTACAGAAGAGTTCTCCAAATATCGTGGACACAAAAAAAGAACATATATATCTATACTACAAGAGCTTAATATTGAAGAAGGCTGATTAGTAAAGAGGATTAAAGAGAGAAAACTGAAATATTTTGGACACATTAAACGTCATGATAATTTAGAGAAGACCATTTTGGAAGGTTACATAATGGGAAAAAGAAAAAGAGGAAGACCAAAACGAAGATGGCTGCAAGAAATCGTTGACGATCTGCAGATGGACGCAGCAGCAGCAGGCCATCTTGCTCACAACCGAGAGGCCTACAGGAGTGCTGTTAGGGAGGCAAAGTTCCGCAAGGGACATGCAAATGAATGATGATGATGATGATGGAGGTTAGCTGGGCCAGTCTGGTATTTAAAAGTTGGGTTTTGACAGTTATGTCTCTCTAATTGTTATGTTTCCTACACTTTTGGCTCAGGGCTTGTGCTGGCCAGTGAGCACGTGCAAGTAGAGACTGGTCAGGTGATCGGTTATGGAAACGAGATTTTGGATCAGACGAGATCCTTCTAGTACGTCACGTGGGCTGAAAAACCCGCGAGAAGGACGTAGTTTGTGGTGTAGGAACTTAGTCTGTGTCTTAGTTTTGTAGAGTAGGACGTAGTTGTAGTGTAGGAACTTAGTCTGTGTCTTAGTTTTGTTAGAGTAGGACGTAGTTGTAGTGTAGGAACTTAGTCTGTGTCTTAGTTTTGTTAGAGTAGGACGTAGTTTGTAGTGTAGGAACTTAGTCTGTGTCTTAGTTTTGTTAGAGTAGGACGTAGTTTGTAGTGTAGGAACTTAGTCTGAGCCTTAGTTTTGTTAGAGTAGGACTTAGTTTGTGGTGTAGGAACTTAGTCTGTGTCTTAGTTTTGTTAGAGTAGGACTTAGTTTGTAGTGTAGGAACTTAGTCTGTGTCTTAGTTTTGTTAGAGTAGGACGTAGTTTGTGGTGTAGGAACTTAGTCTGTGTCTTAGTTTTGTTAGAGTAGGACGTAGTTTGTGGTGTAGGAACTTAGTCTGTGTCTTAGTTTTGTTAGAGTAGGACGTAGTTTGTAGTGTAGGAACTTAGTCTGTGTCTTAGTTTTGTTAGAGTAGGACTTAGTTTGTAATGTAGGAACTTAGTCTGTGTCTTAGTTTTGTTAGAGTAGGACGTAGTTTGTAGTGTAGGAACTTAGTCTGTGTCTTAGTTTTGTTAGAGTAGGACTTAGTTTGTAGTGTAGGAACTTAGTCTGTGTCTAGTTTTGTTAGAGTAGGACTTAGTTTGTAGTGTAGGAACTTAGTCTGTGTCTTAGTTGTTAGAGTAGGACTTAGTTTGTAGTGTAGGAACTTAGTCTGTGTCTTAGTTTTGTTAGAGTAGGACTTAGTTTGTAGTGTAGGAACTAGTCTGTGTCTTAGTTTTGTAGAGTAGGACGTAGTTTGTAGTGTAGGAACTTAGTCTGTGTCTTAGTTTTGTAGAGTAGGACTTAGTTTGTGGTGTAGGAACTTAGTCTGTCTTAGTTTTGTTAGAGTAGGACTTAGTTTGTAGTGTAGGAACTTAGTCTGTGTCTTAGTTTTGTTAGAGTAGGATTAGTTTGTAGTGTAGGAACTTAGTCTGTGTCTTAGTTTTGTTAGAGTAGGACTTAGTTGTAGTGTAGGAACTAGTCTGTGTCTTAGTTTTGTAGAGTAGGACGTAGTTTGTAGTGTAGGAACTTAGTCTGTCTTAGTTTTGTTAAGTAGGACGTAGTTTGTAGGTAGGAACTTAGTCTGTGTCTTAGTTTTGTTAGAGTAGGACGTAGTTTGTAGTGTAGGAACTTAGTCTGTGTCTTAGTTTTGTTAAAGTAGGACGTAGTTTGTAGTGTAGGAACTTAGTCTGTGTCTTAGTTTTGTTAAAGTAGGACGTAGTTTGTAGTGTAGGAACTTAGTCTGTGTCTTAGTTTTGTTAGAGTAGCACCAATAAAGCCATCATGAATCTATAAAGCTGCTACTTGTGTTTCCCACTGAGTAAAAGCCATTCGTGGGACAAGTTAGTCTGTCAGCGAATAGTAAACAAACACCAACAGACACCAACAGACACCCATCAGACACCAACAGACACCCATCAGACACCAACAGACACCCATCAGACACCAACAGACACCAACAGACTCCAAGCAGGCACTAAGCTGACATCTACAACGACGGAAGAGACAGACCTCGACTGTTTGGAAAAAGTGAAGTCTCTACCGGCTATCCGTGTGATACTATGGAGTCCTAGTTATAATAAAAGCTCAAGTTTTGAAGCACAGTGGTATTAATGAAAATAGTAGGCCTACAAGTATCAGGCATAGATAGATAGACAGTAGAATAGTGGATAACTAAATCTACGAATTCTAATATGAAAGTGATTACCAAAATTCTACCTACCCCTAATCGAACACGTATACTATTCTACGTCTGCCTTTAACTAGTTAGTACGCCGTCTACATAAATGCCTTTGAATGTAAATGCTACAGAATTCTTCAAATATCATGGGCACAGAAAATAACAAATATATCCATACTACAAGAATTTAATATTGCAGAAGGCTGGCTAGTTAAAAAGGAGTAAAGAGAGAAAACTTAAATATTTCGGACACATTAAACGTCATGAGAATTTAGAGAAGACCGTATTGGAAGGGTATACAATGGGAAAAGGAAAGAGAGGAAGACCAAGGCGATGATGGCTGCAAGACATCGTTGATAACCTGCGAATGGATGCATCAGCAGCAGAGCATCTTGCTTACAACCGAGAGGCCTACAGGAGAGCTGTTAGGGAGGCAAAGTTCCAAAAGGGACATGCAAATGACTGACGGCGCCGTCTGCCTTCTCTTCACTAGTTATTCAGCGGTCTTCTGATGAAGAAATGTTAATGTGCTGTCTTCTCTTGGCTAGTTATTGAGCTGTCTTCTCTTGAATAGTTGGGGAGCCGTCTTCTCTTGACTAGCTAGTGGGCTGTCTTCTCTTGGCTAACTAGTGGGCCGTCTTCTCTTGACTAGCTAGTGGGCTGTCTTCTCTTGGCTAACTAGTGGGCTGTCTTCTCTTGACTAGTTATTGAGCTGTCTTCTCTTGACTAGTTAGTGGACTGTCTTCTCTTGACTAGTTAGTGGACTGTCTTCTCTTGACTAGTTAGTGGACTGTCTTCTCTTGACTAGTAGTGGACTGTCTTTCTTGACTAGTTAGTGGACTGTCTTCTCTTGACTAGTTAGTGGACTGTCTTCTCTTGACTAGTTAGTGGACTGTCTTCTCTTGACTAGTTAGTGGACTGTCTTCTCTTGACTAGTTATTGAGCTGTCTTCTCTTGACTAGTTAGTGGACTGTCTTCTCTTGACTAGTTAGTGGACTGTCTTCTCTTGACTAGTTAGTGGACTGTCTTCTCTTGACTAGTTAGTGGACTGTCTTCTCTTGACTAGTTAGTGGACTGTCTTCTCTTGACTAGTTAGTGGACTGTCTTCTCTTGACTAGTTAGTGGACTGTCTTCTCTTGACTAGTTAGTGGACTGTCTTGTCTTAGTTTTGTTAGAGTAGCACCAATAAAGCCATCATGAATCTATAAAGCTGCTACTTGTGTTTCCCACTGAGTAAAAGCCATTCGTGGGACAAGTTAGTCTGTCAGCGAATAGTAAACAAACACCAACAGACACCAACAGACACCCATCAGACACCAACAGACACCCATCAGACACCAACAGACACCCATCAGACACCAACAGACACCAACAGACTCCAAGCAGGCACTAAGCTGACATCTACAACGACGGAAGAGACAGACCTCGACTGTTTGGAAAAAGTGAAGTCTCTACCGGCTATCCGTGTGATACTATGGAGTCCTAGTTATAATAAAAGCTCAAGTTTTGAAGCACAGTGGTATTAATGAAAATAGTAGGCCTACAAGTATCAGGCATAGATAGATAGACAGTAGAATAGTGGATAACTAAATCTACGAATTCTAATATGAAAGTGATTACCAAAATTCTACCTACCCCTAATCGAACACGTATACTATTCTACGTCTGCCTTTAACTAGTTAGTACGCCGTCTACATAAATGCCTTTGAATGTAAATGCTACAGAATTCTTCAAATATCATGGGCACAGAAAATAACAAATATATCCATACTACAAGAATTTAATATTGCAGAAGGCTGGCTAGTTAAAAAGGAGTAAAGAGAGAAAACTTAAATATTTCGGACACATTAAACGTCATGAGAATTTAGAGAAGACCGTATTGGAAGGGTATACAATGGGAAAAGGAAAGAGAGGTAGACCAAAAGAGACATGGAGAAGAACAACAGAAAGGATGTTGAGCAATAGAGGGCTCACCTGGGCAAGAGCAGAAAAAAAGGCGAAAGACAGGCATTTGTGGAAAACCCTTGCGGAAGCCCCATGTGCCCTGGGCACTTAAGGTTCAGAGAGAGAGAGAGAGAGCCAGTGCGCCACTTGGCTTTTTTAAAAGTTGGTTTTGCTTTAATAACTTCCGCTTCTCTCCCGCTCATGTTCTTTTCTCCGTTCTCGAGGACATTCCACCCTTCACTGACCTCACACTATAATAGATATCTCAAGTTTCTTCTCTTTTAACTGTTCTCATACTTTAGCAGATATCTCACGGTTCTTCTCTCTGTTCACTGACCTCACATTTTAGTAGATATCTCACGGTTCTTCTCTCTTCACTGACTTCACATTTTAGTAGATATCTCACAGTTCTTCTTTCTTCTTTGACCTCACATTTTAGTAGATATCTCACGGTTTTTCTCTCTTCACTGACCTCACATTTTTGTAGATATCTCAAGGTTCCTCTCTCTTCACTGACCTCACATTTTAGTAGATATCTCACTTTCTTCTCTCTTCTCTGACCTGACATTTTAGTAGATATTTCACTGTTCTCTCTTCACTGACCTCACATTTTAGTAGATATATCAAGGTTCTTCTCTCTTCTGTGACCTCACATTTTAGTAGATATATCAAGGTTCTTCTCTCTTCACTGACCTCACATTTTAGTAGATATATCAAGGTTCTTCCCTCTTCACTGACCTCACATTTTAGTAGATATATCAAGGTTCTTCTCTCTTCACTGACCTCACATTTTAGTAGATATATCAAGGTTCTTCCCTCTTCACTGACCTCACATTTTAGTAGATATATCAAGGTTCTTCTCTCTTCACTGACCTCACATTTTAGTAGATATATCAAGGTTCTTCCCTCTTCACTGACCTCACATTTTTGTAGATATCTCAAGGTTCTTCTTCTCTCTTCACTGACCTCACATTTTTGTAGATATATCAAGGTTCTTCTCTCTTCACTGACCTCATATTTTTGTAGATATATCAAGGTTCTTCTCTCTTCACTGACCTCACATTTTTGTAGATATCTCAAGATTCTTCTCTCTTTACTGTTCTCACACTATAGTGCATATATATATATGTATATATATGTATATATATATATGGTAAAGATAAGTCTGTCTTGCCTTAGAGGCACATAGGGATATAGTGCTAGTGCCCATATTTTCCTTGACCTGTCAGTACACTAGAGGGTGATATGGTCTGTATCACGCCTGGCCGCCTTTCCTTCCCCAACTCCAGAAGAAGTCAGGTACCTATTTCTACAGCTGGGTGACTGGGGTGCCTCCGGCCGGATTCGAACCCCCGACCTTCGCCGTGAGAGATCAGTGCACTAACCACTTCGCCACTCAGACATACATAAAACAATAACAAGCAGGGATTGAGGAGACTGATAAATATACGTTTGTGCAGAATAATGTACCGGAGTGTAAAATACTATACGAACGAGCAGAATGAGATACAAACGAGCAGAATAATATACACACAGACAGAGAAACAGAACAGACAGAGCAATGTACGTGCTTGCAGAGTAATATTCATACAGGCAGAGTAATATACAAAGAGGCGGAGTTATATACAAACAGGCAGGGTAATATGCAAATAGGTGGAGTAATATAAGGACAGGCAGAGTAATATAGAATCAGGTAGAGTAGTATAAGGACAGGCATAGTAATATAAGGACAGGCAGAGTAATATACAAACAGAGTAATGTACAAATAGACAGAGTAATATGCAAATAGGCGGAACGAGATACAAACAGACAAACTAACTTACAAACAGACAGAGTAATATACAAACAGGCATAATAATAATATACGAGGACGCAGACACTGCCGGACAGATCACAGACATTAACGCGCTATTCTGTTAAGTAAACGAAAGAAATTCTGCTGTCAGCCTTTTATATATATATATATATGACAAGAAATAGGTTCTTCCTTTCTATGTACACAAATCTACTGTTTCCAACAATACGGGGGGGGGGGGGGGGGGGGGGGGGGGAAGCGTTTCTCTTAAAGTTTTTCCATAAGGGTTGGTTTCTATGGTAATGACGTCATTTCATGACGTCTCCATGGTGATTTGATGCTATGGCCAATTCAGGTGAAGATAATTCGCTGCTTGCTTCAATAAAAAAGCTTGCAAGACATAAAATGGTGAATGAGTGAAGTCAATGTTCTAGATATCCTCCTGTCTTTTCCCTCCGACGGTTTGAAAGACAAACGAATTCTTAGAAAAGGAAGGGAAAAGGGAAATAAGTGGATTCAAATCATCGGATATTACGCGACGAGAGGAAGAAAAGATTTTGTAGAGGATTTACACAGACAAGTAAATTTACACGGGAAAATGAACGCTCTCAAGATGTTTTATGGGGGTAATGTAGATCTCAATCTCTTAGATTCAGGACAACTGGAATTTGGACAGGTTTATGATTTTTTTTACGATGAATATGATTTGTGTAAGAGATTGGTTTTCAAAACGTAGAAAATACTCTTATGAGCTCTTCCATGCAAGATCTTATCGTTTCACTTGTCCACATTTGTCAACTGCAAAGAAGAATATGAAAGATTATATGTTTCTGTTACTAAAGAAAACGCTGATGAGATAGCAGTGAAGACAGAATAAGTGCATTTCATAGTTTACAGAGAGATTTTTTTTCCTTGATCATGTTAATAGTTCGTTGTCATCTGCTAGCTCTGTTGTAGTCCAGGGTTCGATTCGTGATGACTCTTACACCTTTCCTTTCCTTTCTGTGACTTTAAAAGGCATATGAGTTAAGGCCAGACTGCTTCTTATAGAGGAAAAATAGTCAGAGATGTATGGTGCAGTTTTACAGAAGAAGATAAGAATAGGTAAAAGTGAGAAGGATTTGCATAAGAAAAGCAATAAGATGAGAGCTAGAAAATATAAAACAAACAGTAACAAAGCAATATTGCGAGGATAAGACTTTGTCAAGGAAGATGAAAATCACGATGTCATCACTTCAGCGTTCTTTTTTTTAAGGCAAATCATACATAGACCTCTGTGACACTTAATCATACATAGACTTCTGTGACACTTAATCACACATAGACCTCTGTGACACTTAATCATACATAGACTTCTGTGACACTTAGTCATACATAGACCTCTGTGACACTTAATCACACATAGACCTCTGTGACACTTAATCACACATAGACCTCTGTGACACTTAATCATACATAGACCTCTGTGACACTTAATCACACATAGACCTCTGTGACACTTAATCACACATAGACCTCTGTGACACTTAATCATACATAGACCTCTGTGACACTTAATCATACATAGACTTCTGTGACACTTAATCACACATAGACCTCTGTGACACTTAATCATCCATAGACCTCAGTGACTCTTAATCACACATAGACCTCTGTGACACTTAATCATACACAGACCTCTGTGACACTTAATCATACATAGACCTCTGTGACACTTAATCATACATAGACCTCTGTGACACTTAATCATACATAGACCTCTGTGACACTTAATCATACATAGACCTCTGTGACACTTAATGAGGTCAAACCTTGTAGGTCCTGGCTGTGTCTATCAACCACACGTTTTCCTGTGAGATTTTGGCTAAAATTTTTAATTTATTAAAAAGCACAAGCCGTGAATGAACTTCCTCCATTCACACTTATCATGAGCCAGCCATTTTAGTTCATTCTCCTTTCGCTTCCGTAATGGAGAGACAGGATGTAATGGCCACATGAAGCTGTAGGTTCTGGAGTGACGAAGTGGTTAGTACACTTCATTCCTATGGAAGACGTCAGAGGTTCGACTGTGGCTAGAGTCAGATCAGAGGTTCGACTGTGGCTAGAGTCAGGTCAGAGGTTCGACTGTGACTAGAGTCAGATCAGAGGTTCGACTCTGGCTAGAGTCAGGTCAGAGGTTCGACTGTGGCTAGAGTCAGGTCAGAGGTTCGACTGTGACTAGAGTCAGATCAGAGGTTCGACTGTGGCTAGAGTCAGGTCAGAGGTTCGACTGTGACTAGAGTCAGGTCAGAGGTTCGACTGGGGCTAGAGTCAAGTCAGAGGTTCGACTGTGGCTAGAGTCAGGTCAGAGGTTCGACTGTGACTAGAGTCAGATCAGTGGTCCGACTGTGACTAGTCAGGTCAGAGGTCCGACTGTGACTAGAGTCAGGTCAGAGGTCCGACTGTGACTAGAGTCAGGTCATAGGTCCGACTGTGACTAGAGCCAGGTCAGAGGTCCGACTGTGACTAGAGCCAGGTCAGAGGTCCGACTGTGACTAGAGTCAGGTCAGAGGTCCGACTGTGGCTAGAGCCAGGTCAGAGGTCCGACTGTGGCTAGAGTCAGGTCAGGGATATTGTTTCTTCTGGAGCTGGGGAAATAAAGAGAGCCAGGCTTGGCACAGGTCACATCACTCTCGAGGCCACCGACAAGTCACATCACTCTCTAGTCGACCGACACTTGCATCATAACCTCAGTACGGATTCAAGAGCGTGGAACATTTCAAGAAAAACGAGCCCACTACCACTGTGTCATCTTAGGCATTACATCAACGGCCACACGAAGCTGAGAATGTTTTAGTAAAGGTTTAGAAGAAGGGGCAGGGATGACTTTGAAAATAACATGCTTAAAGTAGATATCGTCCCTTTAAAACTGTTCGCTCATATTCTCTCTAATTTCTAAAACTGTTCACCCACATTCTCTCTAAATTCTAAAACTGTTCACCCACATTCTCTCTAATCTCTAAAACTGTTCACCCACATTATCTCTGATCTCTAAAACTGTTCACCCACATTATCTCTGATCTCTAAAACTGTTCAACCACATTATCTCTGATCTCTAAAACTGTTCACCCACATTATCTCTGATCTCTAAAATTGTTCACCCACATTATCTCTGATCTCTAAAACTGTTCAACCACATTATCTCTGATCTCTAAAACTGTTCACCCACATTATTTCTGATCTCTAAAACTGTTCACCCATATTATCTCTGATCTCTAAAATTGTTCACCCACATTATCTCTGCTCTCTAACACTGTTCACCCACATTATCTCTGATCTCAAACACTGTTCACCCACATTATCTCTGATCTCTAACACTGTTCACCCACATTATCTCTGATCTCTAACACTGTTCACCCACATTATCTCTGATCTCTAACACTGTTCACCCACATTATCTCTGATCTCTAACACTGTTCACCCACATTGTCTTTGATCTCTAACACTGTTCACCCACATTATCTCTGATCTCTAACACTGTTCACCCACATTATCTCTGATCTCTAACACTGTTCACCCACATTATCTTTGATCTCTATCACTGTTCATCCACATTATATTCGATCTCTAACACTGTTCATCCACACTGTCTTTGATCTCTAACACTGTTCATCCACGTTATCATTGATCTCTAACACTGTTCATTCACGTTATCTTTGATCTCTAACACTGTTCATTCACATTATCTTTGATCTCTATCACTGTTCACCCACATTATCTTTGATCTCTATCACTGTTCATCCACATTATATTCGATCTCTAACACTGTTAGAGGAAAACAAAATATACCACAGGATGCCTGAAATCGAAAGAAGGTAAAATGTTAATGGGAAAAGAAGACATTGTGGACAGGTGGACAGAGTATATTGGTGAGCTATATGGAGGAGAAAGACCAGAATTAACACCAGATACTGAAAACTGTGATGGACCGCCAATACTTGAAGATGAAATCATAGATGCCATCAAACACATGAAGAAAGGAAAAGCGACTGGGCCTGATAATATAACAATAGAAGAAATAGAAGCACTAGAGGAGACAGGAATAAAAATAATAACCAAGTTACTGAATGATATTTACAACAGTGGTTATATTCCCAGTGACCTGATTAAATCCACGTTTATAGCACTACCAAAGAAACCAGGTGCAAAGGAATGTGACGACCACCGGACTATCAGCCTCTCATGTCACATAACGAAGCTACTGCTGAGAATAATTATGAGAAGAACAAGGGAAAAGATAAAAATGGAAATAGCAGATGAACAATTTGGATTTGTTGAAGGAAAGGGAATACACAATGCCATTTATGCTTTACGAACACTAACAGAAAGAGCTTTAGAAGTACAGAAAGATCTCTACTTATGCTTCATTGATTACACAAAGGCATTTGACAAGGTGAAACATAGTGAAATTATTAAAATGCTTGAAGACATCAATATAGACGGCAAAGACTTGAGGATTGTAAAACATCTATACTGGCAGCAAGAAGCAGCAGTTCGAGTTGAAAATAGAATTGGAAAATATCAACATATAAAACAAGGGGTGCGACAAGGATATGTACTATCTCCAGACCTTTTTTCTCTGTATAGCGAGAATATTCTAAGAACAATCATCACAGAACCAGGCATAAAAATTGGAGGATACAATATTAACAACCTTCGGTATGCTGACGACACAGTACTGATAGCGGAGAACCAACAAGACCTGCAAAATCTCTTGGATAAAGTCGCCAAAGAAAGTGAACAGAAAGGCCTTACTTTGAACATCAAAAAGACAGAGACTATGGTCATATCTAAGAAACAGAATCCACCAGCATGCAGTATTAAATTAAACGGAACCATTCTAAAGCAGGTGCAGAAATTCAAATACCTTGGAGCAGTAATAACTTCAGATGGGAAATGCAAAACAGAAATTAGGAACAGAATAGGCCAAGCAAAGACTGCATTTCAGAGAATGAGAAACATATTAGCTAACACATCTTTATCAATGAATGTTAGAAAACGAGTCCTAAAATGCTATATTGAACCTATCTTGTTATATGGAAGTGAGTCATGGACAATAGGCAAGTCTGCACAAAAATCATTGGAAGCAGCAGAAATGTGGTTTATTAGAAGAATGTTGCGAATCCCCTGGACAGCAAAAATAACTAATGAAGAATGTATGAGAAGAGCTGGAGAGACAAAAAACCTTGTCAGAAAGATAAGAGAGAGACAATGTACTTTCATAGGACATGCAATGAGAAGAGGGGGCATTGAAAATATTATAACAACAGGAAAAATAGAAGGAAGAAGATCAAGAGGAAGACCAAGAGAAATGATACTGGACAGTCTGATGGGATGGTGTGAGAGGAGATCACCAACTGAACTGATGGCCTGCATGAAGGATCGGGTACTCTGGAGAAGCATAATAGCCAACGCCAGTCGGCATGGCACCTGATGATGATGATGATGAACACTGTTCATCCACATTGTCTTTGATCTCTAACACTGTTCATCCACATTCTCTCTGCTTTCTAAAGCTGTTCATACGCATTATCTTTGATCTCTAAAACTGCTAACCCCACATTCTATGCTGGGCATATCTCACCAAGACCCTCGGCCCATAATTCTTGCCACTATGACTTCCTCCCATGACATCAGTCCAAACTGCCCTTCAATTTTCCCCCACGTTATCTCTCCCGCCTCTCTTTCAGTCGCTTTCTTTCCCGTCAAACGGCCAATGAATACTGCTCTTTCTTTTTCTTCCTGTACTCTTAATTAAGTTCATTTTTTTCTCATTCCTTTTTTTTTTCAAACATCCCCCCCCCCCCTCATTAGTTGTCTTCCCTGTCTGGTTAACTCTTCACAGAAGAAGGACACAGTTGTTTCATGTGTCTTTTGTTATCTTCCTATGTGTGTGTTCCCCCACCTGGGTCATTTCCTCGGCACAAAAGCAACTTCTACGAGGAATTCGGTGCCCATTTCCCTGCACTTGGTGAAAAAATGCTAATTATCCTTGAGGTTCTTTTTCCCTACAAGTTTTGTTTTTCCTTCAGATAAGAAGCACAGAGTCTGCGCTCAGTGCAGTAAGGGAACGTAGTGTGTACATAGCATGAGCTTCGGAAAGAAACCGGCAAAGGAAGCGCTTTAGGCCCGAGAGGAAGGAAAACATTCAAGGAATGACCAGGGTTCGCTGGTTAAGTGGAAACTGCCGTTTTCTCCTGTCTTGACCAGGCGGTTTGTTTGTCCTGTTGGGGTCCTTAGTTTGAATGTCATGTTGCTTTCTGTGTCATGACCTCGTTTTCTTTCCTGGTGTCACGATTCTCAGCCCCGTCAAAGACTGGACTATTAGAAACATTTTGCGCGCGCGCGCGCGTGTGTGTGCGTGCGTGTGTGTGTGTGTGTGTGTGTGTTTGTGTGTGTGTGTGTGTGTGTGTGTGTGTGTGTGTGTGTGTGTGTACAATGGCCGTGTGGCTGGTGAGCTATTTCTTCTGCCTACGCGACTTCTCGTCTTGCCGAAGCCCATGGTTTGCGTTCCAAGTAATTCTTTTGCCATTTTTCTTTCTCTCACGTCTTAAAGGCCTTTTGTCTACTACATTTTCAGATGCTAACCACTGTACGAAAGCTTCGTTGTTTCTTGACAAATTTGTATTCAGTAATATGCTGCACGTCGTTTGATTAGTGAAATGGTTAGTGTACTTGTCTGTCACGCCGAAGGGGAGGAGGTTCGATCCTTTTAAAAGTAAACTCTGGCGGTATAGATTCTGATATATAAGCTTCACTACAGTCCCATAATGGCGTAGAAATTAAACGACAAGCCAGGTTCTTGCGACAAGAAAGTTACTAAAAGC
Organism: Achatina immaculata; assembly: GCA_009760885.1. Taxonomy (NCBI): domain Eukaryota; kingdom Metazoa; phylum Mollusca; class Gastropoda; order Stylommatophora; family Achatinidae; genus Lissachatina; species Lissachatina immaculata. Next base: position 17,068,420 of record CM019707.1, read on the forward strand.
ACTGCTTGTATGTAAGAGAGGGCATTGACCAGATGTGGTCCCTTGACTGTAAATGATTGTAGTGTCTTTGCTTTCATGTAATGCATTCTTATGTATAGGGATTGATGTTTTGGTAGTATGTAGTGATTTGTATATTGTGTACACATGAACTGAAATACGTCATGCTAAAAGATTTACAGCTTCTTCTTCGTCTTCTTCTTCTTCTTCTTCTTCTTCTATCTCCCTCGAACATTGAGCTGGTGATCTTTGCAGCCGATGCTATGAAAGTGTTGAGGCATAGCATAGTGTCGGACTGGGAGAGGGTCATGCCAGCTATTTTTATATTCACTCCCTGAACGGAGCTAAAGAAACATGTGGTATACGATGCTTCTTTAGCAGGCTCCACAGCCAGGTTCGTAGAAATAGTTCGTCAGTTTCATGAGGGCATGAAGGTTTGTGTTCTCCATGATGCTGAGGTCTCCGAACCCTTTCCTGTTACCTGTGGGGGTAAAGCAGGGATGTGTCCTTGCACCTACACTGGGGTAAAGCAGGGATGTGTCCTTGCACCTACACTGGGGTAAAGCAGGGATGTGTCCTTGCACCTACACTGGGGTAAAGCAAGGATGTGTCCTTGCACCTACACTGTTCAGGTGTTCTTGGCCATGTTCAAAGACGCTTCCAGAAGCTCAAATGAAAACTGTTTTCCGTTAATTTCTAGAACAGACGGAAAGCTCTTCAGTCTAAGACGATTAAAGCTGTCTTAAAAGTTAGGAATGCGAAAAGTAAAGACTTTCTGTTCGCCGATGACTGTGCACTGTATGGTAATTCAACATCTAATATGCAAACTATTACTGATAACTTCTCAGAGGCATGTGACAACTTTGGCCATACGATCAACATCGGAAAAAACAGAAGTTGTATATCAACCCGCCCCCAACAAAGAATGTACTGACCCGGAAATCGTGATAAAGGGACAAAAAGCTAAAATCCGTAGAAAATTTCACTTATCTTGGCAGTACCCTTTCCATGGCAGTCAGTCTTGATGCCGAAATCAGCAACAGAATAGCTAAAGCCAGCGCAGCATTTGGGAGGCTAGGAAAACATGTATGGGAAAGAAGAGACTCGGCGTTACCAGCAAGTTAAAGGTCTATAAAGCTGCCGTTCTGACCACACTAATGTATGCAGCCACCAAGTTAAAGGTCTATAAAGCTGCCGTTCTGACCACACTAATGTATGCAGCCACCAAGTTAAAGGTCTATAAAGCTGTCGTTCTGACTACACTAATGTATGCAGCCACCAAGTTAAAGGTCTATAAAGCTGTCGTTCTGACCACACTAATGTATGCAGCCACCAAGTTAAAGGTCTATAAAGCTGTCGTTCTGACCACACTAATGTATGCAGCCACCAAGTTAAAGGTCTATAGAGCTGTTGTTCTGTCCACACTAATGTATGTAGCCACCAAGTTAAAGGTCTATAAAGCTGTTGTTCTGACCACACTAATGTATGCTGCCACCAAGTTAAAGGTCTATAAAGCTGTCGTTCTGACCACACTAATGTATGCAGCGTAAACATAGACAGTCTGCAGTAGACATGCAAGACTACTAAATCACTTCCACGTAGGCTGTCTCAGAAAAATACTGAACATTAAATGGCAGCAAATTATACCTGATACTAAAGTCCTCACAAGAGCTATTCGAAGCACCTACACAATGCTTCAAACAAATTCGATGGACAGGGCACGTAGTCAGAATGAGTAACACTCTACTGCCCAAACAGCTTCTTTATGGGGAACTACTGAACGGAAGACGGAAAGCTGGAGTGCAAAAAAAGCGTTACAAGGATACGCTCAAAACCTAACTCAAAGCCTTCGGGATGGACATAAACTCTTGGGAGGCCATAGCACAAGTCCGCCCATCATGGAGGGCTTTAACTACCCTGGGTGCTCAGAGAGCAGAGCGCTCAAGAATTAAAAGTGCCCAGCACAAACGCGCAATGCGAAAAGCCAAGGCAGCACAGGCACCCACAATTGAATCTGGACATACATGATTCGTGTGTGGCAAAACTTTTAGAGCTCGTATAGGGCTAGTTGGTCACTCACGGACACGCCTCTCCTTACTTTGACTAAGATGAATCTGTGGTCATCATGGAAGACGATGGGCGAACAACAACAACAACAACAACAGGCTCCACCACCATGGAGACTGACGATTCCTGCATCGTTAGCCAGGCTAGGCTTGTCACTGGTGGTATCAACGAGAAAGTGGAACAGGGTCTTGGTCATCTATGGTTCGCATTAGAATGTCAGCTATGATTCGTCAACCCTGACACTAGAATGTCAGCTATGGTTCGTCAACCCTGACACTAGAATGTCAGCTATGGTTCGCCAACCCTGACACTAGAATGTCAGCTATGGTTCGCCAACCTTGACACTAGAATGTCAGCTATGGTTCGTCAACCCTGACACTAGCACGTCAGCTACGGGTCGCTAATTGCCAAGACAGACAGCGTCTCTCCCCCCCCCCACCCTCAAGCTTTACAGTTGTAAACTGCTATATATATTTTGTTATATGTCACGTAGGCGAGGTAGGCAAAGAGATGTACATTGTGAACAGAGGCCGCCTACACGTAGTCGCTGACAATGGCAAGACCGTATTGGCCACCCTCAAGCCAGGTAAGCAACAAATAAAGCAGGTGTGAATAGCTTTTGATGGTAAGTGACAAATGTTCTTGTCCGTCAGTACTCATGAAAAGTATGGAGCACTGCTACCTCCGGGTTGAAATCCTTCCCAACATAGACTAGGACTTGATAAGCTTATTGAGAGCGCGTGTCAGAACTGATAAATCTAAGGAAAAAAAAAGCAATACCTCAGCAGCCATTGGGCACTTCCCACGGAAGGAAACCATGCCTTTGTGTCACAAGGCAAAAGAAACGTTAAAAAAAGTGAAATTAACCACTTTATTTCGAAGGTGCTTAAGTGCATATGTTCATTTAAAAGTGTTATTTGTAAAGAAAAAGCGCTTTACAACTTGGACAACAAAAGTAATATCAAATGGCAAAGCTGGATTATACATTTTAGTCAAGCAATCCTCAGTGGCAATCCTGACACTTCATCATGCACGGCTGACGATTTATATCGAAGTTTATACGTTGTATCTTTCCAGAGTTATAAATACAACACTAGTTTCGTATGTAGCTTCTTCTTCTTCTTCTTCTTCTCCTTCTATCTCCCTGTAACTACGAGTGGTGTTCTTTGCAGCCGAAGCAGTAAAGACGTTGAGGCACAGCAGTGTCGGATTGGGAGCTGGTCATGGCGGCTATATTTTTTTTCAGACCCTGAGTGCAACTAGAAAAGCAGGGGACGCGCAGTACTTCTTTTGTAGAGTGCGCCACCATCGGGACTATGGTGATCCCTGCCCCGTTAGCTAGGCTAGACCTGTTACTGGGGCTACGAACGGAGAGGTAGGACAGGGTCTTGGCCAGCTATGGTTCACAAACCCTGGCGCCAGCATGTCGGCTGTTGGCCGCTGACTGATAAAACAGACATCGTCTTAGCCGCCGTAAGACTACTTCTATGAGCAGACTTAACAAAGCTCGTCGCTGCGACCTAAGACTAATGAGCTTACGTAGATGACAAAATTACTAGTCACGTTTTTGCGAGATTTTTCATGTGTGTGGGTGCCTAATTTCAGGTTTACTGAAATTATCATGAATCTGTCATGTCTGGGTATTGTATTAGTGGAAATCAAAGATATCATTTCTTCTGTCTGTCTTAGATCTGTGCATATCTGTGTTATATCTGTCTTATATTTGTGTTATATCTGTCTTATATTTGTGTTATATCTGTCTTATATTTGTGTTATACCTGTCTTATATTTGTGTTATACCTGTCTTATATTTGTGTTATATCTGTCTTATATTGTGTTATATTCGTTATATTTGTGTTATATGTCTTATATTTGTGTTATACCTGTCTTATATTTGTGTTATACCTGTCTTATATTTGTGTTATACCTGTCTTATATTTGTGTTATACCTGTCTTATATTTGTGTTATATTCGTCTTATATTTGTGTTATATCTGTCTTATATTTGTGTTATATCTGTCTTATATTTGTGTTATACCTGTCTTATATTTGTGTTATATCTGTCTTATATTTGTGTTATACCTGTCTTATATTTGTGTTATATCTGTCTTATATTTGTGTTATATCTGTCTTATATTTGTGTTATATTCGTCTTATATTTGTCTTATATTTGTGTTATGTCTGTCTTATATTTGTGTTATATCTGTCTTATATTTGTGTTATGTCTGTCTTATATTTGTGTTATATCTGTCTTATATTTGTGTTATATCTGTCTTATATTTGTGTTATATCTGTCTTATATTTGTGTTATATCTGTCTTATATTTGTGTTATATCTGTCTTATATTTGTGTTATATCTGTCTTATATTTGTGTTATATTCGTCTTATATTTGTGTTATATCTGTCTTATATTTGTGTTATATCTGTCTTATATTTGTGTTATATCTGTCTTATATTTGTGTTATGTCTGTCTTATATTTGTGTTATATCTGTCTTATATTTGTGTTATATCTGTCTTATATTTGTGTTATATCTGTCTTATATTTGTGTTATATCTGTCTTATATTTGTGTTATATCTGTCTTATATTTGTGTTATATCTGTCTTATATTTGTGTTATACCTGTCTTATATTTGTGTTATATCTGTCTTATATTTGTGTTATATCTGTCTTATATTTGTGTTATATCTGTCTTATATCTGTCTTATATTTGTGTTATATCTGTCTTATATCTGTCTTATATTTGTGTTATATCTGTCTTATATTTGTCTTATATTTGTCTTATATCTGTCTATATTTGTGTTATATCTGTCTTATTTGTGTTATATCTGTCTTATTTGTGTTATATCTGTTATATTTGTGTTAATCTGTCTTATATCTGTCTTATTTGTGTTATATCTGTCTTATATTGTCTTATATCTGTCTTATATCTGTCTTATATCTGTTATATCTGTCTTATATCTGTCTTATATTTGTGTTATATCTGTCTTATATTGTGTATATCTGTCTTATATCTGTCTTATATCTGTCTTAATTTGTCTTATATTTGTCTTATATCGTCTTATATTTGTGTTATATCTGTCTTATATCTGTCTTATATTTGTGTTATCTGTCTTATATCGTCTTATATTTGTGTTATATCTGTCTTATTTGTGTTATATCTGTTATATCTGTCATATCTGTCTTATATTTGTCTTATATCTGTCTTATATTTGTGTTATATCGTCTTATATCTGTCTTATATCTGTCTTATATCTGTCTTATATTTGTGTTATATCTGTCTTATATTTGTCTTATATCGTCTTATATCTGTCTTATATCTGTCTTATCTGTCTTATATTTGTGTATATCTGTCTTATATTTGTGTTATATGTCTTATATTTGTGTTATATCTGTCTTATATCTGTCTTATATTTGTGTTATATCTGTCTATATCTGTCTTTATCTGTCTTATATTTGTGTTATATCTGTCTTATATCTGTCTTATATCTGTTTATTTGTGTTATATCTGTCTATATCTGTCTTATATCTGTCTTATTTGTGTTATATCTGTCTTATATCTGTCTTATATCTGTTATATTTGTGTTATATCTGTCTTATATTTGTGTTATATCTGTCTTATATTTGTGTTATATCTGTCTTATATTTGTGTTATATCTGTCTTATATCTGTCTTATTTGTGTTATACTGTCTTATATCTGTCTTATATTGTGTTATATCTGTCTTATATTTGTGGTTATATCTGTCTTATATCTGTCTTATATTTGTGTTATCTGTCTTATATTTGTGTTATATCTGTCTATATTTGTGTTATATCTGTCTTATATTTGTGTTATATCTGTCTTATATTTGTGTTATATCTGTCTTATATTTGTGTTATATCTGTCTTATATTTGTCTTATATCTGTCTTATATTTGTCTTATATCTGTCTTATATCTGTCTTATATCTGTCTTATATTTGTGTTATATCTGTCTTATATTTGTGTTATATCTGTCTTATATTTGTGTTATATCTGTCTTATATCTGTCTTATATTTGTGTTATATCTGTCTTATAGTTGTCTTATATCTGTCTTATATTTGTGTTATATCTGTCTTATAGTTGTCTTATATCTGTCTTATATTTGTGTTATCTGTCTTATAGTTGTCTTATATCTGTTATATTTGTGTTATATCTGTCTTATAGTTGTCTTATATCTGTTTATTTGTGTTATATCTGTCTTATATTGTCTTATATCTGTCTTATATTTGTGTTATACCTGTCTTATAGTTGTCTTATATCTGTCTTATATTTGTGTTATATCTGTCTTATAGTTGTCTTATATCTGTCTTATATTTGTGTTATATCTGTCTTATATTTGTGTTATATCTGTCTTATATTTGTCTTATATTCGTCTTATATTTGTCTTATATTTGTGTTATGTCTGTCTTATATCTGTCTTATATTTGTGTTATATCTGTCTTATAGTTGTCTTATATCTGTCTTATATTTGTGTTATATCTGTCTTATATCTGTCTTATATTCGTCTTATATTTGTCTTATATTTGTGTTATGTCTGTCTTACATCTGTCTTATATGTCTTATATTTGACTTATATTTGTCTTATATCTGTCTTATACTTGCCTTATATCTGTCTGATACGTGTCTTACACAGGCAGCTATTTCGGTGAGATCAGTATTCTGAACATGGGCACGGCCGGCAACCGCCGTACTGCCAGTGTCCGGTCTGTCGGCTATTCTGACCTCTTCTGCCTGTCCAAGAAGGACCTCTGGGACGTCCTGAAGGAGTACCCTGCTGCCAGGGTCAAGCTGGAGGCAATCGCCGTCAAACGTCTCGAGAAATACAAGAAGGCACCAATAGAGAAAGGTAAGCTCAACAATACGTTCATTACAGCGTCTCTGTTTACGACGAGGGGTCTGGTAGTCAAGATACAGCGTAGAAGGAGCTCATGGCACAGGTGAGATTGTCGATGTACACCGGAGGATATGGTGAGGAGGAGGAGGAGGAGATCGAAGCATCTTTTGGATATTTCTAGAGTGAAAAGATGACGTTTTTAACTGAGTAATTATTCATGGTAAAAAAAATAGTTGGCGATAACGCTTATCTGTTTTGGCGATGACGCTTATCAATGTTCCCTCTAAGCAATGGTTCATCATGTGCAAGATATTTTTGCACGGGCGATAAATTATGCAATCCTCCAAATTTTGAAAGGCGTTTTTGAAAATGTGTAACCTAAAAAAGGCTTTACTGAACGACGTGGAAAATTTCTAACATAAAAAAGTCTTTATTGAACGACATGGAAAATTTGTAACATAAAAAAGTCTATACTGAACGACATAGAAAAATTTTTAAGATAAAAAAGTCTTTACTGAACGGCATGGAAAATTTGTAACATAAAAAAGTCTTTACTGAAAGACATAGAAAATTTATGAGCAATGAAAAGAAAAAAAGTGAGCAGTGGCTCACGAGCTAACTCCGTGCCATATTCTGGCACAATCACGCACTGGCCAGTTGCACAGGGGCCCCACGAATCAAAAACTCTTATTTGTCTGAGTAAAATAATGACCAGTGTGGGTAAGAGCTTTTTCACAGGGCCCACAATGCTGAAGAGACGACTCCGCCTTAGCTTAGAGGGAACATTGATGCCTATGGGGGCCCACAATGCCGTTCAGACGACTCTGCCTCAGCTTAGAGGGAACATTGATGCGTGTCCATCGTTTGAGATCTTTGGTCACGTATTTAGTAGTCTCTCTGTTCCATAATCTGAACTTGTTTGTGTATTCTTCTCTTAATGCCTCGAGGTTTTTTTTTTCCATTGAGTTTTCAAGTGATTGTCAGTTTCTGTAAGAGTGAAGACAAAATATCATTGTTTTTAAATGAAAAGAAACTAATTAAAAACTGAACAAAATATGGAAATCATGAACATGAAAAGAACCTTAAATTATCTAGAAACCTGCTCCAGGAAAACTAGTGGTCGTCAGAGCCAAGGGGAGATAAATGATACATTGCCTGCAGCCATACAGTACGGTGTAGAACTCATATTCTTCTTTAGCCCATGACATGTCACGCACGGAGCAAGAAGATACAAATCTCCATCTAGCTCAGTCTTACACATCTCTTTGTGTTGTCTGTCTTGTTGTTTCTTTCGGCTTCGAATTCTTGCAGAAAGTCTCGTCTCAGCGCTTCTACTGTTGTAATCTGACTTTTGTTTCGTTACTAAGTTTAATCCATTGCTTGTCTTCGATGAGTATGTCTGTTTTTTCGTTTGGAGCATCTGATATAAGTATTCTTTTGTTTAGTTTTGTTGATAACTTGATATAAGTGCGTCTTTTGTTTTGTTGGTGCACCTGATATAAGTATGTCTTTTGTTTTGTTGGGGCACTTGATATAAGTATGTCTGTTGTTTTGTTAGAGCACTTGATATAAGTTTGTCTTTTCTTATGTTGGAGCACATGACTTAAGTATGTCTTTTCTTATGTTGGAGCACACGGCTTAAGTATATCTTTTCTTATGTTGGAGCACATGACTTAAGTATAACTTTTATTATGTTGGAGCACATGACTTAAGTATATCTTTTCTTATGTTGGAGCACATGGCTTAGACCTCTTCTGCCTGTCCAAGAAGGACCTCTGGGACGTCCTGAAGGAGTACCCTGCTGCCAGGGTCAAGCTGGAGGCAATCGCCGTCAAACGTCTCGAGAAATACAAGAAGGCACCAATAGAGAAAGGTAAGCTCAACAATACGTTCATTACAGCGTCTCTGTTTACGACGAGGGGTCTGGTAGTCAAGATACAGCGTAGAAGGAGCTCATGGCACAGGTGAGATTGTCGATGTACACCGGAGGATATGGTGAGGAGGAGGAGGAGGAGATCGAAGCATCTTTTGGATATTTCTAGAGTGAAAAGATGACGTTTTTAACTGAGTAATTATTCATGGTAAAAAAAATAGTTGGCGATAACGCTTATCTGTTTTGGCGATGACGCTTATCAATGTTCCCTCTAAGCAATGGTTCATCATGTGCAAGATATTTTTGCACGGGCGATAAATTATGCAATCCTCCAAATTTTGAAAGGCGTTTTTGAAAATGTGTAACCTAAAAAAGGCTTTACTGAACGACATGGAAAATTTGTAACATAAAAAAGTCTTTATTGAACGACATGGAAAATTTGTAACATAAAAAAGTCTATACTGAACGACATAGAAAATTTGTAACATAAAAAAGTCTTTACTGAACGGCATGGAAAATTTGTAACATAAAAAAGTCTTTACTGAAAGACATAGAAAATTTATGAGCAATGAAAAGAAAAAAAGTGAGCAGTGGCTCACGAGCTAACTCCGTGCCATATTCTGGCACAATCACGCACTGGCCAGTTGCACAGGGGCCCCACGAATCAAAAACTCTTATTTGTCTGAGTAAAATAATGACCAGTGTGGGTAAGAGCTTTTTCACAGGGCCCACAATGCTGAAGAGACGACTCCGCCTTAGCTTAGAGGGAACATTGATGCCTATGGGGGCCCACAATGCCGTTCAGACGACTCTGCCTCAGCTTAGAGGGAACATTGATGCGTGTCCATCGTTTGAGATCTTTGGTCACGTATTTAGTAGTCTCTCTGTTCCATAATCTGAACTTGTTTGTGTATTCTTCTCTTAATGCCTCGAGGTTTTTTTTTTCCATTGAGTTTTCAAGTGATTGTCAGTTTCTGTAAGAGTGAAGACAAAATATCATTGTTTTTAAATGAAAAGAAACTAATTAAAAACTGAACAAAATATGGAAATCATGAACATGAAAAGAACCTTAAATTATCTAGAAACCTGCTCCAGGAAAACTAGTGGTCGTCAGAGCCAAGGGGAGATAAATGATACATTGCCTGCAGCCATACAGTACGGTGTAGAACTCATATTCTTCTTTAGCCCATGACATGTCACGCACGGAGCAAGAAGATACAAATCTCCATCTAGCTCAGTCTTACACATCTCTTTGTGTTGTCTGTCTTGTTGTTTCTTTCGGCTTCGAATTCTTGCAGAAAGTCTCGTCTCAGCGCTTCTACTGTTGTAATCTGACTTTTGTTTCGTTACTAAGTTTAATCCATTGCTTGTCTTCGATGAGTATGTCTGTTTTTTCGTTTGGAGCATCTGATATAAGTATTCTTTTGTTTAGTTTTGTTGATAACTTGATATAAGTGCGTCTTTTGTTTTGTTGGTGCACCTGATATAAGTATGTCTTTTGTTTTGTTGGGGCACTTGATATAAGTATGTCTGTTGTTTTGTTAGAGCACTTGATATAAGTTTGTCTTTTCTTATGTTGGAGCACATGACTTAAGTATGTCTTTTCTTATGTTGGAGCACACGGCTTAAGTATATCTTTTCTTATGTTGGAGCACATGACTTAAGTAACTTTTATTATGTTGGAGCACATGACTTAAGTATATCTTTTCTTATGTTGGAGCACATGGCTTAAGTATATCTTTTCTTATGTTGGAGCACATGACTTAAGTATAACTTTTATTATGTTGGAGCACATGACTTAAGTATATCTTTTCTTATGTTGGAGCACATGGCTTAAGTATGTCTTTTCTTATGTTGGAGCACATGACTTAAGTATATCTTTTCTTATGTTGGAGCACATGACTTAAGTATGTCTTTTCTTATGTTGGAGCACACGGCTTAAGTATATCTTTTATTATGTTGGAACACCTGACTTAAGTATATCTTTTCTTATGTTGGAGCACATGACTTAAGTATGTCTTTTCTTATGTTGGAGCACACGGCTTAAGTATATCTTTTCTTATGTTGGAGCACACGGCTTAAGTATATCTTTTCTTATGTTGGAGCACATGGTTTAAGTATAACTTTTATTATGTTGGAGCGCCTGACTGTAGAATCTCCTGCTCACGTCTCTTATTTCATCTGAAAACTTGTTATTTTTATCCTAGAAATATTACCATGACAGAAAATATCATTTGAACATGATGATGATGTTTTGTGGAAGCAAATATTTCCGTCTTATTACTGCTCATCCATGCTTCTTTTATGTCTTTAAAACTGCAGTGGCGTTGTCAAGAAGTAGGAGCACACCAGGACTGGTAGAGAGCACAGGGAAAACTCCTCTAGACGCGATGGTCATTCACCGCCATCATACTCTCCCGGTTGGACTGATTCACAAGGATGGATCTGGCGTTGATAGGAGCGGAGCCAATCGAGATGATCACGCGTTGTCAGTTTTGACAAATACGCAAAGCGAAGACAACCTCATATCTCGCTGTGTGACTGAGAAACAGCGGAGATTGTCCTCCGATTCGCAGCATCCAATTGGAAACATGACTATCTCAATGACAATCTCAAGCATGACGTCATACTGCGGAACTCCGCCCCAAAAATCCCCTATCTGTACTGAGATTGGGCGAAATCCATTCAGCACACCGCCCAGCCCGAAAGTCGCTGGGTATCATCTTGGGACAGATACAACGACCGTGGTGAGTGCAGCGCCATTAGCCAATGGCCATTCCTCATTAGGACATCTAACTCCTCATCACGGACCACCGCCCATACCTCCAACGTTCGCGTACCACAACATGGCCTACATAAGTACAGGACAACCAATGAGCTTCTTGACTCCATTCTGCGCTCCGCCCACCAACTACCCAGCATCTCCATCACATTTCCCGGGCTCAACAGCCACTTTCCAACCTTCGCCAACGCCGACTTTATTATTACCTCAGGGATCGCAGTCCCCTTCGCCTCATGGCCCAGGGGGGCCGTCTCCTCATCCGAACCCGACGCCTGTGCCAAGCTTCCCCCCGTCCCCTGCATTGCTGCATCACCACGCCCCCCACATCATAACATCAGCAAATTCCCAGGTGCAGCAGTCGCAGCCACACTTTGCCTCCGTCAGTCATCTACACTCGTTACATTCGCCCCTCCCTCCTAGAGACAATGGCCAATCAGAAATGTTGCTCAAGGAGATAAGCCGCCTCCGCGAGCGGTTAGCCCAATTAGAGGGCGAGAATTCTGCCCTAACTATCAAACTGAATCAACAGCAGTGGGACGTGGAGTCCCGACTTACGGAGCTAGAAATGCATATCTGTCAGAGCGACAGCGTAGCTAGCACAGAGTTTGATGGAGACAGTTTGAGACAGGACTCCAAGTCCACGCCCCCAACTGTAAACAGAGAATCTATTATTTAACTCTTTATATACAAATTCATGTGCAAGTATTATAGAGCATGATTTTTTTTAAAAATTATCACTGTATAAACGATATTTTCTACCTTTTTTTTTTCTTTAAGAATATCATCTTTAATTGTTCTGAATTTATCCATGCAATCTGTTGTGAGAGAGGCTGGGCGCTAATCAGAACGTTATTACAAACCTTTTAAATCAGAAGTTCATAAAGCTTGATCATTTAGGATTATAAGACTCTGGGACTGGGGATTGGGGACTTGGGAGGGAAGAAGAGTTTTGTGACAAGTAAAGCTGTTTTTCCTCTGTAATACTTGAGATTTTCACATGCAAACTAAATAAATGGCACCAGAGTTGAAACAGTTTTTATAACAATAGCAATGACACTTTACATATACGTAGCTATAACGTGTGTGTTTTTTTTAACGACTGACGCAATGTTCTGCATTGACTTGGGCTGGAATGGTAGTTTTTCCCACGCGTATTTGCTCCATAAATTCCGCTTACTTTTTGTTGAATTTATATTTTTGTGCTAGGGATCCTTCCTGCCTTAATGATTTGTCATTTAAACACACAAAAAATGTCCGATAGTTTCTGTTCAAAATCTTTTCTACGTTCTCTTGGAATCAGAGACATTTTTTATGTTTGTTTGTTCCTGCTACGGGACTGGTTTTTTGTTTAAAAATTAAAGTTGGAGTTGGGAAATCCCGAGAGAACAACAATGCCTGGTGTCCTTCCATGATATGGTCACCACCTTACACGCTGGCCCTAGCGCCCTTAACATCCACACAACATCACACACGCCCACACTGTCCCATAGTCTCTGTCTGAAGTCTTTTCTACATTATATTGGACAAGGCAAGTGAGTAGCTTCTTGCATCAGTGTAAGGAATCTTAGAATTATCATCATAAACATCATCATCATCATCATCATCAGCAGCAGCAGCAGCGTCCTCCTTTCCCTGCTCCCATAGGACGGTGGTATGCAGCGGTTCTGTAGCTTGTCTTATATCTCACTTATCTGACAACCTGGGGAGCTTTCCAAGACAGCTTCAAATTATTTTATTTATTAACCAGTTACTGATACTTTCTTACTTCTTACATCCTTCCCGTGTCGTTAAACGTCACACAGGGCTCGCATAGTTGTTTGCTAAGTTTTCCTGTCTTCGGCGAGTCTTTCATCTTCAGCAAGGAATGTTATGCCCACTAAACTGGCTTCTAATTACTGATAGGAGTTTGGAAAAAAAAAACTTTGCGGTTAAAGTCATGAACCGCAGCCAATGCTCAGTCAAAATGATTTTATTTTTTTATTAGCATGTTCAGAAGGTTCTTCTTGTGTTTTTGTCTATAAGTGGTAAAGAGATCTACCGCCGGCTTGCTGGGACAGTCGCGGTGTAAGGGCAGAATTTAACCCATGGCAGCCCACCACTCTAATCGAATCAGTCTCGAGTAGTATACAGGCTGTATAAACACTCCCCGTTAGCATGTTACCTGGTGCCTGTACAAATGAGGATGTTGGGTTAACCTGAGTGTACACGTGACATCCGCAGGTTTCTAAGTTTCGCTTTTCACTTCTCTGAAGAGAAACTATTTTACCACACCCCTCCCCCCTTTTCCTTTCCCTAAAAAAAACCCCCGCTGCTGTATGCAGCGCCAGGCGCAGTACTCACCTTCCGACGGGCTCTGTAGATTAAACAGACTGAAAACCGATGAATCACTTCCTTAATGGCGCTTTCGTCCTAGAGCCTATTTTAAGTACAAAGTCAGGGACATTTTATACCAGGGAAAGTATGATTTGTGATAGACGACTCGGCCTTCCTCTTGACCCCTGACCTGGTAAGAAAGGTGAGTTTTAGACTGGGTACAAATATCTTCACTTCTCAGTAGCTAGCCTGCGTCTTTGGTCTGAACCAGTGGCTCTCAGCCTTTCATGCTTCATGCACTCCTTTCGCTTAGAATTTCATGTCCCTGCTACTTTTCTAAGATTATCTGACTCAAAAGGTGCATTCCAAATAGCGTGCATTTAATAATCTTTACACGGGGGAGGGGGTGATATTCCTCACGGTTGGAAACCTCTGGTCTAGATTCGGGTTACATCAGCTGTAAACATTGGCAACCGGCTTCTGTAAGAACTGGTAAAAGTGAGGCAAATGTGATATTATCAATATCATTTATAGTGTGCAGGTAAGTGAAGGGAAACAGTAGTACCGTAGCATGTATATATATCTCAGCGAAAATATCGCCACAAACACCATATCCTCTATTTACCTCACGTGTAAGGAACATATCAAGGAAAATATCGCCACAAACACCATATCCTCTATTTACCTCACGTGTAAGGAACATATCAAGGAAAATATCGCCACAAACACCATATCCTCTATTTACCTCACGTGTAAGGAACATATCAAGGAAAATATCGCCACAAACACCATATCCTCTATATGCCTCACTTGTATGGAACAAATCAAGGAAAATATCACCACAAACACCATATCCTCTATATGCCTCACTTATATGGAACAAATCAAGGAAAATATCACCACAAACACCATATCCTCTATATGCCTCACTTGTATGGAACAAATCATGGACAATAAGTCTACATATCACCCGTGCATCTTACTGGGAAAAAAGACACCTGGCTTGCACACAAAACTAACTGTAATGCAGGTTGGCTGCTTTGGGTCGCGTAAAGAAGGAAAAGATTCTTAGAAAAAAAAAAGACCAAGATGTATATCAGTAACCAGAGTACAGGAAGAGTTTGTTAGCCTACACGATCCTGGAAACTAAACGTCTTTATTCATAGTGTCATTTTTTCATAGTGTCATTTATTCATAGTGTCATTTATTCATAGTATCATTTATTCATAGCGTCGTTTCCAAGAAAGAGCACATTGACAGCGTTCGGCAGCAATGTCTGAAACGACAAGAGGTTAAGTTTCGATTATGGGAAATCGGTATCGGATTTTGTTTTTGTTTTGTTTTATTTTGTTTTTCTTTTCTTGTCATTTCTCAGGACTGTTAGATCTGCTGATGGGAATGCACCTCCGTTACAGGGGACCAGTTCGATTCCCCAGAAATAATAGTCCGGACATTTACCGTCTGATTCAATATTCAGTAAAGATTTACTGGTGACAAGGAAAAGCCGCATGTTAAGCCTGCATTAAGACTGCATTATTATTATTATTATTATTATTATATTATTATTATTATTCAGGGCTCAGGTTATATAGCTCATACTAAATCTAGACCACTGTGACCTGGACCATCTCCTCTCCCCGCCCATCCCCCCATAACTTCTTCCTCACTTTCGTTACCCCCTTGTTTTAGCTTCAGGAACGAGTATGTAAGTGCTCACTCATGTGTCATATCGCCCAGAGTTTACATTCTGCTCTAGAGCTGGGGGCGGGTCTCAAAGCCACGTAGTAAACAAACACGTTCAGAATTTTTCTGCTTGTCTCCAGCTGCCGTTTTCTTCTACAATATCCTCTCTTGAAAAACGTCTAAGCTTCACTGACACGACATAAGCTCGGCGAGAGCGCCATCTGTCGGGGGAGACCGTGAGTCATATTTGTGACACGCTAAAACTAACAATCACAGTCTTCCTGTATATAAACATGTCACATTTACTGGCATCACTTCTGCACTAGGTAAACTAGTACTTTTTACGGAAATGACAACATTCAAGTGTAACATATATAATTACACAGCGCCAGGGAACGAGAATATATCGATACATGTATCATCAAATGTTGCTAAATACAAATACAATACAGAAATTATCACAATTAAAACAGATAATAACGTGTATACGGACGCGAGTAAACCAGCTGGCCAAAGTCTGTCTACATGACATTCACAGTCGCTCTGGTTAATTGCCTTAAAATAATTGTCATTTCTGCCTGGAGTTTTCTTTTGTCATTATTTAAGAGACAGGTGAGATGGCTATTTCAGAAATATCACTGACCAGGGTCGACAAACGTACAATCTGCCATGACTTCGTTCTCATTCTAATCAGCGCTTTCCCATGTGACGCTGGAGCCTGGTCTTTCACATTAGTGTTTTCTGCCATGGTGGTGGAGCTAACAAAGATGCTCTCGTTTCTCGCTTAGTTTGGGTGTTAACCCAAACACCCCCCCCCCCCACCCCCAGTGTGTGTGTGTGCTCTCGTAAAAATGTATCTTTCTTCTGTAGTATATTGTAGCCTCTTCAAAGATACCGCTTCAGTTTCTCGAGAGTTTTGGCAGGCGCTACGGAGTTTGTACACCTTTCATGAGAAAAAAATCTGAGCACGTATGGATTGGTCCGAAGTTTAGTGATGATGTTTCTTTTTTTTTTTAATATTTAAAATTCTAGTGCCTTCCGGGACACGTAACAGCCGAGATACTTGTGTACGATCATTGTTCAGTTCTCAGCCATGGTTGTCCTCAATCATGGTACAGTCCTCAGTCATTGTGCAGTCCTCTGTTATGGTACAATCCTCGGTCATGGTACAGTTCTCAATCATGGTAGTCGCCAATCATAATAGTCCTCAATCATGGTAGATAAAAGGGATGGCGACTGCAGTAAAACTGGTTCAAATAATAAAGGTAAATAGAGGTGTATGGTGCAGTTTTACAAAGCGGCAGAGGGAGTGAGTAAAATGAGAAAAAAAAAGAATAGAAAGTATGAGAGTAAGATGAGAATGTATACATGAAAATCTTACAACATAAAATATTTCGGCGTGAGCCTTTTTCAAGGATTACATACACAAATAAAACGACATATAACTTATCTTAGTGGCGTCCTCCTGAATAGGAAACAACACAAGAATGCATGTCACTTTGACTAGGCATAGAGACCACAGGGGGCCACGAAGGAAACCAGAAGAAGCCAGTAGGAAATAAGAGGCGGGGAAAAGGAGAGAGGGAAGGACAATAGACACCTGTAGCGCAGGTGTCAATGGGGGGCGGAGGGGGGGAGTAGAAGAAGGGAAGCGAAGAGATAATGAAATAAGAACTAGGAACGAACAGAAGGTGCCATAAACACACGTAGCACACTAGAGAAACTACCACTACTTATTCTCTTAATGTGCTAGAGGTCGGTGCAGTCTCCAAAGATGCGAAACGTGCTAAGAAGTTTTCTTCCGAGATATGCCCAGCGAAACTAGTGTGGCCCGCTCATAATCCGGTTTCGAAATGTTTTCACAACTCTCACACATTCAGTTACTCGGTAAATGGAGGGTGAGAATTAAAACCTATTTCACATATGGAACAAACTGTTGTCTTCCTTTCATCCGCTGTAGCAATCCTCTCCATATAGTAGTCTTCCTTTCTTCCGCTGTAGCAATCCTCTCCATATTGTAGTTTCCTTTCTTCTGCTGTAGCAATCCTCTCCATATTGTAGTCTTCTTTCCGCTGTAGCAATCCTCTCCATATAGTGGTCTTCCTTTCTTCCGCTGTAGCAATCCTCTCCATATTGTAGTCTTCCTTTCTTCTGCTGTAGCAATCCTCTCCATATTGTAGTCTTCTTTCCGCTGTAGCAATCCTCTCCATATAGTAGTCTTCCTTTCTCCCACTGTAGCAATCCTCTCCATATTGTAGTCTTCCTTTCTCCCGCTGTAGCAATCCTCTCCATATTGTAGTCTTCCTTTCCTTTACTGGAGTCTTCCTCACTTCAGCTGTAATTTTCCCCTTTCCCACACCTGACTTTCTCTCCCATACTGTAGTTTTTTCTTATCTACTGTAGTTTTCTCTCCAGTTTTTCTCTTATCCAATGTGGTTGTAGTTTTCTCTTATCCGGGTTTTCTCTTATCCAATGCAGTTTTTATAACAACAGGAAAAATAGAAGGAAGAAGATCAAGAGGAAGACCAAGAGAAATGATACTGGACAGTCTGACGGGATGGTGTGAGAGGAGATCACCAACTGAGCTGATGGCCTGATTGAAGGATCGGGTACTCTGGAGAAGCATAATAGGCAACCCCAGTCGGCACGGCACATGATGATGATGATGAATGTAGTTTTCTCTTATCCAGTGTAGTTTTCTCATATCCATTGTAGTTTTGTCTTACAGTTTATTTTTTTGTTTGTTTTCCCTCTCTCTACTGTAGTCTTCCTCTACCCCCACTGTAGTCTTCTTCTCTCCACCTGTAGTCTTTCTTTTTTTCCCACATTAGTTTTCCTCTTGCCCACTGTAGTTTTCCTCTTGGCCACTGTAGTTTTCTTCTCTCCCACTGTAGTTTTTCTATCCCATACCGTAATCTTCCTCTCTTCCATTGAAATCTTTTCTCTCACTTTATTCTTCCTCTCTTCCACTATAGTCTTCCTTTCCCCTCGCTCCTTCGGTATATTTCCTCCTCCCTACCGTATTCTTCCTCTTCCCTACTGTATTATTTTTCTTCCCAACTGTATTCTTCCTCTTCCCTACTGTATTCTTCGTCTTCCCTACTGTATTCTTCCTCTTCCCTACTGTATTATTCCTCTCTTCCAACGTATTCTTCCAGTGTTATTCAACAATTTTCCCAATATTGTCTTCTTCTGTCTCGTCGTCTTCACTTCTCCACCGTCGTCTTCTTCTATCTCACGACGTAGTCTTCATGTGTCCCAGCGTAGTCTTCCGCTGCTCTTTTGGTGCCTTTCGTAGCTCAGTTCATCTGGTAACATGGAAACTGGGCGCATATTTCTTCTGGGCCAGCGCTTCTAGATCAGTCATGCGTGCAGAACATTGCTATAGACACTGAGCAACTTCATATCCGCATCTGCTGCTGGCTCTGGATTGGTGTTTGTAATCCTGTGGACCATGATCACTTATGGATCTTTAGGTCGAGGGAGAACAAAATAGATTTGACTTTCAACTTCGGGTGCTAAAGAGTCTTGAGTTTCAGCTTCGCTTGATCCAGACTGTTAAACCACTCAACTTCTACCAGCTTCCTTTACGTCTTTCTCCTCTTTCTTTCTTTCCTACTTTCTTTTTCGGGGGTCCTCCTAAGTTCTCTTGGCTTAATTCTCTTCAATATACAGCAGTAGGGAGAGCTGCTGTTTCGTTATAGCACGTGTGTGTAAAGAAAAACTCACTCTCCCAGCACTGAGAATTTTTATGTCACTTTCTCCTCTCCCTTCTTCAACGTCTATCTCTAGTGTTCACATTCTTCAGAGTCTATCTCTAGTGTTCACATTCTTCCACGTCTACCTCCAGTGTTCACATTCTTCCACGTCTACCTCCAGTGTTCACATTCTTGCACGTCTACCTCTAGTGTTCAAATTCTTCCACGTCTACCTCTAGTGTTTAAATTCTTCCATGTCTACTTCTAGTGTTCACATTCTTCAACGTCTACCTCCAATGCTCACATTCATCCACGTCTGCCTCTAGTGTTCATATTCTTCCACGTCTGCCGCTAGTGTTCACATTCTTCGAAGTCTACCTCTAGTGTTCATATTCTTCGATGTCTACCTGCAGTGTTCATATTCTTCGATGTCTACCTGCAGTGTTCACATTCTTCGACGTCTACCTGCAGTGTTCACATTCTTCGACGTCTACCTGCAATGTTCACATTCTTCGACGTCTACCTGCAGTGTTCACATTCTTCGACGTCTACCTGCAGTGTTCACATTCTTCGACGTCTACCTGCAGTGTTCACATTCTTCGACGTCTACCTGCAGTGTTCACATGGTTTACCTCGTGAGTGACCGTTCATTTTCGTGGGCTCGGGTATAAGCTTCTTTCCGTCTTCTCTCCGTGGAACATCCACACTCTCTGCCAGGTATAAGCTTCTGTCCGTCTTCTCTCCGTGGAACATCCACACTCTCTGCCAGGTGTAAGCTTCTGTCCATCTTCTCTCCGTGCAACATCCACACTCTCTGCCAACACAGACACACAAACAGCAAACTCTACACTGAGAACAAGCGATGCCAAACATTGTATAACAAGTAATAGGCTCAGTCACATTGTGACCAACCCGTCACAGTCACTCTTTCACCGGGGTTTGGGACTCCACTGGCACCGCGCACATCTCTCACTCTGGGGTAATCAGTTGAATAGCAAGAAAAATACAATGTTCGAACCTCGCACAATAAAGGCAAAATCCATAATCAATCAGAATATGCCACCTTCACAATTTCTGGTGGATGATCACAAGACACAACAACACATCTCAACAATTCGTTTCCCCGCCTTATCCTTAAGTCGCGGCAAAACAACTACACACGTCAATAATAATTCATAACATAAAGATCTGTCATCCGTCCACATTAGGCACTCTACAGGAAGAGACTACAGCAATCAGTTTAGGGTGCGCCCTGTGACAGCTACATACAACATGATCAACACTTTACACGAATCTCACATCAAAGCCATTTCTTAGTTCCCAAGGAAAAAAACGCTGTCCCTGTGAGTGTCCAGCTCGAAGACGCTACATTACACACTCACTCACTCTTACGTGAGTAGAGGGTCGATGAGATCATTGCTCTTGTCCTGAATAACTTGCACACTAACACACACACACACATCTACCTCTCTCCCAGCACACTGTAACTGCTACTAAATCAACATAACTTTACGAACTCCCACACACACAAAAACACAATCGGAGCACACTAAGGGCCCCTCTGACAACGCCGAACTCGCCTTCACAGCTCGGAGTTCGACCTTCGACTGTCTTAACAATCTCTTTGACCTTTCACAACACATAGGCCACATCTGTAAATACTTCCACAAACTACAACCTAATATGCTATTCTACACTTTCTTTCTTTCTTTCACTTTCATTGATCCCTTAATAGACCTATATCGTACATCATATTTGCCTTCACGACAATACCATATTATAATTACAGAACTCCTTGTTATTACATATTAATTGACGCAGTTATCTCCCCGGAAAGCATACTCTCAGACTGATGCATATACACGCCAGTTTCGGTACTGGATTAGAATATTAAGAAATGTCCTTGCGCTTTCTGTGGTTAGTTTTCTTTTG
This sequence comes from Achatina immaculata, assembly GCA_009760885.1. NCBI lineage: Eukaryota > Metazoa > Mollusca > Gastropoda > Stylommatophora > Achatinidae > Lissachatina > Lissachatina immaculata. The sequence goes on from CM019707.1 coordinate 17,089,619, forward strand.
CAAATAGTTTCGGCTTTCTGTTTTTTTCTTCTTCTTTTCAGAAAATGCGATGTAAGATGTAGATGACGAGTGTTTTATTATTGAAGCGACTAGGTCAACGATGAAAAATGTTCAATGATCGTCCAATGAACGTGTCAAATGTGGGTCCTGGTTTTTCTTGTTCAGTGCGGGAGGGATTGAAATGTCGTAGATTTTGTATTTCGTTTTTTTTTTTTTTGTTGTCACATAATACATGTGTATGTGTATGCTCTTATCGAAATGTACAGCAGAAAAAAAAATGTTGGTAAAGAAAGGACCGGCGGGAGTGAGAGAAGACAACAAAGTACCGACAGAACTCACGCTGCCAGCAGCCCCCGCGTGCCTCTGAAAGTAGGGAATAAAAAGAGAGATATGATGGATGTGATAAAAAGAGAGATATGATGGATGTGATAAAAAGAGAGATATGATGGATGTGATAAAAAGAGAGATATGATGGATGTGATAAAAAGAGAGATATGATGGATGTGATAAAAAGAGAGATATGATGGATGTGATAAAAAGAGAGATATGATGGATGTGATAAAAAGAGAGATATGATGGATGTGATAAAAAGAGAGATATGATGGATGTGATAAAAAGAGAGATATGATGGATGTGATAAAGTGGATTGAGTGAGCAGGAAAGTGGTTGAAGGAAGCTTGGTTTACTGACAAAATAAGTTGCCATGTTTTATATACTTTCCTCGCTATCGCTGTCTTTTCACATGCGAATAGTATTTGGGCATAAGTATACGTGAGACTAAGCATACGCGAAGCCACTACAATAAAGATGTGATAACAAAATGTACATTTAAAGCAATATTTGGAACAACTTTACTAGCTATCTAGCACACACATGTAACGTTTCGGTTTACGTCTTAATCAAACAAAAATATTCAAGACAAATAAATATAGAAAGAATATAAAATATAAATTCACATGTGAATGATATGTAAGAAATAAGGATGAAAAAAAATTATAAAAGAGAAAGGGAGCACTTAGGTGTGACTTGCAAGAAGCCGCGTCCAGGAGTGCGTATGGTGGAGTGTTGTGAAGGTGAAGACATGAAGTGTGGAAGGTTAGTAGTAAAGAGTGAGCTGGGAAAGTGGAAAGGAGAGGAGAGGATACAATGGTAATCAGACTGAGAAAAGGGTTGGCGGAACAAATGAATGTGATTGAAGTAGAGGGTTTGTAGCCTTATACAAGGTGTTCCATAATGTAAGTTACAGACGAGGAAAGAGTATAACTTAGTTATTAGGGAAATATGGCTGTGGAAGAAGAGAATGTTAAGTGTAGCTTTCCACACGTGACCTTTTATCCAAAGTCATCCAACAGAAAAGTCATATACAGACTGTTTCCACAATGTCCTGAAACATTTTTATTTGGGACTATCAGTCTTCTCTTTCAAATATACAACATTTCTAAGTGAATTCTGAGAGCCTCACAAGAAAAGTCATTCTTACTAAAGAGCATCGCAACTTTGTCGCTTTTCTCTGCGAGTTCACCGCTTCAAACCCAGGCCAACAGCTATCCCGAGGAGTATCTTGCCAGCCTTTGTCTCGCCGTCTACTTGTACTTGTACAAACTCCCTGTAACTGCGAGTTGTTTTTCTTTGCAGCCGATGCTGTAGATGTGTTGAGGCACAGCATCGTATCGGCGTGGGAGCGGGTTATGGCAGCTACTTTTTCAGTCCCGGGGTACAGCTAAAAAGCAGGGGGTGTGCAATGCTTCTTTAGCAGACTACACCACCATGGGGACTATAGCGATCATTGCCCCCTTAGCCAGGTTATGGGATACCAACGGAGAGGTGGGACAGAGTCTTGGTCAGCTATAGTTCGCTAACCCTGACGCTAGCATATCAGCTATGGGTCTCATCGGACAGCACCTTCACACCCGCCCTTCCCCCGTCTAACAACAGCTTATACTGACCAGTCAAATTCCCAGTGAGTTTCTCGTTTATGGCTCTTGCAGGCTAAAGCGGGGATGATAACTTTAACATTGACGCTTTCAACAACTAATCTTGTTTTCATGAATCTACTATTCGTATTTCGAGTTAGTATTCGGCCGGTCAGATAATCAACTGTTCGAATTTGGCAGAATACTTAGACCTTGGTTTTGGTACATTTATTACTCATTACTTTGGTTCAAGATAACGGGTTGTTTATGAAGCAGCCCGGTCTGACTTTCACATCCTGAATTAAACAGTTATGAAAAAAAGTGAGAAAAAAAAATCGATCATCCCCACTACCTAGTTGCAATGTCTTGTTTCTGTGAAAGCTCCACCACGACTGATGATAAATAGACTAAATGCAAAACAAATCTTAACTAAGCATATATAAAATAGTTTTTTTTAATTCATCACGTCACTCATTACCTGCATTCCCTGTGAACACTGAAGAAAGTGTGTTTCATTTTTACACATACCATATTCATTTTGTGTGTGTGTGTGTTTTTGTTCCTTGAAAGACAAAGAAGGAAAGTATTTGATGTTCACATGTATCGAAGGATTAACCCTCCAGGCAAATATGCTCCACTGTGTTCAGTCCGAACTGTTGTAATCAATACCTGATATTGTAATTACTGCTTCAAACTAAAAGGAATGCTCGAACGATTCCTCTTAATCTATGTTCTTTTATAAACCAATTCAAAGAAAATGAATAAATAGAAAGTAAGTACATAGATCGTTAGGAGATTTTTTTTTTTTTGGGGGGGGGGGGTTGTTTTTTGAGAAAATGTCATTTAAAAAAAACAGCTCCTTCCCATGTTTTTCTTATAACTCAGAACGTCACGTGGAGTTAGAAGGGAATTGGTGGAATTGGATTTAAGTGGGATTTTATTGTTATTGTTTAATTCCACGAAATTTTACCCTCATTGTGTGTGTATGTGTGTATGTGTGTGTGTGAGAGAGAGAGAAAGAGAGAAAGGGGAGGAGCAAAGAAACATACAGGAAAAGCGAGAGGTGAATGTGTGTGTGTGTTTGAGAGAGAGAGAGAGAGAGAGAGAGAGAGAGAGAGATTGCATGTCTTTTCTTTAGACACCGTTTAATAACTAGAGACTCTATTTTAAACAAATGTTACAAGCTGAATGATTTATAAAATCAACAAAACCTATAAAACGGAAATGACGGACTGGCAGTCGTTGCGTAATTTAGATGTATACCTTCATCGTTTTAAAATAAATAAGGCAACAGCTTTGAAGAAGCTTTCATGAACTCTCTGTCGGCACATAATCCCGCAATATTTAACTCCGGGAGTAGTGCGTCATTCATAAATTAATTAATTCATTCTTACTTTCCTTTCTCATGATCGTTCACAATAATCATTACGACTAAGATCTACATTTTGTACGATCCGTGTTATTCCTAATCAGACCATTTATGTTTTCTCTCATTCGATTAGTGTAATCGAATATTTTGTTTCTCTCGATCTCATTTTTTTTTTTTACTTTTGTTCCTTTGAATTTTTCATTTGGCTGTCTCTTTCTTTGACTTCTGTTTTCTCAAGATATACCCCAAGAATCTCTGACTAAACAGTATAAGATAGCTCAGTGGACAATTATATATAAAGTAGAACGTCGATTATCCGAACTAAATTTGGGACCAAGGGGTGATTCGGATAATTAAATAGTTCGGATAATTAAATAGTTCGGTTAATTAAATAGTTCGGATAATTAAATAGTTCGGATAATTAAATAGTTCGGTTAGTAAAAAGTGCATGAACGTAGCCGGTTTATAACTGCAGTAAAGCTTAATATATGCCTGATATGCAAGAGTGTTACCGCTGTATTTTTAAATGTGATTTAAATATCACTGAATAGTCAGTTAGTCAGTCATTTGCATGTCCCTTGCGGAACTTTGCCTCCCTAACAGCTCTCCTGTAGGCCTCTCAGTTGTAGGCAAGATGGCCTGCTGCTGATGCATCCATTTGCAGATCATCAACGATGTCTTGTAACCATCTTCGCCTTGGTCTTCATCTGTTTATTTTTCCCATGATATACTCTTCCAAAACTGTCTTCTCTAAATTATTATGACGTTTAATATATCCAAAATATTTAAATTTTCTCTGTTTAATCTTCCTTACTAGCCAACCTTCTTCAATATTAAATTATTGTAGTATAGATATATTTGTTCTTTTTTTTTGTCCATAAGGTTTGAAGAACTCTTCTGTAGCATTTACATTCAAAGGCATTTACGAGTATGTGTTTCTTAGCTGTTTTGTTAAGTGTCCAGGTCTCACAGGCATATGTTGGGATGGGAAACATGAATGCCCTTAAAAATCTTATTTTTGTAGTTCTGCCTGTTCCTTTCCACAGCTTCTTCAGTCGTTTTATTTTTTGAAGAGCGATAGATGTCCTTTTAATATCTCTCATTGTATCTCCATTATTAGTTAATAATGATTGAAGATATTCAAAACTCTCCGCCTCTTCCAATTTTTCCTCACTGATACATTTTTCAGCTGCCTTATTCTTCTTGTCATTTGTCATTAATTTAGTTTTATTCGCATTAAAATAAAGGTTTTGCTCTCCATTGTTCTTACGGACTGACATGATTAATTTTTCCATTCATTTTTTGTGTTCTTGACAGTAATACACATTTATGACACATAACAAAATGTTTCGAAGTAACAATACATATTTATTACATAGATTATATAAAGATATAAATAGATATACGTACCTTTTATATACATAGTGTCAGTTGTCAAATTTTCTTTCATATAAACAGAAAACAATAGAAAAAAAAAAAAAAAAGAGAGAGAGAGAGAGGGGGAAAAAAACTTTCGTGACATTAAAATTCGAAGATTTAAACTCTTTTCGACTGAAAGCTATAAATTATTTTTTGGACTCAAGGCTACATAATTTTTTTATTTCTCTCTCTCCCTCTCTCTCGCCCTCTCTCTCTCCTCTCTCTCTCTTCCTCTCTCTCCCTCTCTCTCTCCCTCTCTCCCTCTCTCTCATATTTCTTTAATGCAGCAGTTGTTTGGATAATAACGGTTCGGATAACTGACGGTTCGGATAACTGACGGTTCGGATAATCGACGTTCTACTGTATGTAGTAGTGATTTCGCTAGAAATGTACAGATCTGTAATTTTTAAATATAGAAAAGGTTATTACGTCAACAATAATTCCATGAAACGAAATACGAGTTTCACGTGAGAAACGATGCCACGCGAGGTCAAAATGTGAGAGCGAAAAAAGGTCGATCCTTTATCACATGACATATCTGGTGGTCACGTGGTAATTATTTGGTGCTACAAATGTATGACTTGTTTGACAAGACCGGCCATGTTGCCAAATTTATCCACATTATCAAATGCATTTTTGAATGTGGCAAGGGCAATCTTGTGTAGAAAAAAGTCATTGTTATGTGATATGATCAGAGAAGTTGGGTTTCACGGAGGTGGCATATCACAGAGCAGGGGGGACTATGCTGCAGGAAGAAATGTTGTAATCTGGTCTGGCGATGTGAAGCTATAGCTGTTGGAGGTCCTCATTGAAACAGGCTGTTACGGTCTCTGCATGATGTTGTGGTCATGAAGGTTGTTTTCGTCCAGAGAGTTTTTGCACTCCTACAGGCTGTTGTGGTCTTGTTGAAGCCTGCAGAAGATTGTGCTCCTTCAGACTGTTGTGGTCCTGCAGGAGGTTGTATTCCTGCAGGCTGTTGTGGTCTTGTTGAAGCCTGCAGAAGATTGTGATCCTGCAGAAGGTTGTATTCCTGCAGACTATTGTAGAAAAAAAAACGAACAAGTTGGAGGACCACTGTAGCCAACCATGCACAGGATACTCGACACAGGACAGTGGATTATAAGTCTTCTATTCATGTCCTTTCATTCATATTTTCTATTATACAAATTATTGATGTTCCTCTCTCCACCTTAAACAAATAATTGAATATATTCAGACATAATTAGATAAAAAAAATCGTTTTACATCCACTTTTTGTACATTTATCCTTATGCTATAAAAAGCGTAACAGAAATAGACAATTTTATTTATCTGTGGCATAGAACATATTTGTAATTGTTATGATTTTGTTCTGTCAATAGATGGATCTTCTTGTGCAAGGGTTAAAATACATTGAAAGAAATAACAGAAATAGCAATTATTTTTAAAATGAAATAAACAATTGTTAACACTTTTATTTTGGAAATAATCATATACAATAGGAAGAAGATCACTCAGTCAGTCACTTGCATGTTACTTGCGGAACTTTGCCTCCCTAACAGCTCTCGGTTGTAAACAAGATGCCCTGCTGCTGATGCATTCATTTGCAGATTATCAACGATGTCTTGCAGCCATCTTCGCCTTGGTCTTCTTCTCTTTCTTTTTCCCATTATGTACCCTTCCAAGACGGTCTTCTGTAAATTCTCATGACGTTTAATGTGTCTAAATTATTTAAGTTAAAGAAGATAAAGTTACAAATCGTGAAAAGAAAAAATGGTTATGTTGCACATTAAAACCAAATGAGTAATTTTCTGTATTCTTTCTTTCATCAGCACCGTAGATTTCTGATTATTTCTGACTGAATGTCCCCCTGTCCATGTCGTTTGTCCTCTTTTTGTCCTGAATTTTTTATCTAGGAACACATAACTCCTAAACCCAGAATAGTGTATTTCGTGTTAAAATATGCTCCTACTTTTTAACATTTTAGTTACCATATTTGCACAGTAATAATGCTTTAATATATTTATGCACTTAATGCTCACACATATTTTTATGTGTTATGTGCAAGAGAGCATTAATGGATTGAGTATCTGCATTTATATTTTTTTTTATTATTATTGTTGTTATCAATCTAATATCACTAAATGTAAGACTTGGAAACTGCACTAGGCATCAGCTTTCTATAACCAGCGGCACACTGAAGAAGGAGAAAGATAACTGCTACACTAAAACAAAAAGTTATCACTGAGAGCACAGTAAAAGCCGTCCATTCTAGATCCTTCCACAAACTGCTGCAACACATCCGAGAACAGGGCAATCTAGGGAAATTTGTGCAAATTGCTCTTCTCTTCTCTCCCGTTCCGTCTTAAATCCACTTACGGGCTCTACTTACAGTGACTGCGCGGCCTATACTCCTCTCTTATTGTATTTGCTAATGAAACCCCCACCCTCCTTCCTTCTCCTTCCTCTCTCTTCCCTTCCCTCCTCCTTCCCTCTCTTCTTTCCCCCCAACCAACGGGTTGGCGATCGCTTTCCTAGTTATTTCTTTTAGTAATTCTTTAACGATAGTTAAAATAGTTTTATTATTTTTATTATTATTAACTGTTTTTTTTTCGTCTCATGCCGTCAGTTTTCTACAATAAATACCCCCCCCCCCCCCGCTTCCTAGGTTTATGTAAGAGACCAGGAGTGTTGTATGGTTAGACCTGGAAAACAAAGCACTTTTAGAGGTGAGAGAGCCGCAGTGTTGTATGGTTAGACCTGGAAAACAAAGCACTTTTAGAGTTGAGAGAGCCGGAGTACTGTATGGTTAGACCTGGAAAACAAAGCACTTTTAGAGGTGAGAGAGCCGCAGTGTTGTATGGTTAGACCTGGAAAACAAAGCACTTTTAGAGGTGAGAGAGCCGGAGTGCTGTATGGTTAGACCTGGAAAACAAAGCACTTTTAGAGGTGAGAGAGCCGGAGTGCTGTATGGTTAGACCTGGAAAACAAAGCACTTTTAGAGGTGAGAGAGCCGGAGTCCTGTATGGTTAGACCTCGAAAACAATGCACTTTTAGAGGTGAGAGAGCCGGAGTGCTGTATGGTTAGACCTGGAAAACAAAGCACTTTTAGAGGTGAGAGAGCCGCAGTGTTGTATGGTTAGACCTGGAAAACAAAGCACTTTTAGAGGTGAGAGAGCCGGAGTGCTGTATGGTTAGACCTGGAAAACAAAGCACTTTTAGAGGTGAGAGAGCCGGAGTGCTGTATGGTTAGACCTGGAAAACAAAGCACTTTTAGAGGTGAGAGAGCCGGAGTGCTGTATGGTTAGACCTGGAAAACAAAGCACTTTTAGAGGTGAGAGAGCCGGAGTGCTGTATGGTTAGACCTCGAAAACAATGCACTTTTAGAGGTGAGAGAGCCGGAGTGCTGTATGGTTAGACCTGGAAAACAAAGCACTTTTAGAGGTGAGAGAGCCGGAGTGCTGTATGGTTAGACCTCGAAAACAAAGCACTTTTAGAGGTGAGAGAGCCGGAGTACTGTATGGTTAGACCTGGAAAACAAAGCACTTTTAGAGGTGAGAAAGCCGGAGTGCTGTATGGTTAGACCTGGAAAACAAAGCACTTTTAGAGGTGAGAGAGCCGGAGTGTTGTATGGTTAGACCTGGAAAACAAAGCACTTTTAGAGGTGAGAGAGCCGCAGTGTTGTATGGTTAGACCTCGAAAACAATGCACTTTTAGAGGTGGGAAAGCCAGAGTGTTGTATGGTTAGACCTCGAAAACAAAGCACTTTTAGAGGTGAGAAAGCCGCAGTGTTGTATGGTTAGACCTCGAAAACAATGCACTTTTAGAGGTGGGAAAGCCAGAGTGTTGTATGGTTAGACCTGGAAAACAAAACACTTTTAGAGGTGAGAAAGCCGCAGTGTTGTATGGTTAGACCTGGAAAACAAAGCACTTTCAGACGTGAGAGAGCTGCAGTGTTGTTTTGGACGTGAAAGAATGAGAAATGACAAGAGAATCACTTCGGACTTAAACCTTAGTAGCACAAGCAACCATCTCTCTACGCTATTTGAAAATCCAGTTAAAGGCGTTTGATAGCCAGACCTTCATTGCAGATCTGGCCGAAGGTTACAACACCTGAGTTGATGGCACAGTGAGTTTGTTGACAGATTGTGTCATCACTTACGATAGCCAGCCCTACATGAAATACGATACATCTGCCATTATGGTAATGAGAAGACGAAAAAAGGAAACATAAATTAACAATGTAATATTTCGGCTTTCACCTTCCTTTGTATTTCCTCAAGCACAATGCAAAAGGCTAAAGGAGACATCGAGCAGCTAAATTTTGGGAGGCCATTTTTAATCAACCGTCAGTATTTGGACCAGCGGTTCTCAAATCCCAGTCCTCTATTTTCAACCCAGGCTGTCGCAGATCGTCCTCTATGTGTAAAATCAACATCCATAAGGATTTTCACCATCACACAATCTTTTACGGTGGTAAAATGTACCCCCTTGGATTATAAATTCCTCCGTTTAGAATTGAAACTCCTCCTAGTCTGTAAATACTCCCCTTACATTTACATTTCTATGGGCTTGAAACCTCTCCACTTGTCTTGTCTTGTCTCCTTCCTCATATACCTTTCGGTTTTGAGGGGACAGATACACGTCAAGATAGAGCTCGATGATTTGCTTCATATAATGAGATATTTAATGCTTCTGTAATTTCCTCTCTCTATCTCCAGCGTGGGCGGCCTCTCCCTCTGTTACCTACAAATCTTAGTGTGAATGTTGTCTGTGATCTACTGTCTGCTGGTAACCATGCAACATGGCGAAACCATTTGACTTGCTGTTTCTGAATATAGTGTAATACTGGTGTTACTCCAACCTTTGCCCTGATGGTGTCATTTCTTAAGTTGTCTCTTCTTGTCACATTTAGTATTCTTCAATCATTTCAGTAGTAATGATTTTTCTTTTGTTCTTGGCTTTGAAATGTTTGACATTGAAAGCACAGAGCTGGGAGGAAAATTGTGTTCTACAGTGCCCTTAGACTTTAAATTCCTCCCCGTGGTATCTGGGTTGCCTCCCTCTGAGAAACACTGATTTAGAGCTACCCCAACCACGAAGGAAAATATATAAAAATGGGTAGGCAGAGTCCAAGGTGAGCTGTAGATAAGTGAGGAACCTAATCACATAGGTCAGAGTGATATTACCGAAATACTGCAAGACATGTTTGCTCTGGAACATTGGTTAAACTAGCAAAGCTTTGGGATGTAGGAAGCCGGAGATTCGGCCATGTTCCTTTACCTGTTATTCAGGAAGGGGGGGGGGGGGTAGAAAAAGTCGCTACAAACAAGATATTCTCAACGAGAGGAAGGTTGCGAGATCAATTCTATGTAGCCAGAATGTACTGCCACAAGGTCAGCTGTAGCAAGTTTGACATAACCAGCTTCGCTGTAGCGGATGTTACATTGTATCGAGAGGGTACTTGTAGGGAGTTGTCATGGATCCCAGCGCACAGTGTTGTCTTTTTTTTTCATCCTAGTGATAAAATATATCCCAGTGGAAGCTGGTTGTTCCTCGACTTTAGCATGGCTAATATGGGAGGGGCTGGGTGAGAGATAGACAGGTGAGGGAGGAAGGGAGGGAGAAGAGCGAGGGTGCAGTGCTGGACAAGACCTCTTCCTGTGACATCGCTGGATATGTCGTGAGACCTGGGTCAAAAAGAGAAAGGAGGAATGAGAACTACTCAAGGAATTCACGCAAGCGCTAGTCTCACATGGCGAAGGTCGGTGGTTTGAATCCGGCTGTCGGACCCCTGGTCACCCAGATGTAGAAAACGGGTACCTGGCATTGTCTAGAGAAGGAAAGTTAGCCAGGCGCGATGCCTCTAGTGTGCCGACAGGTCAAAGCAAATATATGTATATATATATATAAAACTTCTGTATATTATACAATACATCGACAGTTATTGTCACGTTATTGTGATCAGTAAATTGTAGAGATCAATTATTGAGACTATGCTGTCTAGAAAACTGTATTTTTCTTCAGGTGATTTGTAAGCAGTACTTATTAAAACAATCTTTCTTACTTATTAAAACAATTTTTCTTACTTTTTAGAACAATCTTTCTTACTTATTAGAACAATTTTTCTTACTTATTAGAACAGTCTTTCTTGGAATTCTGAAGTGGTCTCTTCGGTTCAGAGAAACCCATTTCCGAGAAACCGTGTCCTAGATTCTCAAAACCTCTTGGAGATTTAGTTCTTTATTTATGAATCTAAATCTAGACCATCAGTGAACCAGAACAAGGCTAATGAAAGTGTCACTCAGAACTGGTGAATGATCTGTAATAATACATCGTCTGGCTGTACTGTTTTCATTCTTTACATTTGGGAGGGGGGGGGGGGCTGACAAAGCTGAAGATGCTGATACAAATGTGTCACGGGAGAATGGAGATCGCAGGGAGATTTATGTAACGATCTTTTTTTACAGACAGAGTAAGAGGAAGGGTGTAAAGAGAGAGAGAGAGAAATTACATAGGGACAGGTACAGAGAAAGAAAGAAAGACAGAGAGGGAGGGAGGAAGAAAAGAAAAATAAAAAGAAACAGAAAGAAATAAAAATAGGGAAAGAAAATAAAGATAAAAATAAAAATAGAGATATAAGGAGAGAAGCATAAATAGAGAGAGAAAGAACAATATATATATATAGAGATAAATAAAAAGAGAAATAAAGATAAAGAGACTGAGAGGAAAAGAAAACAGAGATAAAAATAAAAATAGAGATATAAAGAGAGAAGTAAAAATAGTGAGAGAAATATATATATATATATATATATATATATTATATATATATATATAGAGAGAGAGAGAGAGAATTAGAATGCATATCAAATAGGCTTGGCAAAAGGGGCGAGGCTACTCCCTGCGTCAGCAAACTAGAAGTGACCGAAGCTCCAAGTCCACTGCCATGTGGAAGTGGGTTTGTTCCTCGGCTTTAGCATGGCTAATATGGGAGCGGTTGGGTGAGAGAGAGAGAGAGATGAGGGAGGGAGATGAGTGAGGGTGCAGTGCTGGACAAGACCTCTTCTTGTGACATTGCTGGATATGTCATGAGACCTGGGTCAAGAAGAGAAAGGAGGAATGAGAACTACTCAAGGAATTCACGCAAGCGCTAGTCTCACATGGCGAAGGTCGGTGGTTTGAATCCGGCTGGCGGGCCCCTGGTCACCCAGATGTAGAAAAGGGGTACCTGGCATTGTCTGGAGCTGGGGAAGGAAAGTTAGCCAGGCGCGATGTCTCTAGTGTGCCGACAGGTCAAAGCAAATACCGACATTAACAAAATATCGTCCAACTATCTCCGTGGCAAAATATGATTGCCTTTGTCTTCTGCCTTCCGTTATAACCGCACCCAGTCCCACTCGATGCTTATTTTTCATCGTTCTGCAACCCACTCTCTTTGTCTTCTGAAGTCAGATCACTAGGGAGTGAATATTCCTGCCTCGTATTTTGATGGTTATCTTGGTCGAAGGTCAAGCAAATCTTTGAAGGGAAAACGAAGACTGAACATGAGAAACACTGAACCGGCACCAAAGTATGGAATGCGCTATTCTCTTTATATATATATATATATATATATATATATATATATCTGTCAGTCTGTCTCTCTTCTTTCTCTCTGTGTCTCTACCTGTCATTCTTTGTATGTCTCTTTCTATATGTCTTTCTTCTCTGTCTATCTGCCTCTGTATCTCTTCTCCCTCTCTGTATCTCCCTCTATGTCTCTTATCTTTCTCTCTCCCTCTGTATGTGCGTAAGTCTAACTGAAGCAGAATGTCTGGAACAGAGAGAACATTGTATGAAATTAGGCAGAATGACAGACGAACCTGCGTGTCCAAATCTTTATTTTTTTTTTAAAGTAAAGTTTGTTCGTTCTCTGTCCGTCTCTCTGTATATACAGATATGTGCTTGCATGTACGTCCCTCTTGCACTTTCAAGATACGAAATAATCAACATGGATGTTCAATTTTTTAATATAATTACTGTAAAATAAAAATAATGATAAATTACGGTTCGAGAGAGATTTTATGCAAAAAATATTTACTTCTTTCAGTCACTTTGTATGTCTACTTTCTGAAGAAATTTAAATTGTATGTTTCACAGTTTTGCACGCGTTTATTCTTTGTACTTCCACGCTACTATGTATGAGGTAACAGTTTTTCCATAAATTATTGCAGATAACTGTTTGTTTGTTTATTTTTTTAACTAACAAAATCTCACCGCCACGTTCGTCCGTTGGTTCGTCCGTGTATAAAATGACCCGGATGTCGTAACGACATTTAGGCTGCACTTTGATTTCATGTCTTCCATTCTTGTTTACAAATAGCTTCATGCTCAATTCCAGCTTGTATGCATTTGCTTACTATTTCGAATACATGCGCGTGTACAGCTGTTTCGTGTATGGACTGTACATAAAGTCCTTGGGCACTTTAACAAATTTATTACTGGCGTACGTAGCACAGTTCGTAATAACTGATACCTCATTTTGAAGAGAAAGTCTGAAAGTTTTTAATCCAATCTTTCTCACCGCGTTCGTTTCAACATTCTGCCGCCAGATGGCACTCACTCGAATATGGCGGCCCTGGGAGACAAGAAAGCGACAGATAATAACCGTGCTCTCATGACATGACCTGCAGACTCTCCTTATTTGACACCCTGTGATTTCTTCCTTTGGATATGCATCAAGGACATCGTCTTTGTGCTACAATTTGTCAATCAATGTTGAAGACCTGAAACGCTGCCTCCACCACACCGGACACGCTGCGGTGGGGGCGGCTGGAGTTGGAATATTCTGTCGACGTCGGCCGCCTCACACGTGGGACTCGAATCCAGTTCATGTGAACTCAGAATAAACTTTCAGACTTTCTCTTCAAAATGAGGTATCAGTTATTAAGACAGGTGTCGTATTACTCCGGTAATATTTTTTCCCCCAAGTGTTCAGGGACTTTATGTATCCATTTATATGGCTACCAGATTTTACACTGGAAAAACAAACAAAAGGGATAGCTTATCTTGTAACCTGTATACAGGCAAGGTTTAAACGCTTATATGGAGACCTGTGAATCGTGAAACCAATACGAATATGTATATATTGTTTTCTATATCCTTACACACACCAAACGTGCGCTCATGCAACTGAATAATGAAGCGAATAACATAAAAAGTAAAACTAATCAGAACGTGAAATACTAACAACTGATGGACTTCACTGTTTTGGCATGATTCAGAAGTTTTCATCAACAGAATTAAGTTGAATATTAATTAAATTAGAGAATAATTGAGTATTAATAAAAACGTTAACTAAAGACTATTAAGAAGAGCATCATCGAGGACATAATGTGTGGAGAAGTTTTCGTATCTGAGCGCTTAGAAAAATGAAACTGCCACTTTTATTTTCCAGTTTCCAGATGTTACTCCGTGCTATAATTGCGATCAAGAAAAATACAATGATGGTGCATGTTTTTCCTTTACTGTTTCTTTCTTGCTGAGAAATTACTTTCGGATCGGATGTTTCAACTGGGTCTTTTGTCGCGTAGTTTCGGTGGTACGATTGCAAGAATCAATGAATAAGTAAACAAAGAAATCATTGCAATTAACTAAATACCAGTAACTGAAAGGTACAGCAGCTTAATCCTGTTATTAAATGAACAGACCTTTATAGCGTGCGTGCGTGTGTGTGTGTTTTAATATGCACACTTGCACACACGATTTTTTTTCTTCACATGAACTGAACATTTTGCACACAGACAAAAAAGCCTTCGAGGGAACATTGCATCTAACCATCCTGACTGAAATAATACGATTCCTGAGATAAATCCTCAAAATATGGGGATGTTCTATGTAATACCAGACAGTCGATCACTATATATATATATATATATATATATATATATGGTTGAGTTTATTATAAATTTATAAGTTTCAAAGTGATGGCAGCGAGTAGTGAAAGAGTTATTTACATGAGGGACTTAAGAAAAGTTGCTAACTTCAATTCTTTTTCTCCTTTTGTTGCTAATTTTTAAAAATAATAATAATATAATTGCCACATTTTCTTCCATTTCATTACAAGTGGCGATTGGTAACCAGATAAGTCACTCATATCCTCCATCAGTCTCTACTGAAAGCATCAAAATCACACTAAGTTCTCAAAAGAGTTTATCATTGCTAGCATGTAATGTTTGTGTGCGCTGAAAAGCTAATCCTTCAGCATCGCTGAAGCACAGAAACAAACTGACAAAAGCGTTTTTTTTGCTTTACATATAAGGCCTAGGGTGCCTTTTATTTATTGATTGCACCCCTCAAAGTCTTGTTTTTTTTTAGTATTTTCTTCTCCATTTGCATTTAATGTAATTTAATTCTATTATTATTACTACAACTGTTATTATTCTGCCAACAATAAACAATGGAAAAAATGAGAAACTTATTTCTTTATCCTTTACTGATGTCTTTTCACTTTTAAATGTTCTCTATTCTTTAGCTGAACGTTTTCTCTTTTTTTTTTCAATAGGTATATGTCAGATTTTTATAGATTATATCTCATATTGTTATTGGTACATGTCAAATCTTTACAGGGTATATGTCAATCCTGTGCAAAGTACATGGCAAGCCTTTACTGGGTAGACGTCAGCCCTTTATGGGACACATCTGAAACCTTTGCAAGATGAATGATGAATTTTTACAGGGCACATGACAAACCTTTGCGAGAAACATATCAAATCTTTTTAGGGTGCATGCCAAACCTTTAAACAGTACATGTCAAACCTTTACAAGGTGCATGTCAGGCCTGTACACATTTAATATCAAAATTTTACAGAGTACATGTCAAACCTTTACAAGGTAAATATCAAATCTTTACAAGGTACATATCAAATCTTGTCTATACTTGTTAGTACTGACTCTGCAGTAGATGCTAAAGATCATGCACATCATTTATTACACCTTCTTACCAGCTTGAACACTGTTTATTTATAACAGATGTTAGCCTTTGAAAAGAATGTATATAAATTCTTTGGAAGCACCTGTGATACGGCATCGGAGAAAGATGCAACAAATACCTTGGGCAGCCAGAAAAATGAGAGGTCCTCAGAGAAGCTTCAGACCAAGAGAAACTAGTCAAAATTTCTTGGACATGTCACGAGAAGACATAAGTAAAAGAACATGGTGATGACTGGACAAAATTCAGAGGGAAAAAAAAAGAGAGGGAAACCAAGAGAAAAATATCTCACTGGCACGGTAAAAGAAATGCACATGAACTGATCAGAAGCACCAAGGATCACACAAGATGTAGAAGAGTGATCACCAATGCTGTCTGGCATGACAGGTAGTGAGTGATTTGATCTGCAAATCTGTTTTGATGTAAACGTTCTGTGCCACTAACCACAGCTTTATCACTGATGCATTAATAAAGAGAACAGTGGATGACTGGCAAGTGTTTCACTAGGTGGCCAATGAACCACAAAACTGCTTTAAAGTCCAAATGGTGTTCTTACAAATCTATCTGTCTATGGTGTTCTTGCATATCTATCTGTCTATGGTGTTCTTGCATATCTATCTGTCTATGGTGTTCTTGCATATCTATCTGTCTATGGTGTTCTTGCATATCTATCTGTCTATGGTGTTCTTGCATATCTATCTGTCTATGGTGTTCTTGCATATCTATCTGTCTATGGTGTTCTTGCATATCTCTCTGTCTATGGTGTTCTTGCATATCTATCTGTCTATGGTGTTCTTGCAAATCTATCTGTCTATGGTGTTCTTGCAAATCTATCTGTCTATGGTGTTCTTGCAAATCTGTCTATGGTGTTCTTGCATATCTATCTGTCTATGGTGTTCTTGCAAATCTATCTGTCTATGGTGTTCTTACAAATCTATCTGTCTATGGTGTTCTTACAAATCTGTCTATCAAGTGTCATGCTTTTCCACAATTCTATCTCCATGCCACTTCATCAGTCCATCAATCATCTCCTCTCTTTGTCTCTTTTGCCCTCTATCAGCACTGTTGTTATCAAATATTCCAGTCAACCTGCGCTCATGACGTGTCCTATGAATTTGGATTGCTCGTCTTTCTTCTTCGTCTCTTTCAGGACCTCTTCATTTGATCTCTTCACGGCACATGGTATCTTACAAATACAAGTTGTTACTGTGAAAACAGCTTGGCCAATGAGATGAAAAGATCAACGTAGTTTCAGAGACAAGTGAGTCTACTCATAACCATGTGAAATCCACTTTCTGAAAGGCACTAAAGTTTACTCTGCACCAGATATGACTCCAGTGCTATAGTGTCCTCATCAGGACAGGACATCAGATGCCAGGAGATTCAAGTTAACAATTAAAGTAAGGAAGAACAAGAATAATAGTAACAAGAACAGTAGCAACATGCAGCAACAAAAGAACAAGAAAAATAATTAGAATAAGCTGATCAGCAGCAGAAAAAATTATAACAATAAGAACAACAAACAGAGAAAAGAACAGTGGAACAGCAGCAAAATGAACAAGAAGATGAACAGCAGCAAAATGAACAAGAAGATGAACAGCAGCAAAATGAACAAGAAGATGAACAGCAGCAAAATGAACAAGAAGATGAACAGCAACAAAAGAACAACAAGAACAGTGATAGCAACAAACAGAACAGAATTGTTACAACATCAAAACAACAAAAACATAGCAACAACAAATCAGCAACAAGAACAATTCATTAATTTTCATGTCCCTTGCCTCCCTAACAGCACTCCTGTAGGGCTCTCGGTTGTGAGCAAGATGGCCTGCTGCTGATGCATCCATCTGCAGATCGTCAACGATGTCTTGCAGCCATCTTCACCTTGGTCTTCCTCTCTTTCTTTTTCCCATTATGTATCTTCCAAGACGATTTTATCTAGATTATCATGACATTTAATGCGTCCAAAATATTTAAGTCTTCTCTCTTTAATCCTCTTTACTAGCCAGCCTTCTTTAATATTAAGCTCTTGTAGTACAGATATATTTGTTCTTTTTTGTGTCCATGATATTTGAAGAACTCTTCTGTAGCATTTACATTCAAAGGTATTTATGTGTTTCTCAGCTGTTTTGTTAAGTGTCCAGGTCTCACAGTCATATGTTGTGATGGGAAAACATTCAAAGGCATTTATGTGTTTCTCAGCTGTTTTGTTAAGTGTCCAGGTCTCACAGTCATATGTTGTGATGGGAAAGATGCATGCCCTTAAAAATTTTATTTTTGTAGTTATGTCTGTTCCTCTCCACAGATTTAGTTGTTTTACTTTCTGAAGAGCGATAGATATCCTCCTTTTAATTTCCCACCTTGTATCTCCATTATTAGTTAGCAGTGATCCAAGATATTCAAAACTCTCCACTTCTTCCAGTTTTTCCTCATTGATACACATATCAGCTGCCTTGTTTGTTTTGTCAGTTGTCATCAATTTAGTTTTCTTCACATTAAGATAGAGGTTTTGCTCTTCACTATTAAGATAGAGGTTTTGCTCTTCACTATTCTTACGGACTGACATAATTAGTTTTTCCAGTCCTTTTTGTGTTGTGGACAGTAATACTGCGTCATCAGCATATCTAATCTCTGGTATTTCATAACCTCCAATTGTTATGGCATCGTAATATTCTTTGTCTACATCTTCTCTAACATTCCTCATTATATTTTCAGTATACAAGTTAAATAAGTAGGGTGACAATATGCACCCTTGACGGACCCCTTGTTTTATGTCAAACCAACTTGTTGTTTCACCATTTATTCTTACTGCTGCTTGTTGGTCTAGATACAGCAGTGATGTTAATTGTATCAAATGTGTTGGAAATCTCATTTTTTCCATTATTTCCCAAAGTTTCTGGTGTTGTACACAATCAAATGCCTTTGAGTAGTCTATAAAAGATAAATACAGTTTCATGTTAAACTCTGCATTTCTCTATTATTAATCTTATATTGAATATATGATCTCTTGATCCTCTTCCTTGCCTGAAACCAGATTGGACCATATTGACTTCCTCTTCTATTTTCTTACGAAGTCTACCTATTATGATTTTTAACAGAATTTTACTGGCATGACTAATCAGGGCAACAGTTCTGTAGTTTGTGCATAATTTCAGGTTACCCTTTTTGGCAGTCATATGAATATAGTTCTTTTCCATTCTTTTGGCCAAATACCTGAATGCCATATCTTTTTACATAGTGTATGATAGACTATTGCACATTCCTTTCCTCCTGCTTTAATAAATTCAGCTGTTATCTCGTCCCATACTGGTGATTTACCATCTTTCAGTTCTTTATTGCCCATAAAATTTCTTCTATTGTCAGTTCGGGTTCTTTCTCCTCTAATAATAATTCACACTGTAGATTTCTGCTTTCACAGTCGGTTGTTTCATACATTCCTCTGCAATGTTCCTTCCATCTTTCTAGAATTTCCTCTGTCTCTGTCAAAGTACTCCCCATCTTGTCACAAATTACATTTAGCTTAGGTATGACATTTCTCATCAATGTCTTCATTTCTTTAAACATTTCACTGTCTCTTCCACATTTCTGATGTCCTTCTATTCTTTCACAACAATCTTGTATATATTGTTGTTTGTCTTTTCTTATGTTTCTTAGTACTTTTTTGTTAAAGATTTATATTCCTCTTTGTTGTTGTTTGTCACTTTCCATTGCGTCTTCATTTCTCTACACTGTTTTATCAGTTCTAGTGTGCGTGATGTAATCCATCCATTCTTTTGTGTTTTCTTTAATGGAACCATGTCTTTAGCTGTTGTTATTAAGATATCTCTGGCCTGTGTAGCCAAATCATTTGGTGTCATCTCCTCCTGTACAGCCATCAGGATTTCGAAACAGTTCTTCACTTTTATACCATATTGTTCTGGTATTTTTGTAAGATCAAAGTGGAGTGGTTTTGATCCTGCAACTGTCTTTTTTTATCTTTATCTTCATGTCTGCTATTAATAACTTATGGTCCGTGTCACAATCAGCACCTGGTAAAGTTTTTGCTGATGTTATACTTGATCTCAAACTTCTTTGCACTAAAATGTAATGTATTTGATTGTTGGTTTTCCCATCAGGTGATGTCCATGTGTAAAGTCTTCTTGGATGTTGTTTAAAAAGTGCGTTAGCACTCATTAGCTGATTTGCCATGCAAAAAGCTATTAGATTGTCACCTGCCTCATTTCTATGTCCTGTGCTAAATTTCCCTACAACATGTCCTTCATCTTCTGTTCTTTCTGTACCAATCTTTGCATTAAAATCCCCCATTATTAATGCAATATCATTTTTCTGTATCTGGTCTATAGTCAGCAACAAGAACAAAGCAACAACAAATCACCAACAAGAACATAGCAACAACAAATCACCAACAGGAACATAGCAACAACAAATGACCAACAAGAACATAGCAACAAATCACCAACAAGAACATAGCAACAACAAATCACCAACAATAACAAAGCAACAACAAATCATCAACAAGAACATCTCTCTCTCTCTGAACCTTAAGTGCCCAGGGCACATGGGGCTTCCGCAAGGGTTTTCCACAAATGCCTGTCTTTCGCCTTTTTTTCTGCTCTTGCCCAGGTGAGCCCTCTATTGCTCAACATCCTTTCTGTTGTTCTTCTCCATGTCTCTTTTGGTCTACCCTTACTTCTGCTCCCCTGTGGTGTCCATCTTAGTGCTATTTTTGGTAGTGAGTTGTCAGTCATTCGGAGCACATGTCCCAACCATCGCCATCGTCTTTCCTCAATAATTGTTGTCAGTGGTTTCATCTGCATTTCTGCCAATAAGATGTTATTTCTTATGGTGTTTGGCCAAAATATTTTTTTAATTCTACGTAAACATTTAGTCTGGAAAGAATTCAACTTGTTTTCTATGGTTTTGGTGATTTTCCAGCATTCACTTCCATAGAGTAGTACACTTAGAACATTACTCTTAAATATCCTGATTTTCATATTTATGCTTAGTTTATTTGATTTCCAACAAGAACATAGCAAAAAAAAAACCTAAAAAGTGCAGAAACAAGACAGTAATAGTAACAAGAAGACTGGCAAAAAAAAAAGAAAAAAAAACAATAACATTAACAATAAAAGACAACCAGAACAAAAACAAGAAGATCTAAAACAACAAAAAAAAAAGATCATGAGAATAAGAACTGCAAAAACAAAAGAATGACAAGAACAACAATAATATCAACAAATGAACAATGGCAACAAAATAAGAACAACATAAGTAAAAAGAAAAAGATCAACGTAGGAAAGACAAAGTTAATGAAGCAAAATGTGAACAACAGAAATGTACTCAGAGTAGATAGCAAGTTAGTGGAGGAAGTCAACGAATTTGTATACCTTGGCAGCAGAGTAGTAGAAAATGGAGACAGCACAGAGGACATCAACAGCAGACTTACTAGAGCAAACCAGGCTTTTGCAGTGCTGCAGACTATATGGAAATCTAAAAAACTAAGCATAAATATGAAAATCAGGATATTTAAGAGTAATGTTCTAAGTGTACTACTCTATGGAAGCGAATGCTGGAAAATCACCAAAACCATAGAAAACAAGTTGAATTCTTTCCAGACTAAATGTTTACGAAGAATTAGGAAAATATTCTGGCCAAACACCATAAGAAATAACATCTTATTGGCAGAAATGCAGATGAAACCACTGACAACAATTATTGAGGAAAGACGCTGGCGATAGTTGGGACATGTGCTCAGAATGACTGACAACTCACTACCAAAAATAGCACTAAGATGGACACCACAGGGGAACAGAAGTAAGGGTAGACCAAAAGAGACATGGAGAAGAACAACAGAAAGGATGTTGAGCAATAGAGGGCTTCTTCTTCTTCTTCGTTCACATTATTTATTAGCGATAATGCGTGTTACCCTGATTTTTGCGATGCGCCTTTTGGCTGGGTAACTCCGACTTCAGCACCTTTCCTTGCTAGGGCAGACTGTGGTCTTACTCGGACTGCCATGAAGACAGTGTGGCTGGCTTGGCCAAAACTTTGTTTTCCAGCCTCTGGTGGCTGTATGTAAGTCCCTTCTCCATGTCAGATGGTTTGGAGACAGTTCCACAAAGACACTCTGACTTTGAGATGAGGAATCTGATGAGTGCTTCAACGATATCCATTCCCCGCCACCCATAGTCTACTGGCTGTTTTGTTCACATCATTCTGACAGCCATTGTTGTAAAGACCCATAGGCTTGTCACGTCCTGGATTTATTGGTTTCACACCAGACTTCCCTCATCCCCGCCAGAGATCTCCATGTCCCCATCTGTCCACCAACCTGACATTACATTTTACAAAAATAACAATTACAATTAGTGTTGATTGCTACAAGTTTCTGGGCTACAGAGGTAGGTCAGAGTTTTTAAGCAAACAGCTCTATGTTCCCTGTCTCACAAACACTATGTTAAGATAAGTGTGCTCTTAGCACAGTTGTTCCCAGGGGTCAATAGAGGGCTAACCTGGGCAAGAGCAGAAAAAAAAGGCAAAGGACAGGCATTTGTGGAAAACCCTTGCGGAAGCCCCATGTGCCCTTGGCACTTAAGGTTCAGAGAGAGAAAGAAGTAAAAATAAAATAACACAAGACAATAACAACAAAACAACATCAGCAGAAGCAATAACAAGAACAGCAAAATAACAACACATAAATATTGAAAACCATTAACAAAATAATGTAACAGTTTACTATATAATGTAATAGATTACTATATAATGTAGTAGTTTACTATATTATTTAATAGCCTACTAAATTTTTTTTTTTTAATGAAGCAGGCACTACATAATTCCTCAATTTCAAGAAATGTAACTACAGTTATCTGATGGAACTATTTCACATACACAGACAAATAATGCTTTATAACTGCTGATTGTAGTTCTTCTCATCTGAGCATCACTTCACTATTTATATTAGACTGTAGACTTCATCTATTCACTTTATATGTTAACTTTATGTTCTGTTTGGTGCTGAAAATAAATATAAAAGATATTTCAATAAATGAACAAAACTGAAAAACTGTTTTACCTACACAATAATGAAATGAATTTTGTGAAAGATTCTAGTCTGAAATAAATCTATAGTTTAAGAAAACTTCAATAAAGGATTGAAATGTCTAAACCAGTTTTTCTGAGAAATTTTTGACAAAGGTTTATAACTGCTACTAATATTATTACAGTACTTCTATTATTTATGAAAAAAAAAAAACAACCTTTTTCTTGAAATTAAAAAAAAAATTGACAGAAAGTTACAAGGAAAACAAACAAGAAAAACTGCGTACATACTGAATGCTGTTATCTAATTTTGACAAAATTCTTACACAAAACAGAGTTTATTTTCAAAACATCAAACTCATGATTCTTGTATTTTAATGATGCAACTTAAGTGTTGTCCAGCAGAAAATGACCTGAATTCTCAACGCAAATGGAGTGGGATATGAACCAGCTAAGACATACTCCAGTCAACCTTGATGTAAAAGAAAAAAGGGTACCTGATACATGTGTTAGGGGAAGGTGCCTCTAAAATGTACATCTTGTGAATCCTACCAGTACACACAGTCATTTGTGTATTTGTCAGATTAAAAAAAAAAAAAACTTAACATGGAAATCTCTCACATTTTCTCATGCATGAACTCTGCTGTCCTTCTGTTAGAATAGTGGTTTTTGTCTGAGAAAAGTTGGTGGAGCAAGTCTAGATGTTAAAAACATAAAATTAAAAATAAATTAAGATTTTTAATTAATACTGAAAAGTGGCTGTATGTAAGTCCCTTCTCCATGTCAGATGGTTTGGAGACAGTTCCACAAAGACACTCTGACTTTGAGATGAGGAATCTGATGAGTGCTTCAACGATATCCATTCCCCGCCACCCATAGTCTACTGGCTGTTTTGTTCACATCATTCTGACAGCCATTGTTGTAAAGACCCATAGGCTTGTCACGTCCTGGATTTATTGGTTTCACACCAGACTTCCCTCATCCCCGCCAGAGATCTCCATGTCCCCATCTGTCCACCAACCTGACATTACATTTTACAAAAATAACAATTACAATTAGTGTTGATTGCTACAAGTTTCTGGGCTACAGAGGTAGGTCAGAGTTTTTAAGCAAACAGCTCTATGTTCCCTGTCTCACAAACACTATGTTAAGATAAGTGTGCTCTTAGCACAGTTGTTCCCAGGGGTCAATAGAGGGCTAACCTGGGCAAGAGCAGAAAAAAAAGGCAAAGGACAGGCATTTGTGGAAAACCCTTGCGGAAGCCCCATGTGCCCTGGGCACTTAAGGTTCAGAGAGAGAAAGAAGTAAAAAGAAAATAACACAAGACAATAACAACAAAACAACATCAGCAGAAGCAATAACAAGAACAGCAAAATAACAACACATAAATATTGAAAACCATTAACAAAATAATGTAACAGTTTACTATATAATGTAATAGATTACTATATAATGTAGTAGTTTACTATATTATTTAATAGCCTACTAAAATTTTTTTTTTTTTAATGAAGCAGGCACTACATAATTCCTCAATTTCAAGAAATGTAACTACAGTTATCTGATGGAACTATTTCACATACACAGACAAATAATGCTTTATAACTGCTGATTGTAGTTCTTCTCATCTGAGCATCACTTCACTATTTATATTAGACTGTAGACTTCATCTATTCACTTTATATGTTAACTTTATGTTCTGTTTGGTGCTGAAAATAAATATAAAAGATATTTCAATAAATGAACAAAACTGAAAAACTGTTTTACCTACACAATAATGAAATGAATTTTGTGAAAGATTCTAGTCTGAAATAAATCTATAGTTTAAGAAAACTTCAATAAAGGATTGAAATGTCTAAACCAGTTTTTCTGAGAAATTTTTGACAAAGGTTTATAACTGCTACTAATATTATTACAGTACTTCTATTATTTATGAAAAAAAAAAACAACCTTTTTCTTGAAATTAAAAAAAAAATTGACAGAAAGTTACAAGGAAAACAAACAAGAAAAACTGCGTACATACTGAATGCTGTTATCTAATTTTGACAAAATTCTTACACAAAACAGAGTTTATTTTCAAAACATCAAACTCATGATTCTTGTATTTTAATGATGCAACTTAAGTGTTGTCCAGCAGAAAATGACCTGAATTCTCAACGCAAATGGAGTGGGATATGAACCAGCTAAGACATACTCCAGTCAACCTTGATGTAAAAGAAAAAAGGGTACCTGATACATGTGTTAGGGGAAGGTGCCTCTAAAATGTACATCTTGTGAATCCTACCAGTACACACAGTCATTTGTGTATTTGTCAGATTAAAAAAAAAAAAAACTTAACATGGAAATCTCTCACATTTTCTCATGCATGAACTCTGCTGTCCTTCTGTTAGAATAGTGGTTTTTGTCTGAGAAAAGTTGGTGGAGCAAGTCTAGATGTTAAAAACATAAAATTAAAAAATAAATTAAGATTTTTAATTAATACTGAAAAGTGGAAGAGTGATGGTGTTGGGGCTACAGTGAATTATCATTTTCTTGTGTGTGTGTGGGGGGGGGGCACTGGAAGAAAAGCTTGAGAACCACTGCTCTTGAGCTGACTGTTAGTCTTGAGGGAAAAAGATCAGGCAAGGTACTTTTTCCACACTTATTTACCAGAAGCACAAAATGCACTCAGTGGGAGAGACGAAACTTCACCCTGGTCTTCTTGCTCCAGTACCAGTCTTGCTCCAAAATCTTTCTTGCTCCAATACCCTTCTTGCTCCAATACCATACTTGCTCCAATACCATACTTGCTCCAATACCCTTCTTGCTCCAATACCATACTTGCTCCAATACCCTTCTTGCTCCAATACCCTTCTTGCTCCAATACCATTCTTGCTCCAATACCCTTCTTGCTCCAATACCCTTCTTGCTCCAATACCATTCTTGCTCCAATACCCTTCTTGCTCCAGAACCCCATTTGGTCCAATATCTTTCTTGCTCCAAAACACCACTTGATCCAATATCCTTCTTGCTCCAGAACCCCATTTGGTCCAATACCCTTCTTGCTCCAAAATGCCACTTGCTCCAATACCCTTCTTGGTCCAGAACCCCACTTGCTCCAATACCCTTCTTGCTCCAAAATGCCACTTGCTCCAATACCTTTCTTGGTCCAGAACCCCACTTGCTCCAATACCTTTCTTGCTCCCACAGCATCTTCTATGAAGAAAACCAGGTCTCACATGGGAATGTGCCAAAGCTGTGAAACAGGTCAACAAGAAAAACCAAAAAAAACACCTGCATACAAAACAGTAATGCCGATGTACAAACATTAATTTGTCTGAAAAGCAACCACTGCAGCAGGCGGCAGACACTTCATTTGATGCTGATTCATTTTATTACACAGTGACTGTCACAAAATAAAAACTCATTCTGGTGAACTAAGGACACAACTTTACTTCCCCGCGGATGGATCTTTGTATGAACTAGGGACACAACTTTACTTCCCTGCGGATGGATCTTTGTATGAACTAGGGACACAACTTTACTTCCCTGTGGATGGATCTTTGTAAAACTGTACATTCTGAATCTAGCCAGAAGTGCTCCAGTCACCCAGGCTGTACAAATGGGTTCACTTGGAGCTGAAGAAGGACACGGGACCAAGGGAATGATGCTTGACCACATTGCCCAGTGCCAACAGGTCAAGGAAAATATGGTGCACCAACACCATGCCCCCCCCCCCCCCACTGCCCCCAAGATGCCTCCATGGTATAAAAGGACTAGCTTTTCTTTTTTTTTTTAATTCACACATGAACACAATGACCCCTAACTACTGTTCATTCAATATCAATCATTGCACGAAACATGATGATGATGACTGAGGTAGAAGCACAATGAGGCTGAAAACTACAGTTGATCAATAACCCATCCCTCCTCCTCAGTGGTGAACCCAGAACCAAGCTTTCCTGCTTTTTCAGCCTGACCACTATGCTGTGTGACATGAGTCCAGGCCAGCCTACAGATAGCACAAACATGGCAGAAATTCTGACTCTCAGAATAAGCATTCATGTTCAACAATGCTGAGTTAGTTTGAAGAATTCTGTCTGACAATGCTTGGATCTATCTGTGGCCACTGTCTGAATTTAACCCAAAACATAACCAGCATCTACGCAATCGTTTTCTTCCAAAATCTAGGACGGCTGGCTAATAATAAGATTACACTCTTTCTAAAATGATATACAGTGCTCATTTAGCCTGGCTAAAGTGGTGTCCTATGCTCCTTTAGCCTGGCTAAAGTGGTGTCCTATGCTCTTTTAGCCTGGCTAAAGTGGTGTCCTATGCTCTTTTAGCCTGGCTAAAGTGGTGTCCTATGCTCTTTTAGCCTGGCTAAAGTGGTGTCCTATGCTCTTTTAGCCTGGCTAAAGTGGTGTCCTATGCTCTTTTAGCCTGGCTAAAGTGGTGTCCTATGCTCTTTTAGCCTGGCTAAAGTGGTATGGTATGCTTTTTCATGCTCAACTCCTGGCTAGGTGTGTCTGAGACAACTCACGCTGGTTACTGAAAGTCTGCTTCTTGTGACGACTCTGAGAACTCAAGAAACCTACTGTAACCTACCTGATTGGTCTAAAAATAAAAATTTCAGTTCAAAGCAACAGGAAGACCACCAAACAACTACAGAGCCAAAAACCTCAATTCCTGGCCACAGATTTTACTCCAAAAACCAACAAAATTATGGAAATTTTTTTCTCCCATGTTTCAATTTTTTACGCACATTCAAGGAAAATAGCCCACATACATAATATTTATATATGCTTCTTAGTACATTCATGAAAAACTATATGAGTAGTGAATAACACAATTTTCAATATATAATAATTGGGTTTTAAAAATAACATACGCCCTTAAAATAACAGGAAAAAACTGGCAGATCTCCGACCAATAAAAATACAAAAATGTTTTGTGCATAGATTTAAAAAACGCAACTGAAATTAAATTGTAAATGGTTATTTAAAGGTATAGAACAATAAAAAATAACTTGTATATCATATTTTAAAAAAAAAAAACCAAATTTGTTCACGGTGGGTGTAGAACAAAAATTATGTCAAAATGTTTCAGAAACAGAATGATTATTTAAGGAATGTTGATTGATGGTGCAGTATATAGCAAAATGAGTTAGAGATATAAATATAACAAGAAATGAAAACACCAGAAAAACTATGTGGGTATAACCAGCATAGGCAATGTATGAGCATAAGTAGCAAACAAAAAAATTAAGTACTGCTATATCATTGCTGTAATGAAGTCAAGCACACAAAAATATGTTGAGCAGCATATTAAAACTAGTGAATAAACTGTTTTAAAAAACCATCTGAAGATGAATTAATTGCAATATTCCAAACTATCTCAAATCCAAATTCAACAAGCTAATTTATCTACGGTGATAATCTATCTTTGTTTTCTGGTCACACCTGAAAGGAAGTTAGAACTGCAAAAGCAGCACTGACCTTCAAGAATCTTGAGAACATATGGCATTCAAAAGTTATAAGCGCAAAAACCAAGTTAAGGTTATTCAATTCAAATTTAATATCCACCCTCATTTATGCATGTGAAAGCTGGAAAACAACTAAAGAAATAGACAACAAACTAGACTCTTTTGAAAACAAATAGCTAAGGAAAATACTCTGTATAAAGTAGAACGAATTCAAGAACAATGCAGAGATAAGACAGATGAGCAAACAACAGACTGACTCATGGCTGATCAAAAAAAGAAGATAAACATATGTCAGTCACGTGATGAAAAGAAACAGAGAATCCCAAAACAAGCTATCAAGTGGAACACAACAGGAAGAAAAAGTCAACCACTTGAATCTCTAAAGAGGGCATTGTTAAGAGAAGCCAGTTTAGTGGGCATAACATCCCTTGATGAGGTTGAAAAGCTCGCTGAAAACAGGAAAACTTGGCAAACTACCATGCGAGCCCTACGTGACGTCTAACGGCATGGGAAGGATGTAAGATGTAAGAAGAAACTCTAAATACGTCAACTCTAATCCAGCTCAGCATAATTTGAATCTAAATACATTAGCTCTTATTCAGCAAACTCTAATCCAAATATATGAGCTCTAATCCAGCAAGAGAAAACTCCAGTGACAAAAGAATAAAGAGAAGGAAAAGTCGGGTAAAACCTATGTACAATGTAAAGATTCTATGTGCAGAATATAGAGGGGGACAAAATTTTCAACAAAAAGGAAAACTATTTAGATTTACAAGACCTAGTCAATCCTTTAGCCTGTCAGGAATTTGAACTTGCAGACCCAATCAACCCTGTCAGAAATTTAAACTTGTATGACTAAACCAATCTCGTACTCTGTCAGGAATTTAAACTTGCAAGATCTAATCAACTCTGTAGGAAATTTAAACTTTCAATGCACAATCTTCTTTCTCATCTTCCTCTGCCTTTCTTCTCTTTTTGCATTCTCTGTTGCTACAATGGTTTCTGAGTCCACACACCCCCCCCCTTCTCCCTCATACAATAACTAATGAATATTTTCTTATCCTGACAGCGTAATTAAATACTTTTATTGGCTTTCATTGCTGCTTTTATCGGGTATTTTCAAAAAGTAAGAAACAAATCTAGTACAATAAACGAAACTAATAAGTATCCTTGGTTTCAAGTATATTTTTTTTACCTTCAGCAAGCTCGGATATTTTACCTATTTATACAGATAAAAGGTAAAAATTAGCATATATGCTGTCATGGATAAATAATGTCACAGATAAATATCACAAATTGTCTTTGAAAAGTTGTAAACAAATGTAGAAAATAATAAATGTCACCAAAAAAAAAATAACAGATAACTGTCAACTCTTTGCAAACCATTTTCAAAAACCAAAGACTTTCTGTACTATCCAGTTGCTACATGACTTATTTCTACTTTTTCATTTCATTATTTGTTTAGTTTTCCATAAACTCTGAGTGCTATCTTAAATTTATTAAATAAATAACTTAAAATCACTATTAACTTGAAAGAATTATACTTTGTTCAATGATTTTAATAATTTCTTTTTTAAACTGAACTTCTTACCCACGAAAACAACCATACATAAATTTCAATTATAAAATTACATTATGAAATATTTCTACAAATGGAATGTAAAGAGTTAATACAGTTCTTATCTCTGTCCAGGGTTTACATATATATATAATAAAGGTAGCAAATCCCATCCGAATACAGCAGTGTGAGATATAGAAAAAAAAAAAATATATATATATGTATAAAAAATTAACTCATTCTTGGTATCTTGGTGGCCCAGTGGTTGAGGTATGGATCTTCTGAGTAAAGAGTTCTTGGTTTAAATTACATGGAAGCCTAAGATGTTTCTTCATAAGCATGAGATCTGATTAGTTCCCTCATGCTTTTATAGTAATGATAGAACTGAGCCATGCTTAAGTTAACAATGACATAATGGAACTGTGCCAGAGTTAACAATGACATAATGGAACTGTGCCAGAGTTAACATGAACAAGCTCTTTTTTTAAAATTTTTTTTGGAAAAAAATTAGTGAAGTCAAGGCCTTCAGTTACAATCAAGAGGTCAGCAAAATTAAAAGAAGTAAAATATTTAGACCAGCATAATTCTTCCAACATCTACTAATCAAGAGGCAGGTCTCAGAATGGTAAAGGAAGGCGGAACGCACTGTTTCCAACTATAACTTAAAAGTAAGGTAAACAGCCTTCTAACACACAATTCATTAAAAAAAAAAAAGAAAATTTATTTCCCTAGAACATATTCTGCACATTTCCAAATTCTTGCGGCTGCCAGAGCTGGGTTAGGGCATAAGCTACAACTGAGGGCCTCACAATCTTCTGGTGCAACTTTCTAACTCGCTGCCTCTAAGCCTTACACTGCTCTGGGCCTTACAAAGTCTAAATCCGGCGCTGCAGACTGCAAGATTCTACGCTCAACTACGAGCATCATTCAAGGCTCATAATTTGATAGCACAGAACAGAAGACTGTAAACTGATAATTATATTGTAATATGTTATTAATATTTATACAGTACATATTTACAAGATGGATTCATGCACACTCTCCCTCTCCTATCTCTCTCGTTTGCTCGAAAGCGTATCTTTAATCAGGGGTGTCCAACCATCTGTGCCAGATGAATGACTGAAACTTATAACATGAAAACTAAACTCACACTCCCAAATGTTTTTAAATACTGCGCAACTTTTAACACTAAAAGAAAAAAAAATGTTATAAAACAGCAATCATCGAGTAAATAACACCGCTGAACATTTCTGACAATGCTTTACCATTAACTTTAACATAATTTATTATAAAATTAACAGTAACAATACCTTTCAAAAATGTAATAGGTTTTAGTAAATCAAACATTTTTAAAAAATGGAAGAATTAATACATTTTTATTTTAAACCTCTGTCTAATTATTGGGATTATTTTAGATCAACACATCTTCATGGACAAAAAAAAAAAAGCTGTTTCAAGTGACCACCTCTCTAAACTCTCTCATATCAGATGGGGCTGCATGCCCAATTCCTTACCCTCTGCAAGTAAAGTCCATCTGTTTGTTCGTTCAGTCTCTCAAAGTTCACATTAATGAAACGTTTACTCAGCTATCCTGCAGGCTACAGGACATGGTTTACATAATTTCAATAAACATATTTTTAAAAAATAAAAATGGGTCTCATTAAAAAAAAAAAAGAATTATAATGAATAAATATAAAACATAAATCTAGAAACAAATACAGCGAAGACTGTATCTGCAATCTTATATGCAACAGTAAAGAGAAAAATAGACACCTCCCAAAACAGGAGGTGCAAGTGTCATTTTTCAAATTTTACATGATAAAGAGAGATAGACCTCGATGTCCTGAGATGTCCATGTTTGAACATAATAAAGAGATTCATAATATCTGTCCTGGAACATGCAATATTTTTATTCATAAAGCTGCATAACGGTTTTTATTACTTAAAAATAATACATCATCTGTAATGAGCAAATTTGCCAAATAACTGAATATGTGGATGAACATATGAACAAGAATTATTCAACAAAAAAAATGTAATACAATCTATACATGATTGACACTGACATGTCTTCAGGAAAACTAAATTCAATGTTTTCACTAACTTACTGTGGTAGGCTAAATTACGTGTAACTGCATACACAAAAAAATTTGCTAAATTTACTGTGCACAATAAACTTATTACAAGTACTAAATCCAAAGATTAACATAACTGCATACACTGGGATTTATACTTAGATACACTAAAATACACTCTGTATATAAATGAAATCTGAGTATTAGAAATAACTGAATATGAATATATATAAAACATCATTCCAAGATTATTCAAAGAACTAAGTTTGTGTTCATCATCTGTGCAAATACAAGTTCTTATAAAGAAAAATGAATATGTCAAATAACAGCTTTATAGTTCTCATTATTTATATGACATTTTAACACTCTCTGTACCAGCTGTTGCAAATCACAATGATTGCTGATGTTCTCGACACCTTTCTTGAAAAGCAAAACCGCTATTATTATACATGCTTACACTGTGAATCTGCAGCATTCCAAGATCATGTGATTCTTTATTGCAAATCACATTCAGTCTCTGCTTCCCCTGTTGATACTGCTATGGTTTACTCCCCACCCCCCAAAAGTTTCCCAGCATCACCAGTTTTCCACAACTCAGTATGGAGGAGGGGAGACCACTCTAATAAACTGCAAATAGCTGCTGGTCATATTTGTCTTGTTTCCTTTCCAAGTTTCTATGATAATGGTTCCTGTTCATCCAGTCATCTAAATGTCAGCGTTCCTCTAACATTTCATATACTGCCCTCTGTTGTAGTATTACAGCCAATTTTAATATACTGTTTTAATAATTTTTTTAAAAGTTTTATAATGCTCTTTAACTCTTCCGGGGCCCAGAAAAAAAATGCGGACGTTCCTGTTCATGCCACACAAAAACCACGGGTCTTGATATGTTAGGGGGCATAGCTGTAAAATGGAATGGAAAACAGTATTTCCATGTACTTATTATGTTTCAAAGTATAACTAAATGTATGAAAATTTCATAAATGCAGAGTTTTTTAGGAAAAAAGAAGTAATGTGATGTTTTTAGACAATGACTGTGCCCAGCTCACCATTGGCTAGGTCTAGATATGCACTACTTACCATCTGAGATCTCTAGATCTACTTGTCGATCTCGTATTGTGATTCTATGTTGCATTCTCACTAAATTAATGTCTGAAATAACCTCCTAACTACTTCTCCAGTCATCTAATATGTCTAGATCTACTTGGGATACATTCAAGAACAGTGGGGTGGTCACAGGCCATGTCCATACTCCTTTTTACATCATTAAAAATTGAAAATTTTCGATGTTTCTCTTCATTTTTCTCACTCGGCATTGCTCGTAACTAAGGACTCTTTCACCATTTTGAAAAGTGTCACCGGAAACACGGATGAAATATGTATAATCTAAATATTACACCGGTTTTATTACTGAAACAAATGAATTGTCACTATAACGACTATGGCACACAACTCAGTAACCGGAAGTTATCACTATAGCGACTATGGCACGGGATGAGTTAAGTCCACTAATCAGGATTTACTCTTTTCAAAACATCCTCTGCATATTTTATTTTCCACACATTTATAGCAGCGGAGCTTAGCTTGTATGGTTTATCTGTGTGGCTGATGGACCTCTTCAGTTATAAAACATTATACAATGTATGTGGCTGAGACCTCACTGACACATCATGGAGGTTAATGGCTTTGGCACTTGAGATACAATGAGTAAGACTTTTTTTTTCTTAAAATCAGATTTATCTTATAGGATGCCAGTCAAAGGTCATGAGATCATCAAAATTATGCTTCAGAGATGTAGCCAAACAGAATATGGAAACTGTTGGAGATGACCAGGGCAATGTGACGATCAAAGTAACTCGGGAACTCCACAGAGTTCACAAGCAAGTGAAGGAGAACATAGCTTCATGTAACTTAAGAACTACTTAAATGAGGAAAATGAAAAATCTTCTCTTCTTCTGCTTTCAGTTTCATCTACTTGTTATCAGGTTAAGGCGATAGCCTTGCTTCCTTGGTTCCCATCACAAGCGAGTTCCTCACACATGCCCTAGTTTTTTCATCCATGCATTTATGAAGATCCAGTGGACTGGTGAGAGAAATGGGAGTGGACAGGGGCAGGCGTCAATCAAATGAGGCATATGTATGCATGTTGGGAGGGGCAGCGAGGAAGTGGCCAGGGAAGCAAGGGAATGACAGTCCAAAAAAAATTTGGGAACAACCATTCTAGATGATGATCTAGCTCCCTAGACTCTCAAGCCAACATATGGAAGAGACTGCCATATAAGCTTCTGTGGCCACACTAAGAACTTAGTATAAATGTACCAATAAAAAAAAAACCCCAGCAAAACAATGTCCTGCCATTTCACTCCAACAAAACCCCAACAACGTGAATTACTACTTTTCATGCTCACTCACATGCTAAATTGGAAATACATTCAAATACTGTTCTTTATACTGTCCATAAGGTGACAATTTTTTTTCTATTAATTACTACAATTTACAAAACTTATAATGATGCAATTAACAATTTATGATCTGACAATAAGTTCCATAATTCAGAACTTGTTAGGAGAAATTTAATGAAAAGTCAAACAAAAAAGCCCATCAGTCTTAATTTGTTCATTTTTTAAAAAACCTGTTCTGTTGTTGGTGATTTCTTTTAGAAAGAAAAGCCAGTCTTGAAATGCTCACAGTGTTTCAGTTCATGATTTTTCTCAAATTATGTTCTCAAAATATGTGCCACATACGCAATATGTTCTCAGAATATGTGCCACATACGCAATATGTTCTCAAAATATATGCCACATACACAATGTTCTCTAAATATGTGCTACATGCACAGTATGTCAAAATATGTGCCACATACACTGAAATCTAGTGTGAAAATAACAAAAAAAATGCAAATAGCACTGATTTAAAGCTATATAAAAAAAAAGTAAAAAATAAGCTTCATATACATTGAAAAATAAGCTTCGTTCTCAATTAAACAACAGGTTTTTACTTATCAGGTAAAATTATACTCATCTTCTCTACCACAAAATAGATGGAAAGGCAAATCATCACCTTATTCCTACAACAGAGTACTTAAGAAACAAACTGTGGAAGGAAAAAGATCTGAAAAGTGTTTCACTTCTTCATAAATTATCTGTTTCACTGACATGCCAGTTTTTTTAATGGCTCTTCCCCCTGACTTTCCTTGTTTACCTGAGACCTGACCTAGTTTGTTTGCTTCGGATGAATTACTCTGCTCGCTCGCTCCCAGCTTATCAAATTTCTCTTGCCGCTCTAGCTTGTGCTTTCCAGACTTAAAAGACCCTCGTGAGCTCTTTTCCTCGTTCTCATTCTCCTCCAACATGGGCCTTAACTCTGCCTTTCATCCTCTTCAAAAACAGATCCCAGAGGAGAGGCAGCACTGACGGGAGATCCTAGTGAAAGGGCATCACTTCTGCTGCCACTCAGCGGGTCATACGTACCCATCCGGGAAGTATTTCCAAGGTCAACGGTCATAACGTGACGCGGGGAGACTTTGTGAGCTTGAGTGGATCGCTCTTCACAAACCTGGGCATTAGACTCGGACCATGACATCCGCCTTTTCTCAGGCATTGAGTTTTCTTTGACAATCAGTCGCTCAAGTCGCCTGTTCTTGTGGGTTTTCTTGTGTATGACTGGATCTGCTCGAATGTCTTCTTCAGGCGATGTCAAGTTTTTGTCATATTTGGACAGAACCTGAGAGATGCAAATAAAGCAGACATTAAGACTTCCAGCAAAGAAATCTGCTACCATTTTACTCTCTGCCTCCTTGCCCTAAGTACCTAATACAGTAGACTCTCTGTTATCCAGCACCCATGGGGATTAGTATATGCTGGATAAATGTAGTTTCTGGTCGCTATTAAAACCAGACCTAACTACTACTTTACATAAATTCTGTATTGACTTGATATTAATATTGAAATATAGTAATTAAAAGCAAATTAAGACAAACAATGACAACTTAATGCAACACAGTTTTAATATAAAAACAGCTTCGTGAATGAAGTGAGCAATTTCAGTTAAATGGCAATCAATAAACTTTTCAACTTAATGAACTTCACAAACATAATTTTTGTAACTTCAAATAACTTAGAGAAAAAAAAACATGCATACACACTTAAGACTGTTACAGTAGAGGTAGAGAGTTTACTGGGTAGACATCGCATCAGGATCTGATGATAATGTAGCTGGGACAGGATCAGGAGAAGTGGATGTTGATGGTTTTGGATGTAAATCAATAGATGATGCCGTCATGGCACACTTGCATGCAGCTTTCTTGAAAAACTAACGAATATCAGCTTGCTTTGAGGTCCTATGCCTCTCATGCAAAGTCAGGTTTTGCATGATGTGCAGCAAAAGAAATTAATTTTATTTTCATTTTTATTTAAAGTATTATTTCTTTGAATTTTTTTTGCCTGGCTGCTTTAGTTCCTGTTAACAGTGAGTCTACTACATACAGTTTACCGGTAGCCAATAAACTTATATCCAGCAAAATTGTATTATGATTTTTACTGGTTTGGAAATAGCATATAACATAATGAAGAATACGATGAAAAAACTTGAAATATGTAATGGAATCTTTACTACCACAGGGAAAAACACTGCTAAGCAACTACTGACGATGTAAAATTAAGGGAGTTAATCCTGGCTGGGCCTATATCACCATCAAAGCACCCGTGTCAGGATCACCATGAACATATTCCATTTCATTATCAACACCTCCACCACTTATAACTGCCGTAAT
The DNA here is from genome assembly GCA_009760885.1 of Achatina immaculata. NCBI lineage: Eukaryota > Metazoa > Mollusca > Gastropoda > Stylommatophora > Achatinidae > Lissachatina > Lissachatina immaculata. Next base: position 17,126,171 of record CM019707.1, read on the forward strand.
TTTGTATATCCCCATTTCATTACCAGGTATGAGTCATCATCATCATCAGGTGCCGTGCCGACTGGCGCTGGCTATTATGCTTCTCCAGAGTACACGATCTTTCATGCAGGCCATGAGTTCGGTTGGTGATCTCCTCTCATACCATCCCGTCAGACTGTCCAGTATCATTTCTCTTGGTCTTCCTCTTGATCTTCCTCCTTCTATTTTTCCTGTTGTTATAATATTTTCAATGCCCCCTCTTTTCATTGCATGTCCTATGTCTCTCTCTTATTTTTTTGACAAGATTGTTTGTCTCTCCAGCTCTTCTCATGCATTTTTCATTAGTTATTTTTGCTGTCCAGGGGATTCGCAACATTCTTCTAATAAATCACATTTCTGCTGCTTCCAACGATTTTTGTGCAGACTTGCCTATTGTCCATGATTCACTTATAACAAGATAAGTTCAATATAGCATTTTAGGACTCGTTTTCTAACATTCATGATAAGGATGTGTTGGTCAATATGTTTCTCATTCTCTGAAATGCAGTCTTTGCTTGGCCTATTCTGTTTCTAATTTCTGTTCTGCATTTCCCATCTGAAGTTATTACTGCTCCAAGGTATTTGAATTTCTACACCTGCTTTAGAATAGTTCCGTTTAATTTTATACTGCATGTTGGAGAATTCTGTTTCTTAGATATAGCCATAGTCTTTGATGTTCAAAGTAAGGCCTTTCTGTTCACTTTCTTTGGCGACTTTATCCAAGAGATTTTGCAAGTATTGTTGGTTCTCACCTATCAGTACTGTGTCGTCAGCACACCGAAAGTTGTTAATGTTGTATCTTCCAATTTTTATGCTTGGTTCTGTGATGATCATTCTTAGAATATTTTCGCTGTACAGAGAAAAAAGGTCTGGAGATAGTACACATCCTTGTCACACCCCTTGTTTTATAGGTTGATATTTTCCAGCATATGAGTGGTGAAGTGAATAGTGCACTAGTCTCTCATGGCGAAGGTAGAGGGTTAAAATTCAGCCGGAGGTGTCCCAGTTACCAAACTGTAGAAACAGGTACCTGACTTCTTCCAGAGTTGGATAAGGAGAGGCAGCCAGGAGTGATGCTGACCACATCACCCTCTAGTGTGCTGACAGGTCAATGAAAATATGAACACTAACACCATATCCATATGTGCCTCTAAGACATGACACTTCATTACCACTATCGTCTCTGATTGTCACTTTGTGTGATCACAACAAACAACCTTCGTATCATCATAACAATCACTGCTACTATTTTCTTTCTTTCTTTCTTTTAGTGCTGTCTCAGCATCACAGCAAACGAGAATATCCCATAATTGCTCTGTTGCCTGTGCCAACGACATCTGGAATGTGCATGAACTGTCCTAATTATATCCATGTACAATGATGGAAAGTGATCCATGCACTATGATGTACCAAATACCGAAATGTACAAACTTCTGAGCACTCGGCTGAAAACAAATATCTGATTTTCTTGGTGGCCAAATACAAATTCAAATAAAATATCAGATTCTTGAAACAGGATTACTTGCAAAAAATGTTGTCATGATTATTGTTCTGAATCTGAAACTACTTTTAGAAACCTGACACTAAATTTAAAATTGTTTTATTTCTTAAGCACAATCTCGTACAGTTTTAGAAGCCTGCACAGATAGTGGACACTGACTGCAAAATCACTAATTTTGTATTCCAATTTCCTGTTATAACTAATCTAATTGAAAAATTAATTAATCTTGTGTCAATGTTGAACAATCCAAGAAAATATCTGTTTAAATAATCAAATCTTTACCATTCAAATTTTCTTTCTAAAACAAATATTTGAATTCTATCATTATTTTGCTGTGTGAATTTCACATTATTTGGTCAAATACAAATTCAAACAGAATATTTTGGTCGTCTTGACATTCATATCATCCTACCACTACCCACACTGCATATGACTATCATTAATTATCAATACATCACCACTACCAGTATCCTCCGTTATCACATAAATGATACCATCATTATCCCAAATGTGATTCACGTATGATCACCAGATCTAACACGTATCACTTTTGATGACCAACTAAAATCACAAACTTCCTTTTTTTTTCCCCTACTAGTCAGTCAGTCAGTCATTTGCATGTCCCTTGCGGAACTTCGCCTTCCTAACAGCTCTCCTGTAGGCCTCTCGGTTGTAAGCAAGATGCCCTGCTGCCGATGCATCCATTTGTAGATTATTAATGAAGTCTTGCAGTCATCTTTACCTTGGTCTTCCTCTGTTTCTTTTTTCCATTATGAACCCTTCCAAGACGATTAACTCTTTCTGTGCGTTTGTTCGATATAGTGACACTTCCGGTATCCCGAATCTACCATATGGTCATTATAGCGACAATTGTTTGTTTCATTAAAACAAGTGGTGTAACATTTAGATTGTACATATTTCGTCCGCGATTCCGGTGACACTTTCAAAATGGCGAAAGAGTGCCTAGTTACGAGCAATGCAGAGCGAGAAAAAGGACGAGAAGCATGGAAATTTTTCAATTTTTGACGATGTAGATAGGGGTATGGGCATAGCCTATGGCCACCCCGCTGCTCTTGAATGTTTTCTAAGTAGATCTAGACATATTTAGACGACTGAAGAAGTAGTTAGGAGGTTAGTTCAGACATTCATTCAGCGAGAATGCAATACGGAGTCACAATACGAGATCGACAAGTAGATCTATGGTAAGTAAATAATGAAAATTTCATAAATGCAGTTTTTTAGGAAAAAAGAAGTAATGTGATGTTTTTAGACACTGATTGTGGCCAGCTCACCATCGGCTAGGTCTAGATTCGTGCTTATTACCCCTATTTACCATCTAAGATGTGTAGATCTACTTATCGATCTCGTATTGTGACTCCGTATGGCTTTTTCGCTTACTGAATGTCTGAAATAACCTCCTAACTACTTCTCCAGTCGTCTAAATATGTCTAAATCTACTTAGAAAACATTCAAGAGCAGCGGGGTGGCCATAGGCTATGTCCATACCCCTATCTACATCGTCAAAAATTGAAAAATTTCCATGCTTCACGTTCTTGTTCTCGCTCGGCATCGCTCATAACTAGGCACGCATTCTCCATTTTGAAAGTGTCACCGGAATCGCGGACGAAATCCGTACAATATAAATGTTACACCGCTTGTTTTAATGGAACAATGATTGTCGAATTTTTGACCATACGGTAGCTTGGGACCACCGGAAGTGTCGAAAATTTGACCACACGCACGGAAAGAGTTAAGATATCTGATGATTAAGGATCTCTACAATGGATACATTTGAGCAGTCAACACAGAAGAAGGAATGAGCGAATCATTCCAGATTGAAACCAGTGTGAAACAATGATGTATATTATCTCCCTTGCTTTTCGGAATTCCTATAAACTTCATAACGAAAAAATGTTACACAGGAAAACGGGCATTGATTGGGTACATGGGACCTACTAGAAGATCTTGATTTTGCAGATGACATAACTCTTATCTGTGACAATGTGAATTCAATGCAAGAAAAATCAGATATCCTGTCTTCACTGGCTAGCAAAATGGAACTTAAAATTAACAAAGAAAAGTAAAAAATAATGAAACTTCCCATTAATCAAGAAGGAAAAATATACATTGAAGGAACAGCTGTTGAATTACACCAATTTGCACACCTCAGCAGCTACATAAGATGATGACACCAGAAAGGAAGTTAGAATTCGAATTCCAAAAGCAGCACTGACCTTCAAGAATCGTGAGAGCATATAGGACTCTAAAGTTATAAACACAAAAACCAAGTTAAGATTATTCAATTCAAATTTAATATCCATCATCATTTATGCATGTGAAAGCTGGAAAACAACTAAAGAAACAGACAACAAATTAGACTCTTTTGAAAACAAATGCCTAAGGAAAATACTTGGTATAAAGTGGAACGAACAAACGAACATACTTTATTTTCAAAGGGTTAAGAACTGGGCACACAGGCCCGTCTAACATTCTGCCCTTTATTATACAGCTTTCACTCAGTCACAGTAATTCAGCATTTGTTAATGTGCATAATAATCATGAATACACATGGAACGAATTCAACAACAATACAGAGATAAAACAGATGAGTGAACAACAACCTGTCTCATGGGTGATCAGAAAAAGGAGATGGACATATATAACAGTCGGAGAATCCCAAAACAAGCTATCAAGTGGAACACCACAGGCAGAAGAAAAAGAGGTTTACCACATGAAACTCTAAAGAGGACATTGTTAAGAAAGGCCAAATTAGTAGCCATAAAATCCCTTGATGAGGTTGAAAAACTTGCTGAAGACAGGAAAACTTGGCAAACTACCATGCAAGCCCTGTGACATTTAACAGCATGGGAAGGATGTAAGATGTGATATATCTGAAGGACTCTTCTGTACCATTTACATTCAAAGGCATTTACGTATTTCTCAGCTGTTTTGTTAAGTGTCCAGGTCTCACTGACATGTGCTGCGATGGGAAAGATGCGTGCCCTTAAAAATCTTACTTTTGCATTTCTGTCTGTTCCTCTCCACAACTTCTTTAATTGTTTTATGAAGAGCGATATATGTCCTCCTTTTAATTTCCCTCATTGTATCTCCATTATTAGTTAGTAATGATTCAAGATATTCAAAACTCTCTACCTCTTCCAATTTTTCCTCAGATATATACTTCAGTTGCTGCATTTGTTTCGTCACTTGTCATCAATTTAATTTGCTTAGCATTAAGATAAAGGTTTCTCTCTTCACTATTCTTATGGAGTGACATAATTAGCTTTTCTATTATTTTTTTGTGTCATCAGCATATCTAATCTATTGTAATATTCTTCTCACTAGTAATCAACCAATATTTTGCCTCAGAATACAAAAAAAGGTCTTATACTCACAAGCCTGCTGTTCCGTTGTGACATCAACAGATTACGAAGACCTTCTGCATCAATGTCTTCAATGTCCAGTGACACACTACGATTTCTCATGAGACGTCGGAACCTAACACCTACACACATAAAGAAAGAACAAATCTTCACCATGCTTCCTGGCCACAACGCACAGATGATATACTAAGGCAACAGAAGTTTAATAAAGTCTTGTTTATTCCCTTAATCCATCCATCCATCCATCCCCTTGGTTGGTGATCAGCTAAGCAATAAGTGGCCAGTACACCCTGTGACATCTTGCATGGCAGCAACAGAATCTCTCCACCTCTGATGGTCTGCAGCCAGCCTTTGTATTGTGCCCCAGTTGCTGTATGCTTGCTACTCATTTCAGCTTCTACAGTTCTCCGCCAGGTAGCCCTTTGATGGTCTCTCTTTCTTTTCCCTTGGGTGTCCATCATTTATTGACTAGGTTTACCTGCTGACACTACTAAACAAGGAAACACTGCTCTTTTTTTTTTTTTGCCTATTCCCAAAAACTATATTCATGAATATTAAAAAATGTTAATATTCAAATTTCTTCTTCAATTTGAATATTTGAAAGTCACCATTATTCAGCCAAATACAAATAAAAATAGTTGAATATTTGATATATCTCTAGTGTCTAGAAATATAGACATGTTTAAAACATAAAATGGTGTGTGTAATAACAAACAGTTCTCTGATGTGTTTATAAAAATGTAATTAAAAGTAAGTTACAGCAATATAAATTGGTAAGAGTGAATATAAAACTGAAAATAGTAAAAACAAATATCAGGAACTTAAAAAATAAATACAGCAGAACTAGAAACAAACAAAATTCAATATAAAAGTTAGGAAACAGATTTATGCATTAACACATCTTGAAATTTCAAGACATAAAAGATAAAATGGGAAATATTAAAAGAAGCATTCCATCAAGCATCAGAAAGTGAAACCCGCTGACAGAAACTTGAGGAAAACAAAAAAATCATCAAATAAAGCAACAACAGATGATAAGAGGTAAACAGTAACAAGGCAGACACATAGTAATGCCAAACAGAGTAAAAATACCAAAATTATTTATATCCATGTAAACTGAAAAGATACTGACACAATCATATAAATGTAACTACACTGGAACAACAAATAATGAAAAGAAGTGGGAAATATGTCTAAAATGTGAAGAGAAATAAATCTGAACATTAACATTTATTTTCCCCATCCTTCCCAATCATATTTATGTGTCAACAACAGACAAAACTCTCACGTTCTGTATCCATCTCAATTGTGACGGGTGGTGTTGAAGTCGCTGACATGGTAGTAGTCTGGACAGAGGTTTTACATGCAGGTTCAACTTCCGTTCTTTCCAACAAAGGCAGCTCCTGCATGTGAGTCGGTGCTCCGGCCAAAGTTGCGAGCATCAAGTATGTGTTCACATGGGGCCTGAAACAAACCACATTTCAAAAGACAGTTCAGTCCACACTGGAAATGACACATGATTGCTGATTAGCCTAAAAACAACTCCCTGAGAGCAGAGATGTTTCGTACAGCCCTCGACACTGGAGTGAGAAGACAGTGAAATTAAGGAGAACGAGCAAGGAAATGGCGATAACACAAAAGACAATGGCATTAGAGAACAAGAAGAAGGTGAAGCTGTAGAGAAGCATGATTACGGAGTCAGTATACCAATCTCTGATTCCACCCAAAATTTTTTTTCAAACACTAGACTCCACAACTTTGACCCCACTCCAATTTTTTTTCAACTCAAAGACTCCACAACTCTGACTCCACTCAAAATTGTTTCCACTCAAAGACTCCTCAACTTTTGTCCTCTTGCTCTTTTTCCTTCAACTTTTCCCTCTAGTATAACTTTCAGTGCTGTATTATAACTCTTGACATGACTGAAACATTTTAACTCTCTGGTTATTGTTCCTCTTCTTCTACTTTGAGCTGCTGCTGAATCCAGCAGATTTCTGAGCCGCTGAGGCTCACTGCTGCAGACAAGACATGTCTCATTTCCTCTTCATTCTCAACGGTTTTTTTTTTTTTGCCAAATGTTGATTCCAAGAGAATGTATATCTTCTCCTCGGCTGTCTCAACAAAGATGTCTAAGTCCACCTTTTGGTTTATCCCCTTCCATCACTTATGTACAGGCCATCTTTGTCCATCCTTCACATGCATCTCTCTATACAATAACTTTGTTTTTTCACTGAGCCATATTCTGTTATTTATTATGTACAAAGTCTGAATGATATATCAAATCCACTATTTCTGTGAAAGATGCTGATGCCAAGAGTGTGTGTATGGTGTATCCACTATAGCATTAAAATCATCTTTTCTTTTTTTTTTCCATCATCATTAATCAGTTTTTGCTTTTTGTTTTTTTGTTTTTTTTTTTTGGTGTGGGTTACATATCATACTGAATTAATAAAAAATCAGGAAAAAAAATTACTTACACTCCTATTGGCTCTCCTGGGGTCTTTGCTCCACTGAGCTTCAGAAATTTGTAATGTTCTCTGTGAAAGATAGCAATCTTTATAATGTTGTCTTTGGAAGATAATCTTTGCAATGTTCTATGTGAAAGATAGCAATCTTTGTAATGTTCTCTGCGAAAGGTAACAATTTTTGCAATGTTCTCTGTGGAAGATAACAATTTTTGTAATGTTCTTTGTAGAAGATAACAATCTTTGTAATGTAATGTTCTCTGAGGAAGATAACAATCTGTGTAATGTTTTCTGCAGACAATAACAACCTTCGTAATGTTTTCTGTGAAAGATAATCTTTGTAATGTTTTCTGTGGAAGATAACAACCTTTGTAATGTTCTCTGTGAACGACAACAGTAACAAAGAGAATGCAAAGAACAACAACATGAACAAAAGATGTGAAACACTAACAAGAAGAAAAGGATGAGCACACATGACTTACTTCAGCAGCAAGTTCTCAAAGAAGATTCTGAGGTGAGCCTGCCTTGGATCTGGGGCTACCTGCAGGAGAGGTTTTAGGTACTTTCCTTCCAGAAGCGTGATCTTCTCCTGTTGATAATTGTTTCAGTTTTTAATTTTTATATTTGTCTATTCTCTACAAATTGTTCCAGATTTTAATTTTTATATCTGTCTCTTCTCTCTTACCAAATACTTTTTTTTTCTAGATTTCCATAACCATACAGCATCTTTCTAATCACAAATAAATAACTGTTCTTGTTTTTGCTTTCCAATGGGGTTCCGTTTCGACAGCCTTGTCAGACAGCAAAATGGATGTAAAAGTGAATTTCATAGGGCTGAGTATACAGTCAATAATGTGACAGATTTATGCTGACAGTTTTATGTTACTTAGGCACCTTGCTAACATCAGAGGTAAAGTGTATCGCTGAAGTAAAAGGCAGAAATGTACAAGCCAAGATTTCCTTTCAAAAGCTGAAGTCCATACTTTTGCAACAAGTCAGTACCTATGAGAATCTAGAAGAGAATGTTAACATGTTACATTGAACCATTCCTGTTCTGTAGACCTGAAGCTTGAATCAGATGAAATGTGGTTCTTAAGAAGAAGCTGAAGGTACATGAAGAGGGAGAAAATCGAACGAAGAAGTTCTCAAAGAGGCACGAGAAACAAGGGTCAATTATAACAAAGATCAGACAGTGACAATCAAAATTTATGTGGGGCACGTCTGGAAGAGAGGTGGGCTTGAGCACTTAATGGCAACAGAGAAGATGGAAGGCAGAAGAGGCAGAGATGAAAAGAGAAAGATGTTTTCATGGTCTGCCGTCCTGGTACGAGAAATTCTCAGTGACATGCCTGTTGAGATGCACAATGGATCGAGGGTTATGGAAGGACATGACATTAAAATGTCCCTGCCGCCAGGGACCTTGAGCAAGAAAGATACAGTCAATAGATGAACCGACTTAAAACAACAAAATAAACTACACTGACCTTATAATTTGTACACAAACTTTAAGTAGCTTCACACGAAATAAGTATTGCATACTCAAAATATTTGTAAATTTACAAGAAGTTCGATTATTTGAAGGGACCGATGGTCAGAAAAAAAAAAAAATCATCGTAAAGCAGTATATCAGAAACTGGGTTTTTTTTATTTATAATTTTCTGTAACAAATCTTTCTGTCTTAGAAGACTGTATAGAACCAGGTGTAACTTTGACAGAACTTTGAGTTTTCACTATTGTTTCACGCGGCCCCCCCCCCCCAAGATAACGAAATGTGCAGTGTTTTTCGGCTCTTATTTTTCCTCTGTAAAGCATATCTATGCCTGATGGTTTTGGTGGTATCAGGTACATCTGGAGATGTTCCAGCACTGATCTGTCCAACAGATGGTGTCTCACAGTTTTTTGCTTGTCAACTATTTCATGGCATGAGTGTGGTATATGATCATGGTCACTCTGCACATCTACTGAGGGTGTATTTCCTATTTACAGACTGGAGATTGTGTTCTGGTCTCTACAGATTAGGATGCTGATGTCTTCAGAGTCACGTTTTCACAGATACACATGGCTGGTACTTCCAGTCTTGTCAGTGGTCCATCCATTGCAGTTTGTGGCAAGTTTTACAGTTCTCATGCTGGCACATTCAACAGATCCATGTCAGCTTTTCTTGCCAGAATTTTACTAAAACATTTCATAGTTGATCTAAAAATACCTGAAGGGCATAATAAACATTAATACACAAACAGCAAGTTCTAAAGTTTAGTCTGTTCATCACTTTCTACTGACAATAATTCATGTCATCATACAGCAACTTTGCTCTTTACCAGAGTTTAACTATTTTGTTTTCATGTCTTATTTTCCCTCCAGCAATCTCCTCATACTTCTTGTTGCAGTTTACTTTCTCCATGATCATATTCCAACTTTTTCACTTACCACATATGCTATCTAAACTTTTAGACAATTAAGAAAAAAATGAATTACAAGCAACTCAAAACATCATAAACACAACAAAAAAAGACATTACCCTTAAATGGTTTCGTCCATGATCACCAATAATGTCCTCAACTGCAGCCATTACATGATCGGTCACCTAAAAATATAAAATGGAATATTATACATAAAATTACTACATGATTTTACAAGATTTCTGTACAATGACACCAGTGAACCACAGCATTAGGGTCGGGGAACAAACAGATGATCAAGACCCTGTCCTACCTCTTCATCGATACTCCCAGTAACAGGCTCAGCCAAAACTATTTCGGCTGAGGTAGTTCCAGTCCCCATGGCAGTGGAACCTGATAGACAAGCAATGTAGTTCCCTTCTACTTTCAGCTACCTTTGAGGTCTGCAGAAATGGTCGCCATATCCCACTCCCCGTTTGATATGGTGCTGTGCCTCAATATTTTCTCTGTATCTGGGAGCAAAGAACACTTTCACTGCATTTGGGAGCAAAGAACATTTTCACTGCATCTGGGAGCAAAGAACACTTTCACTGCATCTGGGAGCAAAGAACACTTTCACTGCATCTGGGTGCAAAGAACACCTTGCATGCTGTTACAGGGAAATAAAACAGCAGCAACAACACTGGTGACATAAACTTTATACATAAACTTTAGACAAACTTTAGACATAAACATTAGAAATAAACTTTAGACAAACTTTAGATACAAACTTTAGACATAAACTTTAACTGTATGATTTTACCCAACAAAAAAATTTGATAGCAACTTCTTTCATAACTTTCTGCACCAAAACTGAACTTTAAAACTCAGCCACAGTTAACAGATAATACTGGACAGTTGCTATGGAGAATATGTTTATGTTTACCAACCTTGCTGTAGCTTGTTCTACACATACAACATCAAAATAATGCACTCATTTTCTACTACTACTTCAAATTTATATCTAGTTATTAGACTAAGGTTTTAAAATAGTGACTATTTGATCAAATGTTTTAGCAAGTGAAAAAGTGCAAATCATAATAATAATAATCTTGCTTAAGTCATATCATCATCCTGCCCAAGTCATTTTCACTATATTACCCAAGTCATATTGCTCTGTCCAAATCATATTCACCATTCTGCCCCAGTCAAGTCATACTCATCACTCTGCCCACGTCATACCACATTAGTCAAGTCACACTCATCATCCTGCCCAAGTCACATCACATTAGTCAAGTCACACTCATAATCCTGCCTAAGTCACATCACATTAGTCAAGTCACACTCATCATCCTGCCCAAGTCACATCACATTAGTCAAGTCACACTCATCATCCTGCCCATGTCATATCACATTAGTCAAGTCACACTCATCATCCTGCCCAAGTCACATCACATTAATCAAGACACACTCATCATCTTGCCCAAGTCACATCACATTAGTCAAGTCACACTCATCATCCTGCCCAAGTCACATCACATTAGTCAAGTCACACTCATCATCCTGCCCATGTCATATCACATTAGTCAAGTCACACTCATCATCCTGCCCAAGTCACATCACATTAGTCAAGACACACTCATCATCTTGCCCAAGTCACATCACATTAGTCAAGTCACACTCATCATCTTGCCAAGTCACATCACATTAGTCAAGTCACACTCATTATCCTGCCCACATCATATCACATTAGTCAAGTCACACTCATCATCCTGCCCATGTCCTATCACATTAGTCACATCACACTCATTATCCTGCCCAAGTCATAGCACATTAGTCAAGTCACACTCATCCTGCCCATGTCACATCACATTAGTCACGTCATACTCATTATTCTGTCCATGTCACATCACATTAGTCAAGTCACATTTATCATCCTGACCATATTGTATCATCATCCCATCTAGGTCCACTCTTTTATTTCTGGGGACACGCACATGCCCTGCAACACAGACACACAAGGCTGTACAGTGTCAAATGACTGGATCAGCCCAAACAGATTCCTCTGTATTAATCTGCTTGAGAAGCCTATTGCCCCTTTGTGCAGCTAGGCTGAGCTGAGCGCGTATCTCCCAATCTGCATGCAAAACCACTAATCCTTTGAGTATAAACTGGTAAAGGTATATGCAAATCAAGGAATAAACAATAATGTAAGCTCACATGAGAATTCAACTCAATGTACATAGATGTAGACTTCTCTGGGGCCAGCTTGATCTGTAGAAGGTACACCAGTGGCTTGATGCTGATGCCCTGAACAAAATGAGAGTAATATATATATATATATATACATATAAAGACACATACAGTGCATAGTTTAATAAAAGAAAAATGCATAACAAAAATATTTTATCATAACAGGAACCTAGAAAACAGTTATCACAGCTTTACTGCAGCAGCTTCATCTATGTTTATACGAGGGTCATACCGAAAGTCGTGAGCAACAACTTTTTTTAAAAATCAGAACTGACAGATTGAGAAAATATAAATGTACCACCTTAACTGCATCCCTTGCACTTCATGTGGAGGTCAAATGACGTCACCATCATGTGTCATGTGACCATGCAGAGCATAAAGAAAATGGCGGGTGCTGAAGTTTCATTTCGTCAATGTGCTGTTATTGAGTTCCTCATTAAAGAGGAAATCCCCGCTGCTGAAATTCATCAAAGACTTCAACTTGCTTATGGAGATGTGTGTATGGGTGCTAGCAGTGTTAGGAGGTGGGTGAAACATTTCAAAAACAGAAACACGAGCATCCAAGATATGCCTCGCAGTGGCTGCCTTTGAACTGCCTCCAATGAACACAACGTGGAAAGGGTTGACGACATCACTAAACAAGACAGACATGTCACAGTGTCTGAAACCGCTGTAAATCTTGGAATAGGACACAAAGCAGTACAGGAAATGATTGAAACCCTGGGCTATAGAAAAGTATGTGCCCACTGGGTCCCACATTTGTTGACTGAAGATCACAAAGCTGTGAGAAAAACTGGACAACTGAGGAAATTCAGAAAATAGGTTGGGAAAATCTTCCACACCCTGCCTATAACCCCGACCTGGCACCCAGTGACTACCATCTTTCCCAGTGACTACCATCTTTTCGGTTCTGTGAAAGAACAAATGTGAGGCCATCACTACGACACAGGAGTGAACGTCCAGAAAGCAGTGCGTCTGTGCCTTCGATACATTTATATTTTCTCTATCTATAAATTCTGATTTTTAAAAATGTTTGCTCACGACTTTTGGTATGACTCTCGTATATTTAGTTTTATATATACAGTACTATACCTAGACCATTCACATGTACAGAAAACAGTTATCACAGCTTTATTGCACTAGCTTCATGTATGTTTATATACTTAGCTTTATATATCTTATATACTATACCCAGACCATTCACATGTACAGAAAACAGTTATCACAGCTTTACTGCACCAGCTTCATGTATGTTTATATACTTAGCTTTATATATACTATACCCAGACCATTCACATGTACAGAAAACAGTTATCACAGCTTTACTGCACCAGCTTCATGTATGTTTATATACTTAGCTTTATATACGCTATACCCAGACCATTCACATGTACAGAAAACAGTTATCACAGCTTTACTGCACCAGCTTCATGTATGTTTATATACTTAGCTTTATATACGCTATACCCAGACCATTCACATGTACAGAAAACAGTTATCACAGCTTTACTGCACCAGCTTCATGTATGTTTATATACTTAGCTTTATATATCTTATATCTCCAGCAGCTTTAGGGTACAAACAGGAGTGAAACAGGGATGTGTACTATCACCAACATTATTTATCTTGGCAGTAGACTGGTTAATGAAGGAGGCAACATCAGACAAACGCAGAGGATTACAATGGACCCTTAACACAGTGCTGGAGGACCTTGACTTTGCGGACGACATTTGTCTATTATCAAGCAGTCACAAAGATATGCAAGATAAAATAAACAAGTTAACCCAGAATGCAAACAACATAGGACTAAAGATCAACGTAGGAAAGACAAAGTTAATGAAGCAAAATGTGAACAACAGAAATGTACTCAGAGTAGATAACAAGTTAGTGGAGGAGGTCAACGAATTTGTATACCTTGGCAGCAGAGTAGTAGAAAATGGAGACAGCACAGAGGACATCAACAGCAGACTTACTAAAGCAAACCAGGCTTTTGCAATGCTACAGAATATATGGAAATCAAATAAACTAAGCATAAATATGAAAATCAGGATATTTAAGAGTAATGTTCTAAGTGTACTACTCTATGGAAGTGAATGCTGGAAAATCACCAAAACCATAGAAAACAAGTTGAATTCTTTCCAGACTAAATGTTTACGTAGAATTAAAAAAATATTTTGGCCAAACACCATAAGAAATAACATCTTATTGGCAGAAATGCAGATGAAACCACTGACAACAATTATTGAGGAAAGACGCTGGCGATGGTTGGGACATGTGCTCCGAATGACTGACAACTCACTACCAAAAATAGCACTAAGATGGACACCACAGGGGAGCAGAAGTAAGGGTAGACCAAAAGAGACATGGAGAAGAACAACAGAAAGGATGTTGAGCAATAGAGGGCTCACCTGGGCAAGAGCAGAAAAAAAGGCGAAAGACAGGCATTTGTGGAAAACCCTTGCGGAAGCCCCATGTGCCCTGGGCACTTAAGGTTCAGAGAGAGAGAGATATATCTTATATACTATACCCAGACCATTCACATGTACAGAAAACAGTTATCACAGCTTTATTGCACCAGCTTCATGTATGTTTATATACTTAGCTTTATATATACTATACCCAGACCATTTACATGTACAGAAAACAGTTATCACAGCTTTATTGCACCAGCTTCATGTATGTTTATATACTTAGCTTTATATATACTATACCCAGACCATTCACATGTACAGAAAACAGTTATCACAGCTTTATTGCACCAGCTTCATGTATGTTTATATACTTAGCTTTATATATACTATACCTAGACCATTTACATGTACAAAAACAGTTATCACAGCTTATTGCACCAGCTTCATGTATGTTTATATACTTAGCTTTATATATACTATACCTAGACCATTTACATGTACAGAAAACAGTTATCACAGCTTTACTGCACCAGCTTCATGTATGTTTATATACTTAGCTTTATATATACTATACCTAGACCATTTACATGTACAGAAAACAGTTATCACAGCTTTACTGCACCAGCTTCATGTATGTTTATATACTTAGCTTTATATATACTATACCTAGACCATTTACATGTACAGAAAACAGTTATCACAGCTTTACTGCACCAGCTTCATGTATGTTTATATACTTAGCTTTATATACACTATACCCAGACCATTCACATGTACAGAAAACAGTGCGGAGGGGAGGGGAAGGACACGGGGACACGAAAATACTTGACTCTGTGTCAAACACAATAAACTGTCAGGAAAGGAAAAGTAAAGATAAAAACAATCAAATAATAGTAAAGAAAAAAAAAAACAGAACAAAAAAAAAAAAAAACACCAATCACCTAATCTTGAATCCAGTGAATGGTTTAAATTTTACAAAATGTAACACAAAAAAAAACCAAACAAACTTGACGTCTACAACACAATAAACTGTCAAGAAGAAAAAAAAAAGAAATTTGAAAAGAAGTTCAAAGGGCCAAAACATTTGCCTAGGAACTTCTCTGTTCAAAGGGCTAAAACATTTGCCTAGGAACTCGTCTGAAGATCTGAGGAGCTGTGTTGTTGTTTATATCTCCACAACAGAGAGTTTTCTGCCATTCAGATGCATTAAGTAAATCAGGACTTTTCCAAGGCATTCTTACACCGGCACCAGAAGAAGTACCCAACAACTTGGGGATGAAAATTAAAAATATTTAATAACAAGTTGGGATGGATGGGAAAATTTCAACGCACTAAAGGGAGCTACAAGATTTTTAAAAATCTCAACAAACCCTGATTTAGCTACCAAACAACACTCATGATACATGAACATTTTTTTGTTATCAAACATTATGGTCACAATCTTTTTGCCAGGATACAAAACAATACATATATTTAGCACTTATGGCAGTTTAAAATTATGAACTCTCAAATACAGAACAAAACCACACGGCTGTTGTAATTTTATTTAAAAAATTTTTTTTAAAAAGCCCTTTAAATGGCTCATCATAGGGTGTCTGAGTGGCGAAGTGGTTAGTGCACTGGTCTCTCATGGCGAAGGTCGGGGGTTCGAATCCGGCCGGAGGCACCCCAGTCACCCAGCTGTAGAAATGGGTACCCGACTTCTTCTGGAGTTGGGGAAGGAAAGGCGGCCAGGCATGATACTGACCATATCACCCTCTAGTGTGCTGACAGGTCAAGGAAAATATGGGCACTAACACCATATCTCTATGTGCCTCTAAGGCATGACAGGATAACCTTTACCTTTTTACCATAGGCTAAACGATATTCCTGTGAGAAAGAACCTGACATTCTTGACAGCTGCTGCTTCTGTAAATATCTCAGAATAAAGGCATAAACCTGGGAGCTTGTTACTATCTCAGAATAAAGGCATAAACCTGGGAGCTTGTTACTATCTCAGAATAAAGGCATAAATCTCGGAGCTTGTTACTATCTCAGAATAAAGGCATAAACCTGGGAGCTTGTTACTATCTCAGAATAAAGGCATAAACCTGGGAGCTTGTTACCATTTCAGAATAAAGGCATAAACCTGGGAGCTTGTTACTATCTCAGAATAAAGGCATAAACCTGGGAGCTTGTTACTATCTCAGAATAAAGGCATAAACCTGGGAGCTTGTTACTATCTCAGAATAAAGGCATAAATCTCGGAGCTTGTTACTATCTCAGAATAAAGGCATAAACCTGGGAGCTTGTTACTATCTCAGAATAAAGGCATAAACCTGGGAGCTTGTTACTATCTCAGAATAAAGGCATAAACCTGGGAGCTTGTTACTATCTCAGAATAAAGGCATAAACCTGGGAGCTTGTTACTATTTCAGAATAAAGGCATAAACCTGGGAGCTTGTTACTATCTCAGAATAAAGGCATAAATCTCGGAGCTTGTTACTATCTCAGAATAAAGGCATAAACCTGGGAGCTTGTTACTATCTAAGAATAAAGGCATAAACCTGGGAGCTTGTTACTATCTAAGAATAAAGGCATAAACCTGGGAGCCTGTTACTATCTAAGAATAAAGGCATAAACCTGGGAGCTTGTTACTATCTAAGAATAAAGGCATAAATCTCGGAGCTTGTTACTATCTCAGAATAAAGGCATAAACTTGGGAGCTTGTTACTATCTAAGAATAAAGGCATAAATCTCGGAGCTTGTTACTATCTCAGAATAAAGGCATAAACTTGGGAACCTGTTACTATCTCAGAATAAAGGCAGAAACCTGGGAGCTTGTTACTATCTCTGAACGGACTTGTGGTGGCATTTCAGGCGCCTCCAGCATAGAATTAATGGCCATGTATGTCTCAGAAGATATGAAAACTGTCAGATGTTTGCTGTTGGTGGAAGCTGCCCAGAAACTTCTTTCCTGCCTGAATCTACTGAAACCGGAATAGTCAACCTCTGTAACATGTAACAAGAAATCATGCTCATGTTGCAAGACCCAGTCTCTTTGTGCTTATATCTCCTGTCTTCAGTTTTTAACCCTGTTTTCCTCCTTGAATTATTTACTGGTTCTGTACAGCCACCTATTTACTGGTTCTGTACAGTCACCTATTTACTGATTCTGTACAGTCACCTATTTACTGGTTCTGTACAGTCACCTATTTACTGGTTCTGTACAGTCACCTATTTACTGGTTCTGTACAGTCACCTATTTACTGGTTCTGTACAGTCACCTATTTACTGGTTCTGTACAGTCACCTATTTACTGGCTCTGTACAGTCACCTATTTACTGGCTCTGTACAGTCACTTATTTACTGGCTCTGTACAGTCACCTATTTACTGGTTCTGTACGGTCACATATTTACTGGTTCTGTATGGTCACTTATTTACTGGTTCTGTACAGTCATACATTTACTGGTTCTGTTCAGTCACCTATTTACTGGCTCTGTACAGTCACCTATTTATTGGTTCTGTACAATCACCTATTTACTGGTTCTGTACAGTCACTTATTTACTGGTTCTGTACTGTCACTTATTTACTGGTTCTGTACAGTCATACATTTTCTGGTTCTGTACAGTCACTTATTTACTGGTTCTGTACAGTCATACATTTTCTGGTTCTGTACAGTCACTGGTTTACTGGTCCTGTGCAGCCAGTGATCTTCTGATCCTGTGCAGCCAGTGATCTTCTGATCCTGTGCAGCCAGTGATCTTCTGATCCTGTGCAGCCAGTGATCTTCTGATCCTGTGCAGCCAGTGATCTTCTGATCCTGTGCAGCCAGTGATCTTCTGATCCTGTGCAACCACTGATCTTCTGGTCCTGTACAAAGTAACTCCTCATGTGGCACAGTCTTTCACTAGTTCTTCACAATCCATGTGTCTTACAAGCATGCTTGTATCTCAGTTTTAGTCTATCTCATAACCTCCTTCCCTACAGAACTTCCCACATAAACTTGATCACCCATTCTTGTAACATGTCCCAGCCATCTAAACTCACCACGGAAACCTGAGTAAGCTAGCATACATTAAATATCTCAGTTTTTCCCCCATAAATTATCTGCTGAACTCACAATGAATAGTCTCAAATTTTAAAAAATATCTTTTCTGACAAAAGAAAATTGGAAAAATGACTAATTTTAGCAGGCAGCAACTATCAAGTTCTACACTGATTAGTTAAGGAAATTTTAGGGCATGCTGAACTGAACTAGTTATGTCTTTTACCTGAGCATGAAATATTCACAGTTATATCACTCACCTGAACACACTTCAGTCACTCACCTAACCATACTTCAGCCACTTGCCTGAATACACCTTAGTCACCTACCTGGACATCCTTCAGTCACTCATTTGAACATACCTAAACCACTCACCTGAAGATACTCAAGCCACCTTGACAGAATTACTTCACTTGCCTAACAGGTCACATACCTGAACACAGTCAAATAAACACAGCCCCCCCCCCCTCCAAACACAGCTAAATTATCCAATTCAACATAGCTAAGTCACCTATCCTGAACTTAGCTAAATCACCCCACCCAAACATACCTAAATCACCCACTTGAACTTAGCTAAATCATCCACCAAAACATAGCTAAATCACCCACCTAAACATACCCACCTGAACATGGCTAAATCACCCACTTGAACATGGCTAAATCACCCACCTAAACATACCCACCTGAACATAGCTAAATCACCCACCTAAACATACCCACCTGAACATACCTAAATCACCCACCTAAACATACCCACCTGAACATGGCTAAATCACCCACCTAAACATACCCACCTGAACATACCTAAATCACCCACCTAAACATACCCACCTGGACATACCTAAATCACCCACCTAAGCATAGTCGAATCACTCACCTGAGCACAGCCAAGCAACTCACCTGAACAAACACCGTGAAGACAATCACTGCCAGTGTGGTTGTGACAAACATATTCTTGTTGGGACAATCTACCGGATCCAGCAGGGCCACCAGGGAAAAGCAGACCGCCCCTCTCAGCCCTCCATACGACTAGTCAAGACAGAGATAACATCGAAACAATATGTGTCCATCAACAAATATGAACACGTACGGTCATTCATGACAGTCAGTAATAAAAAAACATCTACATCTGAATTTTAATCTGTATTACTCTGAATAATCTTAACTTTTTCTTATACTATAATCATGAATGATTTTCTACGATACAAAAAAAAAAAAACATCATCATCATTCTGTGACTATCCTGCTTCCTGTCCATCCCTTAACATTATCAGTCCATTTGCACTACTCTGTTATCAACTTTCAGACTGGGCAATTTGCCTGTGGCAAATAATAAAGAACAATAAACTAACAAGAAGGTTCTAACAGTCAGCTTCTATGCACTGAAGAACAGCAGAGTGATCTATGAGACCAGTGGCTCCCAACTTTTAACATCTAGGTGCCACTTTTCACACTACATATAAGCTGCAGATCATCAGCTTATACGTAATAATGTAATGTCATAAATAATCGCTTTTATTCAGCAGATGGCACTCAATACCAAACTGATAATGCAGCTATGGACCAGTTGTCCAACACAGGATGAGAACCACGGTATTTAGATGGCCTTGAACTCTTCGACTGAAGGTAGCAAGCCATTTATTCAGGTTTATTGCTGCTACTGCTGACCTTGTGCACCATGGAAAAGATACTCCTTTCCATAGAAGATCAGAGCATCTACTGTGCACCATGGAAAGATAGTCCTTCCCAGAGAAGATCAGAGTATCTATTGTGCACCATGGAAAGATAGTCCTTCCCAGAGAAGATCAGAGCATCTACTGTGCACCATGGAAAGATAGTCCCTCCCAGAGAAGATCAGATCATCTACTGTGCACCATGAAAAGATAGTCTTTCCCAGAGAAGATCAGATCATCTACTGTGCATCATGCAAAGATAGTCTTTCCCAGAGAAGATCAGAGCATCTAATGATCACAAATAGCTCAAGTCTTTCTGCTCCAAGTCATCATTTTAACTCTAAACTTTTGAATATTTTACTAAAACTTTTCAATGTTTAGAAAACCTTCATTTGTTTCCATAAATGATTTTTTTTAAAAATCAGCACAAAATACATAGGAAACTATATACTGTACCATATACTTGTTCTCTTCTCTCTCTCTCTCTCTCTCAGAACCTTAAGTGCCCATGGCACATGGGGCTTCTGCAAGGGTTTTCCACAACTGCCTGCCCTTTGCCTTTTTTTCCACTCTTGCCAAAGTGAGCCCTCTATTGCTCAACATCCTCTTTTTGTTCTTCTCCATGTCTCCTTTGGTCTCCCTTACTTCTGTTCCCCTGTGGTGTACATCTTAGTGCTATTTTTGGTAGTGAGTTGTCAGTCATCCAGAGAACATGTGTCCCAACCATCGCCAGGGTCTTTCCTCAATAATTGTTGTCAGTGGCTTCATCTGCATTTCTGCCAACAACATACTTGTTAACTGACTGTATTTCCTTTCATGCAGACCCCAAATACTACTGTAAAGAAGTAAACCATACAAGAAATTTCAAGTTTATATTTTATTGGAGAAGACATGCTAAATTAACAAACAAGGTTACATGTTACTGGAGAAGACATGCTAAATTCACAAACAACATGGCAGTAAGACAAAATATAATCTGGCACCAAAATGAAGGTTCAAACTGCCACCACTTACAATCATAAACTGCTCATGCAAGCTGATCTTTCTCACTCTGTATATATCAAACCAGTTGATGGCCCAGGACATGCAGAAGATAACTGTGGGGAAGAGTTAGTACAAACAATGTCAGCAAGGGGGTTGCAGTGTAAGCAATTCAAAAAAATCAACCTCCAAGTGGCTGGTTAAAAATTAAACCAGCTGCAGCACATTTTCTGTGGCAACCAGAAATGCATTCTCTTGTTAAGTGTCAACGTACAATCCATTTTGTTCAGCTGTGCACTAGCAGTAGATGAGCTAACACAGACCTTGCAACTGCCAATCCCACCAAACGTGATGTCTACAATGTGATTCATCTGCTGCAAGCAGACAGACACAGCGCCACAGAGATTCATCTTCACTTGTGTCATGTGAACAGAGAGGATGTTGAGCAATAGAGGGCTCAACTGGGCAAGAGAAGAAAAAAAGGCAAAGGACAGGCAGTTGTGGAAAACCCTTGCAGAAGCCCCATGTGCCCTGGGCACTTAAGGCTCAGACAGAGAGAGAGAGAGAACAGCAGTAATGTTATGACTGACAGTTCCGAGAAGGACTGGTGCAGGAAACTCTGGGATGGGCAAACAGATAAGCATGACATCTGGTGATTTTTCTGATGAATCTTCTCAAATTTCAAGGACTACTCTATTTCAAATGATCACAGGAGATTAAGTTACCAACTCATGGATGGAGTAAACAACTGGTTGGATACCCAAACAGCACTGTTCTTTGATTAGGAACTGCCACAGTATGACAACTGTTTGAATTTGGGTGGTGACTACATAGAAAAGAAATACAGGTATGTGTGTAAGTTTTGTATGTATTAAATGTTTTTTCTCTCTAACTTTTCTTTTTAAACCAGCCAAACGCAGATTGATTTTGGAATAGCCCTTGTAAACCAATTTTTTAAAAAATCAACTCAATTACTGTTCCCATGAGATATACACAGTATGATATTATAACATATTCGAGAAAAATAAAGGGCAAAAAAAAATGTCATATAGTAAAGAAATGTACTGTATATCAGTGTTTACCAGGCTGGGCAGTAGGAAGATCCACTGGGGTGGTATGGGAAAAGTGAGCAGCAGGAAACATCAGAACCAAATGAGCAGAAGGTAAGTATTTAGGGTAACTAAGAATATGGGTGCAGGTGGCAAAGGGGCCAGCAGTCCAAAAGTTTGGGAAACACTGATACACATAAATAGGCAGTACATAATGTTAAATATCTGGGGAATCCCATGTTGATATATCATTTGTTGATCAGCAGCATCATGTGCTATTTTTCCAGGAAACTGTTAGCTGGAACAAAGCTCTTAAATCAACCTGTCCTCTTGCTTCCACAAGATCTCGCATGATCATTAGATAATGATGTAAAGCTAAATATGCTGTTAAAAAAAAAAAGAAACATAACAGTACTGTAGTTGTAATGGACACCAAATTTCAAACTTGTATTAAAATTTTATTTTACGGAATTAATGTTTCAATCTTGGCATGAAGAAACTTTAAGACTTTAACAATGAAATGATGATCATTAAATTTGGTTTGGACTTTTATTCTTTGCGACTGAGGCCTCCATTTCAGTAAGGTGAATAGCCTCCTCTGCCCTTTATCAAAGAACGACATATTGACATGGATCTGATTAGCTGTTGGATCTGTTGTTGTGGAATGGCTGCCCACTTTTCCCGCAGTGCAAGAGACAACTGTCCGAGTTTGGTTGGTTGGTGCCATGTCTCATTGGCGGACTTGTCTGCTGAGTTCATCCAATATTGGGCTCATGTCTGATGACATGGACGGCAATAGAATGGTATGGATTGTTGTCAGTGAGGAACTGGGTGGTGAGTTGTGCCACATGAGGTTGAGCATTATCCTGCTGAAAAATCGACCCTGGTGCAGCCAGAAGTGGAAGGATGTGAGGACGAAGAATTTCACCGACGCACTGCTGGGCATTCAGGCGTCCTTCAATTTGCATCAGGTCACTTCTTCCCATGAAGTTGATCGTCCCACACACCAATACACCTCCACCACCACGTGAAGGAGACTCATCCACGCAGTTCTGAGAGTAGCGCTCATGGACTCTGCGGTAAACTCTTCTCCGCCTATCATGTTGCTGGAGCAGAAAGAATGATTCTTGAAGTGACGTAGCCGTATGAAGCGGTCTTCGGCAGGAGTTGTGACTATGGGTCTTCCATTGCGTGGCTGGCCTGCAACTGAGCCAGTTTCTCTAAATCTTCTCCAAAGGCAACTAATGCTGCTTCTAACCACATTAAATTGTCTGGCCACTACATTTTGTGACTATACAGTCTGTAAACATCCAATGATGATGATTTTTTGTTCTGTAGTAAGATGAGCTAAACTTGTGCACTGAATTTTCAAATGAATTGATTCGAGGAGCGTCAATCTTTTATAGGCATTCAATAACATGGTCAGTGAGTTTTGTGTTACGGGATTCTCGTGAACCTGTCATGAGTTATTGTCAAAAATGCTGTTTTGACTAGTGTCACTTTTCTGTGCTCATGAATCATCTGCTGAGTACAATTCAGGTCAGCATATGAAGTTGATGTCACAGTGAACATTTCAGACAATTTGCCCTTGTCTAATCAGCAAACTTCAGTTTAAATCACAACATCGTATTTGTTGCATTTCTTTATTTGATTATATTTCTCTCTCGCTGCTCAATGTGAAGTTTGCTCCTACAGCTTTCTCTCTCGCTGCTCAATGTAAAGCTTGATCCTACTACTTTCTCTCTTGCTGCTCAATGTAAAGCTTGATCCTACTACTTTCTCTCTCGCTGCTCAATGTAAAGCTTGATCCTACTACTTTCTCTCTTGCTGCTCAATGTAAAGCTTGATCCTACTACTTTCTCTTTTGCTGCTCAATGTAAAGCTTGATCCTACTACTTTCTCTCTCGCTGCTCAATGTAAAGCTTGATCCTACTACTTTCTCTTTTGCTGCTCAATGTAAAGCTTGATCCTACTACTTTCTCTTTTGCTGCTCAATGTAAAGCTTGATCCTACTACTTTCTCTCTTGCTGCTCAATGTAAAGCTTGATCCTACTACTTTCTCTTTTGCTGCTCAATGTAAAGCTTGATCCTACTACTTTCTCTTTTGCTGCTCAATGTAAAGCTTGATCCTACTACTTTCTCTTTTGCTGCTCAATGTAAAGCTTGATCCTACTACTTTCTCTTTTGCTACTCAATGTAAAGCTTGTTCCTACAAATTTCTCTCTTGCCGTTCAAGTTCCTGCAAATTTCTCTCTTGCCGCTCAAGTTCCTGCAAATTTCTCTCTTGCCGCTCAAGTTCCTGCAACTTTCTCTCTTGCCGCTCAAGTTCCTGCAACTTTCTCTCTTGCCGCTCAAGTTCCTACAACTTTCTCTCTTGCTGCTCAATATCAAGCTTATTCCCACCCTGTCTTTAAGTTACCTTCCACAGCTTTACAGCAGTATGTAAATTTATTTACAGATCTGTACATTAATGTGAATCATATTACACTAAATATTCTCTTATTCTCATAGTGCACCTGGCCATGCAGGTTCCTCCTCTCAGTCTCTTCTGCTCCTTTCTATCAGTATCATTTCAGTGCACTAAATCCTTATTGAAATGACCACAACATTTTTAATCTAGTTCTTGTATTTTCCATTGTTCTGAACATAGTATGTCTCCTTGTCAGTTCTACAAATCTACAAGAAGACTTTTGGGAATGCAATTGGAATTATCCACCAGCATGCAGTATTAAATTAAATGGAATTATTCTAAAGCAGGTGCAGAAATTCAAATACCTTGGAGCAGTAATAACTTCAGATGGGAAATGCAGAACAGAAATTAGGAACAGAATAGGCCAAGCAAAGACTGCATTTCAGAGAATGAGAAACATATTAGCTAACACATCTTTATCAATGAATGTTAGAAAACGAGTCCTAAAATGCTATACTGAACCTATCTTGTTATATGGAAGTGAATCATGGACAATAGGCAAGTCAGCACAAAAATCATTGGAAGCAGCAGAAATGTGGTTTATTAGAAGAATGTTGCGAATCCCCTGGACAGCAAAAATAACTAATGAAGAATGTATGAGAAGAGCTGGAGAGACAAAAAACCTTGTCAAAAAGATAAGAGAGAGACAATGTACTTTCATAGTACATGCAATGAGAAGAGGGGGCATTGAAAATATTATAACAACAGGAAAAATAGAAGGAAGAAGATCAAGAGGAAGACCAAGAGAAATGATACTGGACAGTCTGATGGGATGGTGTGAGAGGAGATCACCAACTGAACTGATGGCCTGCATGAAGGATCGGGTACTCTGGAGAAGCATAATAGCCAACGCCAGTTGGCACGGCACATGATGATGATGATGATGATGAATCGGAATTAACTGTGATGCAAAAACAGCAGCTACCATTCATGTAAACAGTTCAGATAGTTAGTAGCACTTTTAAGACACACCTAAGTATATAGTTAGTTAACTTTTGGAAAAAATCCCCACATTAATTAAGTCAAACATCAACCATATTTCTTCAGGACCATATGCCACAGATGAAAGAAAAAAACAGTGAGTTTAAAAACAATACAGCAGACAATAATGGGCACATATGACTGGCACTTACTGATAAATCTATAAATCAGGCAGAAAAAAATGGTCCACAGAGTGAAGCCAGTGTGCCACATGTGACGATCTGTGACCAATGACAAGCCCAGGAATAGAAAGATAATAATTTCATTGGCTGAGCTGAAAATGTAGAAGAATTAGTTCAAAACAAAAACTGGTTTAAGCCAAAAATGTAAATGGAAGGCAATTTCTATCTTATTAACCTAAACATGGAATGCCTGTCTTGTCAAACGCTCAGTCAGTTTTGAAACTGTAATGGAGATAATTGTGACACACTTTGAGACTCTGAACTCTTTGTCAAGGGACATTACTCTGAACAGAATGTAGCACTTTACTTTTATCAAGCTCTGTCTCATATGGGTATCTCAAACTGTAAACATAAAAAGCCAGATTTTTTTTTTCTTCAGAAAATGAGATAATTTTGGGGGAATCTGTGTTCAAAAGATTTCGAATTCATTTATTATCAGGGCAACAGGGATTCATTCCATTTTTTACCAAATCATTAAGGATTCATTTTATTTCTATCAATGAGAAAGAGAATCATTTCATTCATTTTTTTTTCAGCTTTTTTCTGCCTAGACTGGGTTACTGAAAAAACTTGCTCAATAAATAATGACATAAAAGTGAAAAAAAAAAAAAATTCTGTACCAACCTTATCCGTTGTTTTTTTCTTTAAAATTTTACTTCTGATATTTGGCATCACTCACGAACATGTTCTGGCTAGTAACCACGATGGCTGCTGTACATTGCCACAACAAATTGTTACAGGAATTTTTTTTTTTAAAATAAAGCCATAATAGTGCAAAAATTTAATGAATAATATATATTCAACATCAAATTAAATGAATGAATGGAAGATAGGAATTTAAATGGATCAAAAGCTTGAAATGAACGCAGAAATGAGCAACAAAATGTTCACATGCATCTGCACAGCTACATACGCTACACTCAAAGACTATACCTGATAACTTTTGTGAAGTACTTAATAGTTGTACGAGACTTTTCGCTGATATTGTGAAAGGCATAATGCACCTGAGTTAATCCACAGCCAATTATACTGGGGATAAAGTATACAGGTGACAAGTTATTGCTAAACTGTATAAATATTTGTGGAAAAAACAATATCACACAACATATCTTGTTTAAGGACCACAACCACCTGGAGGTGTCAGGTAGGTAGAGATATAATAAAAACATGATTTTAATATCTGACTAAATGTTAATATTCAAATTTTCAAATGGCTGAATTCAATTATAAATACATGAGTATATTGGTGGAAACAGAAGTACTAAATGAGAGCATTTATATGAAGCATGTAGCTTTAAGTATCACAGAAATTCAACATGAATTTAACAGCACTGGACCTTTATAGAAACCTCCTGCAATAGTACTATTTATAAATTAGTTTAAAATACTTTAAAATTTACTAGTTCAATCAGATAAGTTCATGATTTTCTATTATGCCATTCTGTTAGACTGTTCATTATTTTCTCTCTCTCTCTGGCTTTCTCTACCTACACCTCTTTTCTCTTTCCCACTATTTTAATATTTTCAAGTTCCCCGCTTTCTCATTACTTGTCCAGTGAATGATGACTACCTTCTCCTAATAATTTCAATTAAATTCCATTTTACTTCTATTTTTGTCAAAGATTCCTCATTAGTCATCTTAGATGTCTAAAGTAGTTGTTATCATTTTTCTGAGAAACGACATCATCGCAACTTCTGGCAATTTTTTTCTTAATTTGTTCACTGTGTGTCACTCACCACTATGAAGCATACAAAACTCAAACTACAATCACATTACAATTCTTGTGTACTATGAAGTGTGCAGATTCAATCTACAATCACATTACAATTCTTGTGTACTATGAAGTGTGCAGATTCAATCTACAATCACATTACAATTCTTGTGTACTATGAAGTGTGCAGATTCAATCTACAATCACATTACAATTCTTGTGTACTATGAAGTGTGCAGATTCAATCTATAATCACATTACAATTCTTGTGTACTATGAAGTGTGCAGATTCAATCTACAATCACATTACAATTCTTGTGTACTATGAAGTGTGCAGATTCAATCTACAATCACATTACAATTCTTGTGTACTATGAAGTGTGCAGATTCAATCTACAATCACATTACAATTCTTGTGAACTTACACTACACTTAATTCCTAAGCACTCAAACTATATTCACAGAACAGGGAAGCCATCTAGACCCAGGAGCTAAGCACCAGCCAAACTCTCATCTCATTAGACCTGTCTGTTGTGCACTCTTTAGATACAGAAGCTTCCACTCATTTAGTCCTTTCAAGTTTAAGAGACCTTTTTTTTTTCCACGCTCATTTCAATAAAATCAAAAGATATTTTACATCTCCTATCGATCTGACAGTCGGCAATCCACAGGTGACAGTATAGTGTGAAGGCTGGCAAACCACAGCTGACCAAGATTCTATCCCACCTCTCCTTTGGTACCCTCAGTAATGGGCTTAGCCCGGCTAATGGGGCAGGGATCATCATAGTAGAATTGCTATGGTGTGTCCCGTTCCCCCCCTCCCCGCCGCTTTTTAAACTCCATCCAGAGACTTAAAAAAAAAAACCAGCCACCATAACCCACTCCCAATCCAATTTGACAATGTACCTCAACACCTTCACTACACTGGCAACAAAGAACATCATGTTTGTAATTCCAGAGAGACAGTAGAAGAAGAAGAACTCTTCTCCCAACAGTGTAACACAATAATAAATTACTCAACCATTAGCATTATTTACTTACATCTTCATCTATCTGCCTCTTTATGCCACATATAAACTTACCTTTCACATGGGCAGAAAACTTGGTCAGGACAGCTGAAACAATGCCAGCCAAAATTCCTAAGAAAAGTCCACCCAGGCATACCACAAAGAACTTTACTATACCAATAATGACCTGAGTGAAGAGAGGAATTCTTGGCTTGATAAAAATGTTCACTCATTTGAAACCAGAAGTAATTGATAACGGCCATAAATATACATAATCATACATCTGTATCAAAAGTCTTATCATAACTCTCATCATCATTGTGTGCCATCTTTTTCGCGAATGTATAGCTTATTCTTGTCTCTAGCCATGAAGGAACACCAAAATTCCTTTCTCTCTTTTTTTGTCCACCTTTTTATGCTGTGTTCTCTTTTTTTTTATCTAGCCATAAAATCACATCAGAGCACTCCAAGTTCCCCTGACTTACTGTGGCTTATCACTGCTTTATCAAACTGTCAAAAGCTTCTCATGAAACTTTCTCACATTTCCAAAATGAACCTCTCCAAGCATCATTTGTATTTGAAACCTCCTCTTTGACATTGATCAAAAAAAGCATCCTTTGTAGAGGAGTCAAATCACTCTCTCTCATCTTCTCAATGTCTACAACCAGCCCCTGCATGTTTCAGCACAGCTGCATGATATCTGAAATAACTCTCCTTAAAAAGATATATCAAGCAGAGTGTAAAACAAAAACAAAAAGCGTCACGGGATGAGTGAGTGAGTGAGTGAGTGGGTGAATGGGTGAGTGGAGTGGAGCCAGTGAAGTGGAGTAGAGCCAGTGGAGTGGAGTGGAGTGGAGTGAGTGAGTAAGTGAGTGAGTGAGTGAGTGAGTGAGTGAGTGAGAGAGAGAGAGAGAGAGAGAGAGAGTGATATGGATTTGGAGGGGGGGTTGAATGATGATGAAGATAGGATATTTACTAAGAGAAATAATTTGCGTAAAAACAGTATTTAAAAAATCATACTGCAACTCCCCCTACCCCAAACCTCATTTTATTTTAATGCTCACAGCTTGTTCATGCTCATTCAAATCTCTCTGATCTTGCCCTTTCCAATCTCCAGGCTTACAAGTTTTCACTCTATGTTCCCTTGTGCCAGGCTTTGAATGAAGTCTTCACTCACTACAGAATGAAGTCTTCAATCACTACACCACTGACACATCTCAAAACCCAAAGTACTTACATGTACTGCACTGATCTCATCCATCACATTGTAAGCTTGAAACACCTTGTACAGTACAACTGTAACACCATCTGTCACCAATAAGTTACAAGTGTGTGTCAGAAGTTAGTAAAGGACAGGACTTAGAATGTTAGAATGTTACAGAGCAGGAATGTCACATAATGAATGTGTGGGCAAAGATAAAATCAGCTTCCATGCCATTAAGGCATATTGGGGATAGAGAGTTAGGCCCTTATTACCAAGATCTTTGGCATATGAAAGTCTGATGTGGTCAGTATCACGCCTGGCCACATTTACCTTCCCAGATTTCTCTGGTACCCATTATTAAAGGCTGGGTGCACCCCCGGGGGCCTTTTCACATAACGAAGGCTGCTAATAATTTATGTCTAGAATGTCATTAACATTTTATTAACATCAAATAAAGACCAAAAGCAAAGATGGGCTGAACACTTCCAAGAAATACTCAATCGACCACACCCAAAAGAATTGTTAAACTTTGAAACTGACTTACCAGCCCCACAACTAAATGTCAACCTAGATGAAATTAAATTGCATGAAATTGAAACAGCAGTGAATTTAATGGCTAACAACAAAGCTGCAGGTGAAGATGAAATAACAGCCGAGATGCTAAAAGCTATCAATAGTGACAACATGAGACAACTACAGAGAATGTTTAACAACATTTGGAAAGAAGAAAAAGTCCCTTCTAATTGGAGGAAAGGAATCATTGTTAAAATACCAAAAAAGGGCAACCTTAGTGACTGTAACAACTGGAGAGGAGTAACCTTAATATCAGTTGTGTCAAAAGTATTTTGCAAGGTCATTTTGAATAGACTCAAAGATATAGTGGATACTGCAATGAGAGAAGAACAAGCAGGATTTCGAAAAGGGAGAAGCTGTCTCGACCAGATCTTTACTCTCAGAATAATACTTGAAGAACATATTGAAAAGCAGAAACCATTAATACTGAACTTCATAGATTTTAAAAAGGCATTTGATAGCATACACAGAGATTCATTATGGAGAATTTTATGTCTATATGGAATACCATCTAAAATTGTCAACATCATTAAAGACTTATACAATGGATATGGTTGTGCAGTCAAGACAGAAGAAGGGATGAGTGAATGGTTCCAGATTGAAACAGGCGTGAAACAAGGATGTATACTGTCTCCTTTACTTTTTGGGATTACAATAGACTTCATAATGAAAAAATGCTGCACAGGTAACACAGGTATTGACTGGGTACATGGGACCCAACTAGAAGATCTTGATTTTGCTGATGACATAACTCTTATCAGTAATAATGTGAATTCCATGCAAGAAAAAACAGATAGCCTGTCTTCACTGGCTAGCAAAATAGGACTTGAAATTAACAAGGACAAAACAAAAATAATGAAAATTCCCATCAATCAAAATGGAAAAATACACATAGAAGGGACAGATATTGAAGAAGTCAATCAATTTGCATACCTTGGCAGCTACATAGACCAGGATGGTGACACTAGAAAGGAAGTTAGGATCAGAATTGCAAAAGCAGCATCAATCTTCAAGAATCTTGAGAACATATGGAATTCAAAAGTTATAAGCACAAAAACCAAGTTAAGACTATTCAATTCAAATGTAATATCCACCCTCATTTATGCATGCGAAAGCTGGAAAACAACTAAAGAAATAGAAAAGAAATTAGACTCTTTTGAAAACAAATGCCTAAGGAAAATACTCGGCATCAAGTGGAATGAATTCAAGAACAATGCAGAGATAAGACAGATGACTGAACAACAACCAGTCTCATGGGTGATCAGGAAAAGGAGATGGACATATGTTGGTCACTTGATGAGAAGAAATGATCAGAGAATCCCAAAACAAGCTATCAAGTGGAACACAACAGGCCGAAGAAAAAGAGGCAGACCGTGTGAAACTCTGAAGAGGACATTATTAAGAGAGGCCAAGTTAACAGGCATAAAATCCTTTGATGAAGTTGAAAGACTCGCCGAAGACAGGAAAAATTGGCGAACTACTTTGCGAGCCCTATGTGACGTTTAATGGCACGGGAAGGATATAAGATATAAGATAAGATAAGATATCATTTTTGCTGTCAATTCTGTGTAGCAGACATGATAGTTATCATCCCAAGTTTCAGTGCTACAGAAATGGCCATGTTTCAACTCTAGGGAAAGTGTTAAAAACAAAAAAACTGTTCTTATCTTATGTTCCCCCCCCTCCCTTTCTGAGATTGGGTGAAATCCTGTATCTGTGTGACTGACATTCATGTGATATCCTGTTTTCCTTGTATTCACCCTGCAGAGGAGATACTATCCATCTTCAGGGAAAAAGAAGATAAAAGAAGCAACATTCCACACACCTCATGGAGTTATGAACCATAGCATAAACCTGCTGCATGCCCTTAGAATTCATCTGATGAGCATCGAATGAATTTCATACATCTTCAGATGATGGTTGCCATGATGGATGGTTAGCTGCCTGTAATGACTCTAATGAATCGCTGTTACGTTTTTTCACTGAAACAATTTACATCATTTTAGCCATCAACGATTAAAGGTAACACCTGCTGCTGCTGGAATTTTTTTGGTTGCTTTTTTTTTTTTTGGCCATGTAACAGAATGTGTACACAAGATATTGTGTACACAATTTCTTGTACACAAGATGAGCAGAAGATTCCCACTCCCCAAAATCACTTGTACAAAAAAGTTTAGCACATTTTTCTGTTTCCTCAGCTGATTTCTACAAAATAATGTTCACAGATACTGCAGCTGACATATTAAAAGATTATAATTATTTATAAACCAAGAGCATTTTTAATCTTTCATGTTAATAAGTAAAGGGACAAATGAATCAAAATGCACCAGAAAATCTAGGAACAGTAAAGCAAAGTTTTTTTTTGTTTTTGTTTTTTTTTATCTACCTACCTTGAACTGTTTCCTGACAAATGATATGGGCTTTGGATAGGGAGTGGGGTTACACATCTTGCTACATCAGTCCTGGAATGGCCCCACAGAGAAGATTCCATCACAAAAGAACCACACTGAGTCTTACCCCTATTTTTCTGGCCAAATCAACGACACACAGATGATGTGCCACTGTCAGGGCTGGCAAACCACAGCCGACCAAGGCCCCGTCCCACCTCTCCATTGGCACCTCAGTTAACAAGGCTTGCCTGGATACCATAGCAGGAATGACAACAAGTCCCCAAGGTGGTGGAGACTGCTAAAGAAGTACTGCAAACCCCCTGATTTTTAGCTGCAATCCAGGACTGAAAAAAAAAAAAACAACAACAGCTGCCATAACCCTCTCCCATGCCAATACAATGCTGTGACCAAACATCTTCACAGCACTGAGTGCAAAGAGCTTCATCGTGCTGTTTCAGGGAGACAGGAGACAATATAAAACAAGACACATCTGCCCAAAGGAGTGAAGCTCCCCGTCTCTAAGCACACACAGCCTGTTTCTAGGTGCATCACAAAGAGATGACACTAGAGCTTCCTCAACTACTGCCTCCTACCACAGCCATCTTGAAGGCCAGAATGTCAGATGGACCTGTGTGCTCAATTCTTTACCCTCTGAAAATAAAGTTCATCTGTTTGTTCTTCACTCAATCTCTGACTAATAACATCTAACAAGTGAATTCCACATGTCAAAAAGAAAGAACTATCACCTACCATTAAGTAGAGATTCACCAAATACCAGAAAGTACAGCACATGGTTCACACGAATTTCATTGAACACAGCAAGCACCTGTGAACAGAGAGCTTGACATATATATCGTAAAACTCGTTTAAAACAACCAGGTTGTTTCTTTTAAAACTTCTGACAAGCTGTTTGATTAATCAGTTATCTAACAGCTTCCCTTTAGTTTGATTAATCATTTTCTAACATCTTCCCTTTAATGTGATTAATCATTTTCTAATATATCACCTTTAGTTTGATTAAATCATTTTCTAACATCTCCCCTTTAATTTGATTAATCATTTTCTAACATCTCCCTTTTAGTTTGATTAATTATTTTCTAACAGCTTCCCTTCAGTTTGATTAAATCATTTTCTAACATCCCCCTCCCCTTTAGTTTGATTAATCATTTTCTAACATTCCCCCTTTAGTTTGATTAATTATTTTCTAACACCTCCCCTTTAGCAGTTTTGACACAAATGAAATTACAATGATTATTTTCATTATATTTTCTTATATCTACCTTGTTTTCAATGCCAACTGTTTTTGTGGCTATCTTTAATTGTTTCAGTCTCAGTGATGAAGAATTTCAGTGTTTCTGTTTGAATTATGAAGAATTTCAGTGTTTCTGCTTGACTGATGAAGAATTTCTGTGTTTCTGTTTGAATTATGAAGAATTTCAGTGTTTCTGCTTGACTGATGAAGAATTTCTGTGTTTCTGTTTGAATTATGAAGAATTTCAGTGTTTCTGCTTGACTGATGAAGAATTTCTGTTTTTCTGTTTGAATTATGAAGAATTTCAGTGTTTCTGTTTGAATTATGAAGAATTTCAGTGTTTCAGTTTGAGTGATGGAGAATTTAAGTGTGTCTGTTTAAGTGATGAAGAATTTAATAGTTTCTGTTTGAGTGATGAAGAATTTCAGTGTTTTTGTTTAAGTGATGAAGAATTTAAGGTTTCTGTTTGAGTGATAAAGAATTTAATTGTTTGAAGAATTTCAGTATTTCTGTTTGAATACTGATGAATTTAAGTACTGAGTCAAGATGGCGAGAAGTGAAATTGTTTTGTTTTTTTTATAATCTGTAAAAATTAATCTATACAGTGAAAACATGTAGCTTGTTTTCTCTGTTATTTTCTCTGCCACGATTCAAAAATGTGAAATATAGCTGTCTTTAACAATGAAGACTCATGACACGAACACGTGAAATAGATTTTGTCTCTATTATCTCCTCTGTAATATAAATGAGAACATTTCCTGTAGATTTCACAATGTTATCCCTACATTTACTCAGATACTAAAGTCAGGAGCCTGAATCAATCTAAAAACTGCCTGACTCAGTCTAAAAAGTGCCTGACTCTCTGATTCTCATCTATACTACTCACAGCAACGGGATCCACAGCCACAATAAGGGAAGCAAACACCATGATTTCCATAAAGCCCATGTCACTTAGACCATTCATCGCTCCTGCCTTTGCTAAGCCAAAGAGTGTTGCTCCTGGGAACAGACAGGACAGATGATTCAATCAGCAAAGACTGGCAGGTGGTCAAACTCCAAATTAACCTTCTCCTTATTTTAAAACAAGATGTAACACTGCAAAAATGATGAGTGGTGAGACAATAATATAATTTTATTCAAAATAAAGAGATGACTGGGCCCAGGACAAGTCTGGTTGGAGGAAGTAGGTTCATTTGTGTGCTTTCAGCTTTCACATAAAGGTGATAAGAACCAAAGGAATGTATTTCACATTTAGGTGTGGGTTTATGTTTTTCCACTTGCTATCAGATCAAAATCAGGCATATCAGAATATCAAAATGGATATATTATATTTTAAAATAAATAAGAAAAACAAAATGCAGTAGAACAGGATGAGATTTTCTGTTCCACTGTTTTTCTCCTGTATACAGGAAACAGAAAAAAGACTGAAACAAATATGCACAAACTCCTACTTCTGTAAAAGTTCTGTTCACATAAATGGATACTGAAACAAAGAAATCTCGGAACGGCCATGTGGAAGATGTAACCTTTGAAGTATGCCCTACCAAGAATATAGATCCTGGGGCAGGAATGGGTACTTGTATACCAAACTTCAAAGCTGATCTGTCTGTTCATATTACGCTCGACAGAAGAGAAGCAGAGAACATGTTCCTGCTGCAGTTAAAACACAATTAGTGAAAACACCAGAGATGATGATGCCATTATTTATAAACTTGGATCAATGGTTTGGTAAAAGAGGCACAACTGGGTACTGCACAGTCAATTCAAATGGTAGAACAATGAAAGAAGTCGGTGGAGCTTTTGCTGCAACAATAAGCAACTTCACAGTGGAAACCATGGCTGAGCTGGCTAAAGTCACAAGACCATGCCCAAGTATGCATCTTGAACAACTTGATGAAGATGACAAAGAAAGTTCAGGCTGTCTTGTTGAAGCAACTGTGACTTGAACCCCTGCAGATGTCATGAAGCCATTTACATCTTTGTACCAGGCCATGCAGGTGTCAGGGGGAAATGAAAGAGAAGATCAGTTAGCCAACTCAACCATCATGGAGGAAGGGCAGGTAACTGATCGAGCAGACATCATCAGTGCTGTAAGAGAAGCTGATCTAGCAGACATCATCAGTGCTGTAAGAGAAGCTGATCTAGCAGACATCATCAGTGATGTAAGAGAAGCTGATCTAGCAGACACCATCAGTGCTGTAAGAGAAGTTAATCTAGCAGACATCATCAGTGATGTAAGAGAAGCTGATCTAGCAGACATCATCAGTGCTGTAAAAGAAGCTGATCTAGCAGACATCATCAGTGCTGTAAGAGAAGATGATCTAGCAGACATTATCAGTGCTGTAAGAGAAGCTGATCTAGCAGACATCATCAGTGATGTAAGAGAAGCTGATCTAGCAGACATCATCAGTGCTGTAAGAGAAGCTGATCTAGCAGACATCAACAGTGCTGTAAGAGAAGCTGATCTAGCAGACATCATCAGTGCTGTAAGAGAAGCTGATCTAGCAGACATCATCAGTGCTATAAGAGATGCTGATCTAACAAAGGACTTCACTGACATCTGTGATTCAGCATCATTTTCAAGACTGACGGAGTCTGGTGTGAAACTTGAAACGGTGAAAAATGAACAATTCATCAAGAGCTTCTGAAAGATGGTCAACCAATGAAGACTGAGTGTTATTGGTTACTGTACAATGAAGGAGAAACTGAAGAGGAGATAGAAGAACCTGTGGATATGTCTACAATGCATAGATTATGGTCTTTCTAACTAGCTAACTAGCTAAAAAAAAAAACCTTCATATGCTGAAGGGAAAACAGAAATGGGAGAACAAATATTCATCAACGGTTACAATCAAGGGGCAGGAGATAGGAGCACCTGTGGATATGTCTACAATGCATAGATTATGGTCTTTCTGACTAGCTAAAAAAAAAAAACCTTCACATGCTAAAGGGAAAACAGAAATGGGAGAACAAATATTCATCAACGGTTACAATCAAGGGTCAGATAATTTTAATACACAAAGTTCTCAACCTAGACCTAAATCTCAAAAGACCACTCTGATGAAATGAATATGAAATACACTTCACTGCACTTTCAAGCTTACAAAGCATGATTTAACTAAATAAATAAACAAATATGAAATAACTGTTAAGTAAAAGCAAACCAGGATTTTCAGTACTGCTGCAATTATCACAATGCAGAATATGCATGAAAGATGAAAACAAGCAAAAGAAGCCATGCCACATTCTCAGTTATCACAATGCAGGGGCTGGATCAACACAATGAAAACAAATCTTCACACTCAAGCATGTTGCTAGCAACTCCATCATTTCACACACATGTATGTTCATATTATCAAAAGTAATTTTACGTGCAGTATGGTGCAGTCCTCACAGTTGGGGGTCCTTGTGGCAAATCTCAATTTGTAAAATACTAGAAATATGTGCGGGTGTTTTAATTAATAACCAAATTGCTGGAGAGTTTGGGAGGACTATTAAAAAAACTATCATTGCCTTCAGGGGTTAATGATCTTAAAATTTTGGGAACCACTGTTTTACATGATAGAAGATTAATATGAACCTTCATTTCAATAACTTTCTAAAGATTTATGTTTTAAAACATTTACTTGAACATTCACTTCAATAACACTCTAGAGATGTATGCGGTAAAACATTTATCAGAACCTTCATTTCAATAACTTTCTAGAAATTTAGCTTTTAAAACATTTACTTGAACATTCACTTCAATAACTTTCTAGAGATTTACACGGGGAAACAATTATTAGAATCTTCACTTCACTGACTTCTTATAGGTTTAGATGGTAAAGCATTTACTAGAACCTCTCTCTCCATAATCTCCTAAATCAAATACCTATGAGAATCTTACCTAACATTGCACAGGTATGAGAATCTTACCTAACATTGCACAGGTATGAGAATCTTACCTAACACTGCACAGGTATGAGAATCTTACCTAACATTGCACAGGTATGAGAATCTTACCTAACATTGCACAGGTATGAGAATCTTACCTAACATTGCACAGGTATGAGAATCTTACCTAACATTGCACAGGTATGAGAATCTTACCTAACATTGCACAGGTATGAGAATCTTACCTAACATTGCACAGGCCAGTACTGTACCCTGGAGGCAGCAGAGAATGACAAAGAAAAATGCATCTGAAATTAGCTGCACAAAATTTGTAGAAATATCAAACACAGCCAAACTTGAATAAAAGCTGTGATTACTGAAATACAAGCAGTGATGGTGGCCTTGTTGGAGACATGATAAGAACTTGAGCTACACCTTGTAAGAACTAGAGCTACACCTTGTCAAAATGTTATCCTGCCTCTATGTGGTGATGGGACCAGCTAGTGTAGTGTTTAGAGCACTCGTCTAGGAACCGAATGGTCAAGGGTTCTAATCCCCAGCTGAGCGGGATTTTTTTTCTGACCAATATGGCCCCGGGGTTCACCCAGTCTTGGAAAATGGGTATCAGAGAAATATGGGAAGGTAAAGCAGGCAGGCATGATGCTGACCACATCACACTTTCATGTGCCGAAGGTCATGGAAAATACGGGCCTAACACCATATTCTCCATTATGCCTTAATGGCGTGGAAACAAGAATTTTACCTCTATGTGGTGATCCTAGAATCAGGCTATTGTGGCTTTACAGCTGGGTAAACTGGATCTTAGGTATAAAATTTTGAAACTGCCACCAGAACCTGCAGAAAACTGCGGACAAGATTCTGGAGACAGACTTGCATTATCTAGCGTCTAAACGCTGAAGATGTACTAGAACTGGCACATGGTGAGAAACTTACTTCATCCTGGGAATCAAAGAAGGCCATTATATACCTCTCATCATTTTATGCTTGTACTTGTACGGGCTCCCTGTAACCGCGAGATGTTCTTTGTAGCCGATGCTGTAGAGATGTTGAGGCACAGCATCGTATTGGCGTGGGAGTGGGTTATGGCACCCACTTTTTCAGTCCCGGAGTACAGCTAAAAAGCAGGGGGTGTGCAATGTTTCTT
This sequence comes from Achatina immaculata, assembly GCA_009760885.1. Taxonomy (NCBI): domain Eukaryota; kingdom Metazoa; phylum Mollusca; class Gastropoda; order Stylommatophora; family Achatinidae; genus Lissachatina; species Lissachatina immaculata. The sequence continues at coordinate 17,165,121 of CM019707.1, forward strand.
TAGCAGACTCCACCAACATGGGGATTATGGCAATCCCTGCCCTGTTAACCAGGCTAGGCCTGTTACTGGGGTTACCAATGAGAGGTGGGACAGGGTCTTGGTCAACTATAGGTCGCTGATTACCTTATTGGGCATCTTCACACCCCCCCCCCCCCCCCGTATCATATCATACAATACCCAAACAATATCTGTCAAAACCTCAAAGGTCTACAGGAACAAGGGATGATAATATACAAAAACAGAAAGAAAATCATAAATGAATCAATATCCATTTTTCAGTGTCTGTAAAAGCATTTCCTGTCTTTTTTTTTTTTTTCTGTGTCACCATCTGTTCAAAGATCTGCTTCTCATATTTTCTAGCAGACAATCATCCTCTTATTTCCAAAATCACCACTCAGACCACTAGCTTTCTTTTCATCATCATCATCATAAATCCATGCCATGTTCAGAAGTATATATAACAACATGAACTTTTCACCCTGTTCTGATCTAGCTGGCCTTCCTGTGGTTCATGTAGTTTTCCTTGAAAGTTCGTCTCTGTCAACTTTTATGTCCCTAACAAGAACTTCCTCATAAATGTCAGCTTCCAGCATTTATTTTTCATGAGTGAATTAAAGAAGCCCCACCAGATAAATGTAATCCAAATGTTAACTTTTATCTCAGCTGTTTAAAAAGCTTTTTCCACAACAACAGCAGCAGCAACAGCAACAACAACAACATCAAAAGAAATTTCAATAAAATAACTGCAATGAAACAGTTTTGCTCCACAGTTAAGACTTTGTCATTTTAAACTGCTTTATGTACTAAAAATAAGCACAGCAGCACTTCCCAGTATTAAAAAAAAAAAAGGAAAAAAAACGATGGATACATTGTTTCATTACAAAAAATGTTTGTGTGTCATAGGTGTTGTTCAGTAGGACTGAAATTGATCTTACTTGTCTGACTGCAATCCTTTATTATTAATAAAATTCATTTTCTTGTATTTTCAACCTTTCTTGATAAGCTTCCACAGAAAAAAACTTCTTCTGTTCTTATGTGTCCTCCAAGAACTAAGCATACAGCTTCATATGAAACAGAATCACAGGAGTAAGGCAGCTGAGTGTGAACTGTCTTCTTAAGGTTGAGACTAGGGTGTAGAAATAGTTGACCAAGCAGTAAAAACAGGTACCTGGAAACACATACTGAGGAGCAGTCTCTGAAAATAAGAAAGAAGGTATCTTAAAGTTGAGACACGGCTCAACAAAGACGTGTAAAATCAGTTCCATGTAATCCAGTTGAAAGTCAGCAAATTAGAAAGAAAAAAAAAAAACAAAAGTAACAGGTAATTTGTAACATAAAAGAGCAGGAACAGTAAAAGGTATAGTTCATGTCAATCACTTCATTTTTTAAAAAATGTTTTTAAACTTTCAGTACTGTAGACATACCAACACTGCAAAGAGCAGAATGCTTCCAATATTTTCTGTGAAAGTTCTGTCATGCAAACTGAAGGCAGCTTCCAAGATTATCCTGTAACATGGAAGACATTTTCAGGCATATTTTCAGCTCTATACAAACTCCTGTAAAATGGAAGACATTTTCAGGCATATTTTCAGCTCTATACAAACTCCTGTAAAATGGAAGACATTTTCAGCTCTATACAAACTCCTGTAAAATGGAAGACATTTTCAGGCACATTTTCAGCTCTATATGACTGACTGTGTCAGAAACAGAGTGAGCAGTCATTCCAATGCTCACTCAACAGAAAAAAAATGTCCGTGTTTTCATTTGGCCAAAACACTGGGCATAGTTGTATGTTTCTCGACAAAGCACAGCAACATTCTTTACCTCTTTATTACAACAACTGTATTTATTTTGTTATGATAAATACTTGGTTGCATCAAATCTGAGTTAGTGATTTAAGTATTATGCATGAAGTAATTATAAAAAAAAAGGATTTGAAATTTTGAAATTAAAATCATAAACCTCTTGTTTTTTACCTTGAAATTAGATCGCTGTTAATTGCTTGGTAAAATATATGTCACATAAGGCCAAAATTCTTTTTTATTTATTTTTTTTTTTGTGTGCATATCATACATACATAAACATTTGGTTTACTAATCTGGTGATATTGGGTTCAGTCCCAGCAGTGGGATTTTTTTTCTGGTACAGGACCAAAAAAGGCCTCATGGCTGACCCAATCTCTGAAAATGGGTACCAGAGAAATATGGGAAGGTAAATACAGCCAGGCGTGATACTGACCACATCAGACTTTCATGTGCCAAAGGTCATGGAAAATGTAGGCCTAGTACTGTATTCTCCAACATGCCTTAATCATTTGGAAATGGAAATTTTATCTTCTTATACATGCGTGAAAAACTTTTTTCTGAATGTAAATGCCACAGAAGAGTCCTTCAAACATCATGGACACAAAAAAGAACAAATATATCCATACTACAAGAACTTAATACTGAAGTAGGTTGGCTAGTAAAGAAGACTAAATAGAGAAGACTTAAATATTTTGGACATATTAAACATGAGAATTTGGAGAAGACTGTCTTGGAATGATACATAATGGAAAGAAGAAAGAGAGGAAGGCCAAAGCGAAGATGGCTACAAGACATCGATGATTTATGAATGGATGCATCAGCAGCAGAGCATCTTTCTTATAACCGAGAGGCCTACAGAACTGTTAGGGAGGCAACATTCCACTAGGGACATGCAATTGACTAACTGATTGACATTCTTAATAGAAGAATAAATATATGTACATTTTTTTAAAAACTCATTTACAGTTTATGTTGCCTGCAGATGAGTGTCAGAAGGTCTTAGGTGTAAGAAACAGTATGAGATAATTGAAGATTAACCTAAAAAATAAAACTAAAATTATGGGGGTAATGATAGTCTGTGAAAAAATGACAAGATCCTGGGCACTGAATGACCAAACTCAAGCAAGACACTATCCTATCACCTTATTGTGCTGCTACTGCATGCTGTTGTGTTCTTTCTGCCAATGGTCAATGAATTAGGGATCAATACATGGTGGTGGAGCTTACTGAGAAGTTAATCTCTCAAGTACACGGCAGGAGTTAAAGAGGAGCATCATGTGCATTCCAAATTCAATCTCAGGTGTTTTCTGGATGTTCAGTGCAGATGTGAGCTACCAAGGACTTAATGCTCAGTAACAAGCAGGGCTGTGGAGTTTGTTTACCAAACCTTCAAGTTGTGGACTTTGTTTACCAAACCTTCAAGTTGTGGACTTTGTTTATCAAACCTTCAAGTTGTGGACTTTGTTTATCAAACCTTCAAGTTGTGGACTTTGTTTACCAAACCTTCAACTTCTGGACTTTTGTCCCCTATGTTTCTAACTGCCAAGCTCTCACTTCTTCATCAATGGCACACTACCAACAACTCCAGCCCCATTAAATGTTTGCTTATGTTACACAACAGCCCTGATTACGCTGACACCATCAACCAACCAACTAAAATATATAAAGTACAAACAGGACTGTTGATATATCATAAAGGCAAAAAAACATTTATCAGGTATTTTATATACCTTATGCATATTTAAAAAGTCATCACTAAACAGATCATAAATGATTTACTTGCATTATCACAGTTAATTAAGTTTCAAAAAAGGCCTTGCCCATTTTTTTTTTTTTACACCAATGCATTCAAACGCCACTCTTCATTATCAACACATCACTAACATTAAACCTGGCCAAACTGGCAAATCAAATCTCACAAGTATGTACAACATCCTCTCCCGACAGGATTCTCAAGCACACCACAAAATCTAAACCTGAAAATTGTTCTATTTTATCGTAACAAAAACAAGCTGATTTTTTTTTTATTTTGACAAAAAAGAAATACATCAATATTATTTTAATACAACAATAACAAATCTAACCATTCTTTTTTGTGTGGTAAAAGCAAACAAGAGCAAACTGTATATGTATTTTTACAATTTTATAACTGAGAAAGACATGCCAAGCAAGGATGTTCACGCTTCAAACATAAGCGGGTGCAGCAAAAAGCAGTCAAAAATGTAACTAAAAGAGAAAAATTGTATGCTTTTTTTTTTACTTACGGTGGCAATAAGAAAATGAAAAACTCGTGAGGTTTGAAGAATTCTGGCAAATTCTTGGAGATACCAGAAAAACTGTAGAGAGGAAAAAAAAAAAAGAACACCAAATTTAGCCAAATGACATCTTCTTTAAAACCCAGACATTATAGAAAGTCAAAAATAGTATATCAGCAAACAGACAGCTGAGATGTGCTGACAAAGATGGAGGTATTATACAAATAATAACCAAAACAATGTTGTAAGTAGACAATGGGCAAATCAGCAAGACAGAAATAATGTAATTATTAAAAACTAGACACAGGCATTAAACATAAAACAAAATAAAAATAACTAACTCCAGGGCTTCAATGAGCTGTATGAAATACAGAACTACACAAATGATAAGAATTTTTTAAAAACTGAATTTTTAAACAACTTACTGAATGACTGCTCCGAAGCCAGTGCCTAGAACAATTAAGATGCTGAAATTTAACAAACAAATACATTAATGTGGCATCAGCAAATTCAAAATAATGATGACTCATCAGGTTTCAATTTTCTGATCTTCACTCATTATATGATTCTCTGTAATGAGCACTATCAACATTCTGACCTTCAATCATTCTCTGCAATGACCACCATCAACATTCTGACCTCCAATCATTCTCTGCAATGACTACCATCAACATTCTGACCTTCAGTCATTATCTGTAATGAGCACCATCAACATTCTGACCTTCAATCATTCTCTGTAATGAGTATCATAAACAATCATTACAGTTAGCTCTTGCAGACACGAACCTTCAACAAACTCTAAGTCATTATATTCTAAATGTCTGACTTCCTGATTTAAAATCTCTTCTCTGGCATTTCCTATTTTCCTCTGGATTACATCACAGAAGTCTAATATTTCTCTTTCCCCATAATGTTAGGAGACTGGAACTGCTATATCATAAAAGTAATGATGGCCCTATTATGCTAGAAAGACAACCAGGGGATATAGGGTTAGTGTCCATATTTCCTTCACTCACTGACACCCATGACTACAATGCAGTGCCCAGTGTTCCTTACACAGCAAGCACATGTTCTTCATATCTGGAGATGATTTCCCCTCAACACATAGTATATCTGGCTCCTCCATATCTATTCTGGGCACCAAAGCCACAACCTTCTAGGTGCTGCTGTCCCAAAAGAAGTTGCTAAGGGTTATATTTCTTTAAAAAAAAAAAAAAACTCTCTAAAAACAACAAAATATAACACAAGAAACAAGCTGTTCTGAAAACTCCCTGAATCCCCTCAAAATCACAGAACAGAAGAGGAGCACAAGGAAAGTCCTAGAAAGTTATGTAAGCATTGATACATATGCCAATAAGAACAACAAAGGCATGCTTCACTGTGAGCTGATGGACAAACCATCTTGCATACTCTCAAGCTGCAGTCCTTGCATGGATCTACTGTCCCAGGCATGCATGAGTATATAGAAATGAGTGGAGTGACTGGCAGGCTGGAAAGGTCTCCATACAAGGTGTGCTGAAACAAGACAAGCTGGACATCTGGAAGACTGTTTATGGGCAAACTGTAAGGGAAGGAAGAACTGGTATGGAGAATAGTTGCTACGTCCACAGAATAAAAGAACTGGGGATGAAGCAATGTGATAAAAGTATAACTCCCTCCATGGATGGAATCAACAAACCCACAATCAAAGCACGACAGGAACAATTTGTACACACACCTTACATTGGCTACTGGAATGGGCAGCAGAGCAGATATGGGAATGTCCTGACTGCAGTGATGCTATCTCATAAGACAGATCAATCAATATCAACCCTCCCCTGAAAAAGCTGACACACAAGTAAAACCATAAAACAACACAGAACAACAATCTGAGTGCTCTTACCATGATTCTGGTATTCTGGTGGACAGAAAATTTGCATGGTGATAACCTGGAAAGAGATCCATCTGTCATCATTAAAGTCAGACTCTAAACTAGGAACACAAAACACTAGCATTAGTAGTACCTTTTATTTTTCACATCTGATTGTTATGTTAAAAAAAAAAGGAAAAAAAGTAATCTACCTTTTTCTTATCATATAAGAAGGCAATGTTAATAGCCTCACGGAAAGACAGCAAGACATAAGCAGGGCTGTTGAAGACAGCAAGACATAAGCAGGGCTGTTGAAGACAGCAAGACATATGCAGGGCTGTTGAAGACAGCAAGACATAAGCAGGGCTACTGAAGACAGATCAGAAATAGAGTTGCTGAAACAAATCTGAATCAATTTTGAGTAGACTCATGGAAGGAGTCAGACTTGAAGACTCTCAGATACCAGTTTCATATCCTTGGACAAAAGATTTCAACAAACGTTCCAACATGACATCTCTGCTTATGCAGAAAGAACTTGATGCAAACTGCACTCATGCCGGGTGCAAACAAAATCTTAAAACCACAGGTCAAATTAGAGACAAACAGGTGTGTAATTTTACACAAAAAAGAAAAAGATAAAATGGAGATGAAAGGAGCCAGCAGCAGAAAATAAAAAGAAAATGGAAACAAACCACCAACAGAGGATAAAAAGAAGTTGAAAGGAACCAACAATAGAAGATAAAAAGAAGACAAAAGGAACCAGCAACAGAAGATAAAAAGAAGAGAATGCAGTAAAGAAAAACAAAAACTGTAAATCAACAAACAGAACTCTCCTCTCTGTTGATGTGCCCAGCATGTGTGGCCCTTCTGGTAGCTATGCTACCCCTGTATAGCGTTTCATATCACAGGAGATTGCAAATTCCCCCAAGGCAATAAGGTGGAGACACCACTTGGAGATTAGGTGGGTTATACCCACTAAACAGAGAGGTGGGACAGGGTCCTGGTCAGCCATGACATGTCAGTTATAGGAAAACAAACAGTTGCTCAAAAACAGATAAACAAAAGGGAAAAAAAACAAGAAAATAAGAAAGGGAAAAAAACAAGAAAATAAGAAAGAAAAAAAAAAAACAGTACTTCTGCTTTTAAAAGAAATGTGGAGAGATGATGTATAAGACAGATGACACAGTTGTCCCATTGTCAAGTATTAGTTGGCCACAGTTATAGTTATCCCACTGTCAAGTATTAGTTGGCCTCAATTATAGCTGTCCCATTGTCAATTACTAGTTGGCCATAATTATAGTTGTCCCAGTGTCAATTACTAGCCGGCCACAATTATATCTGTCCCACTGTCAAGTACAAGTTGACCATAATTATAGTTGTCCCACTATCAATTAATAGTTGGCCGCAATTATAGATGTCCCATTGTCAAACCTGACACCAGCATAGCAAAACAGGTACTGACATGGAATCCTCAAGGAAATAGAAAACAAGGTAGACCTAGATCTAGACTTACCTGGAGAAGAGACATTATGACAGTGCTCAGAGACAAGGGATACACAAGGAAGGAAGCAGAGAGTAATTCCAAGAACAGGGATGACTGTAGAACCTTTATCCGTGGCCTAGGGTCTCAATGGAGTGAAAGGTGATGATGATGATGATTGTCAAATATTATTTGGCCAGAATTATAGCTGTCCCATTGTCAAGTACTATACAGTTGTCCCTCCTATATGGCCTTGCACCACTGGATCTTCCCCACGTTTTAAACAGTCACCTCTGACCCCGAGCACAATATTTTAAAAATACACAAACATGAGAGACCCCCCCCCCCTCCTTACCAATTTTGCTGATCCCTGCCAGAAGCACTACAATCGTAAATATCAGCGGATCCCGAACTTCATCATAAGCAACGGCCGCAACGTGAAGTCCTCCATGGTGACTACCGTGATGGTCGTCAGAATGCGTGTGGTTTGTGTCACTGGATATATGGTACCTGGAGCCATTTGTCGAGTCTCCGCTAGCTAATTCAGGTACAACTGCCGATCCATCACCGAGAACACGAACGGAAGCCAATAAATTAAAGCTAAACAACAGAAATAAACGCAGCATCGCTGGTTTCTCTTCTAGACGCTAACCCGCTAAAGAATCGTGGGTACTTTGGTCTGCTTTCTTATTTCGGCTCAAAAGCCCATAATATTTTAACGGAGTCACGAGCTCAATGAAATCCTCTTTGAATTTGTACGCTTTCACTAACTCCTCAAGCACAATGAGACTTAAAGCGATTTTAAAGTGTCTTTAAATATGCGTAAATGGGGTAAAGTAACTCATTCCGTGTCTTCAATTTGCAGATAATGTGTCCAGGGCAAAATCAAATTTGCCACAAAACAATAGTCTGCTTCCTCACTCATTTGTTTGGGTCAACAGCAAACATTTCCGGGTTAATGCGTTCTGCTTTATCGATTACTTTTTCCTACGTAGCATACAAAAGGTTGCGCAACAGAGCTGGCAAGCTGGTCATTAATTTTTAGTAACCGAAACTTTCTGGTACCCACCCGTTCAGTAAATATTCATGGCACCGATTCCTTGTTATATCATATGACTGCCTAGTACAGTAAAACGTCTAGAGAACTGGTAGCTGTTAATGCCGAAAGTCCATTAATTAAATCGAACGTATTTACCACTCTAAAAATTTTTTAAACTTTCGAAACAAGCTTTCATACAGTATACTAATACATAGTGTAAAGCTATTGATTTATAATAAAGAATTTGTAATATGTAGCTATCGTTTTGACAATGTAGTTGAAATATATTTTGCTATGACCATAGTTACAGTAGTACAGTGCGGTTTATGATTGTAGTGTATGTTTTTAGTATATAGACCAGACAAGGCCATTTTTTCTGAAATGTGCATAAATAGTTTATGCACTTAGTTATAAATGGTTAATTTATTATTATATTATTAATTATATTTAGTTATAAATGGGTAATTCAGAGAATGAGAAACATATTATGCAACGCATCCTTATCAATGAATGTTAGAAAACGAGTCCTAAAATGACATACTGAACTTATCTTGTTATACAGAAGTGAATCATGGACAATAGGCAGGTCTGCACAAAAGTAATTGGAAGCAGCAGAAATGTGGTTTATTAGAAGAATGTTGCGAATCCCCTGGACAGCAAAAATAACTAATGAAGAATGTATGAGAAGAGCTGGAGAGACAACAAAAAATCTTGTCAAAAAAATATGAGAGAGACAATGTACTTTCATAAGACATGCAATGAGAAGAGGGGGCATTGAAAATATTATAACAACAGGAAAAATAAAGGGAAGAAGAGCCAGAGGAAGACCAAGAGAAGTGATACTGGAAAGTCTGACGGGATGGTGTGAGAGATCACCAACTGAGCTGATGGCCTGCATGAAGGATTATGTATTCTGGAGAAGCATAATAGCCAACGCCAGTCGGCACGGCACCTGATGATGATTATGATGTATAAATAGTGTGTATGTTTGCTTGTAGACGGTTGTGATATGATGAAGGCTCTGGTGTCGCCTGCTAGGTTACGTCATCCAAAAGACAGTGACGTATCAGCTGTGTTTTGTCTGTGTAATACAAAGTCATATCGTAATAATATAGTAACAGTAGAGATTATAATTAGAGGGGCAATCAGGCCACATATCCAAAGATAGACGATATAAGTTTGAGGGGTGGCCCTTACTAAGTTAAGCCTAGGGCCCCATGGTGGAAGTTAATACGTCACTGGTTCCACCACGCCGCTGAAGATCAGTTTTCAGACAGTTGTGTTGACGGTTCTAGTATATCTTAAATAGCATGTTTGATGTTCCCCCATCAAACAAGCCAAGCTACTCGTTTGTAGTCTCCGTCTTTATCCTACTTCGTATTTTTAAGTCAGTGATATTTAATGAATTTTAAAGAATTTTCGTGCACGCACACATCAGTGTACAAACACGGCTCCACGGAAGTTGGATCCACATACAATATCTTGTGGACCCCAAAATTGTTGCACAATCGTCGTCGTGTCTGGTGCTTCCTTACAAATAAATAGATTTCAGAAACAGGTAAAACCTTACCGAAGTTCGCAGTTTAACATTTCCGCGTACGCCGTAACATTACAAAAACATACAGGACGAAGAAGCGTGAAAAGGGAACGTTTAAATGTACATATATGGTATATAAGACATAAGAAATGAAAACAGGAGGGGGGGGGGGGGAGAGAGAGAATAAGGTTACCTTATCTCTTAACTTGTATGAAGCTGTGTCCACCAAGAGACCGTGGTTGAAAAGTGTTGTAGATGCTTCTACGTAGAGCTCGGCTACCAATCTGACTGGTTAACAGTAAAGAGGAGGAGAAAGAAGGGGGCAAGAGGGAAAAGAATACAATGGTTGCCAAGGCGGGATAATGATGGGCAGAATAGAGTATTTAGGTGTAGATATAGAATAACAGTGGGACGAAGGAAACTGTAGATGAGAGCTTACGGGGGGGGGGGGGGGGGAACATTATATTCAGATTATGAGTGTAGGAAAGTAGAAAATTAAGCAATGTTAGAGTTCAGCCTAAGCGAGGTAGAATTCTACTCCAGACACCGCATTACTCGCATAAAGACACTGTCCGATTTGACATCACTGACCCATAGCTGACATGCTAGCGTCAGGGTTGGCGAACTATAGCTGACATACTAGCGTCAGGGTTGGCCAACTATAGCTGACATGCTAGCGTCAGGGTTGGCGAACTATAGCTGACTATACTAGCGTCAGGGTTGGCCAACTATAGCTGACATGCTAGCGTCAGGGTTGGCCAACTATAGCTGATATACTAGCGTCAGGGTTGGCCAACTATAGCTGACATGCTAGCGTCAGGGTTGGCGAACTATAGTCTCCATGGCGGTGGAGCCTGCTAAAGAAGCACTGCTGCATAGCCTCTGATTTTTACATCCGCTCATTGATTGAAAAAAATAGTCGCCATAAGCCACTACCAAGTCGACTCGATTCTGCCTCTCAATACCACCACAGTTTCGGCTACAAAGAACCAAGCTCACGATTCCAGGGAGACAAAAGACAAGACCAGACACTGGTGTGTGCGTGCGTGTATTGTGTATGAAGGTGAATGTTGGAACGTCACAGCGTCGTATTTTGATACTAAAACACCGTTTCTTGTTAAATAACAACTGGGGTTGATCTCACTGCAATATTGGTCCAATAATCGATCTAAGCAAGAATGTGCGATACAAAAACCCCGACAATATGTCGTAGACCTGGATGTTGTTGCATGTGGACTTCCACAGTTACATCGACAAATGTCAGAACCAACCAAGTTCCGTGTGTTGAATTAATTGGCCTATCAGAAGTATGAATATTTCAGGGAGTGACTTGACTTTCCTGGCAGATTTCCGTGCCCCCCCCCCCCCCCCGCCTCCATGTTGACAAATACAAGACAGCGGTGTTTTGATGTTTATACTTGCGACGAATATTACAGTTATGAGTGCTTCTGTTTGCAGTAGCGCTAACATTTTTACGTTTGCACGCGCATCCTGGCAGTTAGTTGGACCTCTTTATGAAGTGCTTTTGTTTCTTTTATACATGCAGTTAAAGCTGTTGTTTTAACGTAATTCAGTGTACTAGCTCGTCCTTTATGTGTGGTAAAATGTACGGCCATGCATAGAGTTATGGCCGCATTTTGGGACGGACAATCTGCTCCTAAGTCTATTGACTTAGGCCGTAAGTCGGCCGTTACAGTAGGAGGTCACACAACCAAGTTACAGTTGTAACATGTTACAAGATGAACAGACTTGTTTACCATCGCTTTAACACACTTAACAGAATGAATGAATGAATCTTTATTTTTAAAGGGTAAAGAATTTGGCATGCAGGCCTGTATTACATTCTGCCCCTCATCACTCCATCCTTCATTCTTCCCGTACACTCGATTTAATACAAGTATACAAATTACATTAGGATTTTTTTAAAAAAATCAAAAGAGTGTAAGATTAAACTATAACATTCAAAGTAAAAGAGCAGCAGTAATTAACCTAATAAAATAGAATTCACACACATACACACAGACATATACATAATCAAAAGTACATTGTCAGTACAGATCTTCTAACACATTTTTAACAGAATGCAAATTAGCAATGTAACTGCGTGAAAATCAATCACAAAACATTATATAAAGAGTCGCAATAACTTTTAAATTGTACGCACAAATGTACGCACACACATACACACCCACGTGCATACATATGAGGTACAGTACTGCATTAGATTTGAACAGTGCAGCACTGTATGGTAGACGGCGCCACTGAAATCACAAAGCGTAATACGTCCCCTCTCATGGGCAATGTTTGCCCATATCTCCGATTTTTTCCTATGGGACTTAGCTCGGTCGTTAAGTTGGCGAGTGCCCGTACTTCTATTTGTTCGAGAAGATTATTGAAAAACTAACAGAATTACCAGAAAAAAAAGAAGCAAACGGTATGCGTCTGTGATTCTCGGCTTTATATAGCAGAAGCAGATTTTACAAATACTCCAACAGATAGACGGGCAGGGAGAGAGAAAGAGACGGAGCGAGACAAAACGTGCGTGAATGTTTGGGTGCCGGTCTAAAAGACACCATCAAAGCATTGAAGTACTTTTTATTTTATTTATTTATTGTAATCCCGCCGTATCAGTGGCTCTCAAACTGTCGTTCTCTTGCCTAGCAGGCCGCGTACCTGATTTCCCATCCCCAATCTTTTTTCCCCTCAATTGGATCGGATGCCTTTTGCCGCTCCCTCTTCCTTCCTCAGCTCTTCCTACTACCCTCTCGTGAGGAAGAGCTACCACTTTGTGAAGCCCTACGCTTGATGCGAATGTTTACCGTCTACTTAAGTTTTCATTTCTATACGCCTGGGCTGGGCGTGATATCATTTCCTTGCATGCCTTGTTTCAAATAACTAAAACAAAAACAAACAAACAAAAACGTGTGAAGCATAAACAGTGAAGCTTATTAAATCTTCCAGACAACATGGAACCAGCAGGCCATCCATCTCCGCCCAAGAATTAGCCATTACCACCTACTGGGACATGCCTGCTTCCTCCAAAACATTGTACACAAAAAAATCCAAACACTTTTTTTAAATCAAAGTTTCATTTATTTTATTCAAATGAGCCATGAGGGCAGAAATGAAAAAAATAAGAAAAAGAAACAGGCATCTGCGTCTTATACCAAACACCAGCTCTGGCAGAGAACTGACAATGCTGGATAAAGTAACCCCCCTTTTCCCCACAAAAAAGTCATTATTCCTGCAAATGGCATGGAATTTCAGTTCTTGGACTGGTCAAGCCGCTGCTGCAGTTCATGAGATGCACTAGAGAAAGTGTGATGTGGTGCTGCCGTGAGCAAACCTGCTGTTCAGCTGCTGAGATCTTTTGATCAGCAACTTCCGCTGTGCCTCGTCAAACTGATGTGCGTGCAAGTCTTTCTCTCTGTCGAAAGGACGACGGGCTGGTTTCTCATCTTTCTCCTTTCCCTTTTTCTTCTCCTTCTTTTCTTTCTTCTGAAATGTGAATGGCAAAAGGAATAAGCAATATGCATGAGGACAAACAAGAGCGCACTAGATGTAACCCCTCAAAAAAATGATGTGAGAAGAAATGGAAATAGACTTCAGTTTAAATCTGCGTGGCTTAAACCGAAAATGCCGGTTAGCGATCTACCTTTGCAACAACAAAAAATTGTTGCTTGGCTAAAAAAATCTCTAGAATTAAAGTGACTCCTATCACTCGTGATATCCTTCAGAACATGATCTACTGGTGAAACAGCGTGAGGCCACGAACAGCGAACTTTCTTTATTAATTAGTATTGCTATTTGGTAGTGAGGCCAAGAACAGCGAACTTTCTTTATTAATTAGTATTGCTATTTGGTAGTGAGGCCAAGAACAGCGAACTTTCTTTATTAATTAGTATTGCTATTTGGTAGTGAGGCCAAGAACAGCGAACATTCTTTATTAATTAGTATTGCTACTTGGTAGTGAGGCCAAGAACAGCGAACTTTCTTTATTAATTAGTATTGCTACTTGGTAGTGAGGCCAAGAACAGCAAACTTTCTTTATTAATTAGTATTGCTACTTGGTAGTGAAATGAAGACGCAATGGAGAGTGACAAACAACAACAAAGATAAATATAAAACTTTAACAAAAGAAGTACGAAGAAACATAAGAAAAGACAAAAAACAATACATACAAGATTGTTGTGAAAGAATAGAAGAACATCAGAGGTGTGGAAGAGATAGTGAAATGTTTAAAGAAATGAAGACATTGACGAGAAATGTCACACCTAAGCTAAATGTAATTTGTGATGAGATGGGGAATACCCTGACAGAGACAGAGGAAATTCTGGAAAGATGGAAGGAATATTGCAAAAGAATGTATGAAACAACCGACTGTGGAAGCAGAAATCAACAGTGTGAATTATTATTGGAGGAGAAAGAACCCGAGCCGACAATGGAAGAAGTTTTATGGGCAATAAAGAGTCTGAAAAATGGTAAATCACCAGGATGTGATGAGATAACCGCTGAATTTATTAAAGCAGGAGGAAAGGAGTGTGCAACAATCTATCATGCACTATGTAAAAAGATATGGCATTCAGGTATTTGGCCAAAAGAATGGAAAAGAACTGTATTCATACCACTGCCAAAAAAGGGTAACCTGAAATTATGCACCAACTACAGAACTGTTGCCCTGATTAGTCATGCCAGTAAAATTCTGTTAAAAATCATAATGGGTAGACTTCGAAAGAAAATAGAAGAAGAAGTCAACATGGTCCAAGCTGGCTTCAGGCAAGGAAGAGGATCAAGAGATCATATATTCAATCTAAGATTAATAATAGAGAAATGCAGGGAGTTTAATGTGAATCTATATTTATCCTTTACAGACTACTCAAAGGCATTTGATTGTGTACAACACCAGAAACTTTGGGAAATAATGGAAAAAATGGGATTTCCAACACATTTGATACAATTAACATCACTGCTGTATTTAGACCAACAAGCAGCAGTAAGAATAAATGGTGAAACAACAACTTGGTTTGACATAAAACAAGGGGTCCGTCAGGGGTGCATATTGTCACCCTACTTATTTAACTTGTATACTGAAAATATAATGAGGAATGTTAGAGAAGATGTAGACAAAGAATATTACGATGCCATAACAGTTGGAGGTTATGAAATACCAGAGATTAGATATGCTGATGACACAGTATTGCTGTCCACAACACAAGAAGGAATGGAAAAACTAATTATGTCAGTCCGCAAGAACAGCGAAGAGCAGAACCTCTATCTTAATGCAAAGAAAACTAAAGTGATGACAACTGACAAAACAAACAAGGCAACTGAAATATGTATCAGTGAGGAAAAACTGGAAGAAGTGGAGAGTTTTGAATATCTTGGATCACTACTAACTAATAATGGAGATACAATGCGGGAAATTAAAAGGAGGACATCTATTGCTCTTCAGAAAGTAAAACAAATAAAGAATCTGTGGAGAGGAGCAGACAGAACCACAAAAATAAGATTTTTAAGGGCATGCATCTTTCCCATGCAACATATGCCTGTGAGACCTGGACACTTAACAAAACAGCTGAGAAGCACATAAATGCCTTTGAATGTAAATGCTATAGAAGAGTTCTCCAAATATCGTGGACACAAAAAAGAACAAATATATCTATACTACAAGAGCTTAATATTGAAGAAGGCTGGCTAGTAAAGAGGATTAAAGAGAGAAAACTTAAATATTTTGGCCACATTAAACGTCATGATAATTTAGAGAAGACCGTATTGGAAGGATACATAATGGGAAAAAGAAAAAGAGGAAGACCGAAACGAAGATGGCTGCAAGACATCGTTGATGATCTGGAAATGGATGCAGCAGCAGCAGGCCATCTTGCTCACAACCGAGAGGCCTACAGGAGTGCTGTTTGGGAGGCAAAGTTCCGCAAGGGACATGCAAAGGAATGAATGAATGACTTGGTAGTGAGGCCAAGAACAGCGAACTTTCTTTATTAATTAGTATTGCTACTTGGTGGTGATGTCACAAACGTGAACTTTCTTTATTAATTAGTGCTGCTATGTGGTTGTGAAGCCACGAACAGCGAACTTTCGTCACTAATTAGTATTGCTACTTGGTGGTGAGGCCACAAACAGTGAACTTTTTTTATTAATTAGTACTGCTACTTGGTAGTGAAACCACAAACAGCGAACTTTCGTCACTAATTAGTACTGCTAACTGGTAGTGAGACCAGGAAATTTCTGAACATAGAACTACTGACAGTCTGGCAATCTTTCCGATCGCAAAAAAAAAAAAAAATACAGGATTTTGCACTGTCTGTGAACATAACTTACATCTTACATCCTTCCTGTGCTATTAAACGTCACATAGGGCTCGCATGGTAGTTGGCCAAATTTTCCTGTTTTCCACGAGCTTTTCAACTTCATCAAGGGATTTTATATCTATTAATTTGGCCCCTCTTAACAATGTTCTCTTTAGTGTGAACACACACCATCTGATTATTTTAAATGTATACTTTATTGTATGCAAATGTACACTTTCTGTGGAGAGGAACAGACAGAATAAGATTTTTAAGGGCATGCATCTTTCCCATCGCAACATATGCCTGTGAGACCTGGACACTTAACAAAACAGCTGAGAAACACATAAATGCCTTTCAATGTAAATGCAACAAAAGAGTTCTTCAAATATCATGGACACAAAAATAACTAATATATCCATACTACAAGAACTTAATACTGAAGAAGCTGGCTAGTAAAAATGATTAAACAGAGAAAACTTAAATATTTTGGACATATTAAACATCATGAGAATTTAGAGAAGACAATCTTGGAAGGGTAAATAATGGGAAAAAGAGAAAGACAAAGTCGAAGATGGCTGCAAGAATCGATGATGATCTGCAAATGGATGCACCAGCAGTGGGACATCTTGCTTACAACCGAGAAGCCTACATGAGAGGTGTTAGAGAAGCAAAGTTCGGGACATGCAAACGACAAACTGACTTTGTTGTACAACAGACAATGCAAGATTTTGGTGTCATTTACGCAGTTTACTATTTGTACATCAACTTTTCAAAAGGTCTCTTATTCGATGAACTGGCAGAACTATGCAGGTGACATTCTAACAAAAGGAAAATAAAATGGACATCATCTCACTTTTATAATACTTTTTTTTTTAAACCACAACCAAATGCTTCAATATACTGTCTGATATATACTCATAATCTTTAGCTCAGTTTTCTTAATGGTACGTTATTTTCTTGTGGAAAATTAGAATGAAAACTTTGTTATTAAAACAAAAATTCAATTACAAAAACAAGCAAGAACATTAAACTAAATCGACAAACACAGACTACAAATTATATAAATAAGAAACAAGGCAAAAGTTTAAATACGTCAAATAAAGAAAAGGAAAAAAAAACATCACTTTCCACTACAGAAAAGCTGAACATATAGCGTATGACTTGAGAAAGTTGTGTGACGGCAGCTGACAGCTAAACATAAAATTTATGACTTGAAAGTTGTGTGATGGCACATGTTAGCTAAACACAAAACTTATGACTTGAAAGTTGTGTGACCGCAGCTGATAGCTAAACACAAAAGATTTTGGTTGTAATTTGTTGGACCGCAGTTCTGGATTTGCAGTGTACTCTAGAAGCGAGTTTTAGTAGATGAAATAATGAACAAGAGCCTTGCACCCATGAGAAGATATGAGATCTGTCTTCAGACTTCTAAAAGTATGTGAAGATAGGTCACCCTGTCAAGAATCTGAAGTCCTCTCTCTCTCTCTCTGAACCTTAAGTGCCCAGGGCACATGGGGCTTCCGCAAGGGTTTTCCACAAATGCCTGTCCTTCGCCTTTTTTTCTGCTCTTGCCCAGGTGAGCCCTCTATTGCTCAGCATCCTTTCTGTTGTTCTTCTCCATGTCTCTTTTGGTCTACCCTTACTTCTGCTCCCCTGTGGTGTCCATCTTAGTGCTATTTTTGGTAGTGAGTTGTCAGTCATTCAGAGCACATGTCCCAACCATCGCCATCGTCTTTCCTCAATAATTGTTGTCAGTGGTTTCATCTGCATTTCTGCTAATAAGATGTTATTTCTTATGGTGTTTGGCCAAAATATTTTTCTAATTCTTCGTAAACATTTAGTCTGGAAAGAATTCAACTTGTTTTCTATGGTTTTGGTGATTTTCCAAATCTGAAATCCTGGTTCATTAAAAAAATCTTAGACAAAAATACACAGAAACCCAAAAACGTGGACTTTAGCATCAGAAAAATACTTAAGAAAAGACAAGAAGAACATCTATTTTCACACTTTACCCCCCCCCCCCCCCAAAAGAAATATGAGCAATGAAAGCTGGCTGGTATACATAACATTACTAACAACATCTGCTGACCATAAACTGTATGAACTAACGTTATCGTTACTGGAAAGTTTTAGTTTCATTAACCACAGAACACCCATTAATGTGTCCTAAATCCCCCCCCCAAAAAAAAAGTGCCACTACCACCGTAAGCCAGTACTTAATACCAATGTTTTAAACAGACAATTCTGCAAGCATGATCCTGAAGGCCACTGTTAAGAAAACAAAACCAGCATCATAACAAACCAATTCTCCGGCGTCATAGCATACTCTGGTAATCACAAACACCAGCAATACATACTTTCTCAAATGTTAAGTTTTTTCTCTTTAACTCCTGTATTAATCTCCATGCTCTGCCAGAATACATTTTAATAAGAAATTTTGGTAATAAGGAACTGGAAAAGAAGTTACTCTATAATTTACAAATGTAGACTGGTTCAGAGGTCTTTTCACTCTATTTAGACTGCCTAAATATCACATTATAAGATAATAATATTTTAATAAGATTTTTAATAAGATTTTTAAGGGCATGCATCTTTCCCAAAGCAACATATGCCTGTGAGACCTGGACACTTAACAAAACAGCTGAGAAACTTATAAATGCCTTTGAATGCAAATGCTACAAAAGAGTTATTCAAATATCATGGACACAAAAAAGAACAAATATATCTATACTACAAGAACTTAATAATGAAGAAGGCTGGCTAGTAAAGAGGATTAAAGTGAAAAAACTTAAATATTTTGGACACATTAAACGTCATGATAATCTAGAGAAGACTGTCTTGGAAGGGTACATAATGGGAAAAAGAAAGAGGAAGACCAAGGCGAAGATGGCTGCAAGATATCGTTGATGATTTGCAAATGGATGCATCAGCAGCAGGCCATCTTGCTCACAACAGAGAGACCTACAGGAGTACTGTTAGGGAGGCAAAGTTCCGCAAGGGACATGCATATGAATGAATGAATGAAATATCACATTGATTTGCACAGGTGTGTGAGATTTACTAATATTGCCTGTGCTGTTTTGTTGTGAAAGAGTTAATATAGACTCAGAACTGAATGACAGAATCCTCAACCAATACTCTGCCACAGAATCCTCAGCCAATACCCAATCACAGAATTCTCAACCAATCCCCAATCACAGAATTCTCAACCAATCCCCAATCACAGAATTCTCCGCCAATACCCAGCCACAGAATCCTCAGTCAATACCCAGCCACAGAATCCTCAGCTAATACCCAGCCACAGAATCCTCAGCTAATACCCAGCCACAGAATTCTCCGCTAATACCCAGCCACAGAATCCTCAGTCAATACCCAATCACAGAATCCTCAGCTAATACCCAGCCACAGAATCCTCAGCTAATACCCAGCCACAGAATCCTCAACCAATACCCAGCCACAGAATCCTCAGCTAATACCCAGCCACAGAATCCTCAGCTAATACCCAGCCACAGAATCCTCAGCTAATACCCAGCCACAGAATCCTCAGCTAATACCCAGCCACAGAATCCTCAGCTAATACCCAGCCACAGAATCCTCAGTCAATACCCAGCCACATTCTTCATATCCTAAGCCTCAAATACTGTGTTATCAGTTAATATAAATATATACATGCACATAGTATATTTGTCTTTTAGGATCCATTTCTCACATGGAGATTGCTTTGTATCATATTTCTATGATAAATTATCCTAAAATCTGTTTATTAAAACAAACAAAAAAATCCTGTCTCTAATACTAGTCTTGTCATAAATCTTAAAAGCCAAGACACATCACACTGTAAATATCCTGAAACTTCACTTTCACACAAGAAATAGTAAAGAAGAAAGTTCACTTACAGAAACATGACAACAGTGTGATATTTCAGCGTGCACTTTCTTCAATAACAGACAGAGAGAAAACAAGCAAAAGACGTTAAAATTTATGCAAGAAAAAAAAAAATTTGTGACAAACTGTCCTATAAATGTTGTCATTTTTATTTTATAAACACAATTTCCATGAAGAATGTGATAAATATCAAATATTTTCATATATTCTGTTGAAATCACTTCATTTTTTTCAGACTTCATTGTTCATTATATACACTAACATTATAAAAGTTACAATTAGCACAAAGTTACAATTAACACTGTGTAAGTCACAATTAAATACAGTATGCAAGTTATAAAAATTGCAGTTAACACTATTTAAAAGTTACAATTAACATACAAGAAAGTTACAACACATGATACAAGTCACCACTCACTCAATACCTCCCAGAGGAAACTATGTCACACGATACAAGTCACCATTCATTCAATACCTCCCATATGGAAACTAAGTCACATGATACAAGTCACCATTCATTCAATACCTCCCACTGGAAACTAAGTCACATGATACAAGTCGCCATTCATTCAATACCTCCCATAGGAAACTAAGTCACATGATACAAGTCACCATTCATGCAATACCTCCCACAGGAAACTAAGTCACATGATACAAGTCACCAATCCCTCGATACTACAGTAAATGTAACTTATCGAAAGAGGACAACTCGTACAGCAAGCATGTGAAATGTAAGCTGAGAGGTCAACTCCTAAAGCAAACAGTGTCAAATGAAAGTTATGAGAAGTCCAACTGTTCAATGACACTAAAACTAGACTGACAAGAGACAGACAAGAGACTGACAAGTGCTCACTTCTTACAGTAACAATGTAAACTATGGGTTATAAGAAACTCATTTATTCAGAAACAACATGGACTACAAATCATAAGATGGCCACCAATATAAGCTACCAAGACGCATGAGGCCACCTCACAGCAACAATGTGAAACAGAAGTTGTTTAAGGCAACATAAAGTACAAATCACAAAGGCTAACTAATACAGATACACCACATCTGCAACTTCCAAAATGAAGGCACTAAAAAAAGGTGAAGTGAGCTCCTGAAGAAGACAAACAAAACAATACAACACAACACAAACAAAACAAAATAAAACAACACAAAATAAGATCAAACAAAAACCAGATAAAATAACTCCAAGGAATACCTCTAACTTCAAGCAGTTAAAAAAAAAAAAAACAGTATTATGACAATGACTAAAGTACAGATCCTTCTTCCAGAATCTAAACCTAAAATCAGCTCATCTACCACAGACACAACACACACATTTAAATATCATGAAAAAGAAGCCTTATTTCTCAATAAAACAACCCAGTGACAAAATCTGGGAGAGATGTTGACTGCTTCAGTGATGATGCTGCCATCAGATACCTGCTGGCAGCGCAGAGTCCATGCACTCTGTTAAAGACTCCCTTTCGCTGGAGAAGATAAGACCACCTGTAGATTTGTCTGAAGCACAAGGAAAAGCCTCTAACATTCATCTTCTCAAACACTGTAAGCTTAAGCCAATGAAGACAGTATCTTTCCTCCTCATAATGCTCTTAATAAAAAAAAAAAACAACTATATTTCTTCAGCTCCACCTATAACATCAGAATTCACCTGCCAAACATGGTGGTGGAGCTGCTCAAAGTCACCCCCAGGAAACCAGAGAAGTCATCAAATATCATTTCACTATCCAATCTTGATGCCAGATTTCAAAATCTTCAACTGAGACTGATCATCATCATCAGGTGCCGTGCAGACTGGCGTTGGCTATTATGCTTCTCCAGAGTACCCAATCCTTCATGCAGGCCATCAGTTCAGTTGGTGATCTCCTCTCACACCATCCCGTCAGACTGTCCAGTATCATTTCTCTTGGTCTTCCTCCTGATCTTCTTCCTTCTATTTTTCCTGTTGTTATAATATTTTCAATGCCCCCTCTTCTCATTGCATGTCCTATGAAAGTACATTGTTTCTCTCTTATCTTTCTGACAAGGTTTTTTGTCTCTCCAGCTCTTCTCATATATTCTTCATTAGTTATTTTTGCTGACCAGGGGATTTGCAACATTCATCTAATAAACCACATTTCTGCTGCTTCCAATGATTTTTGTGCAGACTTGCCTATTGTCCATGATTCACTTCCATACAACAAGATAGGTTCAATATAGCATTTTAGGACTCGTTTTCTAACATTCATTGATAAAGATGTGTTAGCTAATATGTTTCTCATTCTCTGAAATGCAGTCTTTGCTTGACCTATTCTGTTCCTAATTACTGTTCTGCATTTCCCATCTGAAGTTATTACTGCTCCAAGGTATTTGAATTTCTGCACCTGCTTTAGAATGGTTCCGTTTAATTTAATACTGCATGCTGGTGGATTCTGTTTCTTAGATATAACCATAGTCTCTGTCTTTTTGATGTTCAAAGTAAGGCCTTTCTGTTCACTTTCTTTGGCGACTTTATCCAAGAGATTTTGCAGGTCTTGTTGGTTCTCAGCTATCAGTACTGTGTCGTCAGCATACCGAAGGTTGTCAATATTGTATCCTCTAATTTTTATGCCTGGTTCTGTGATGATTGTTCTTAGAATATTCTCGCTGTACAGAGAAAAAAGGTCTGGAGATAGTACACATCCTTGTCGCACCCCTTGTTTTATAGGTTGGTATTTTCCAATTCTATTTTCAACTCGAACTGCTGCTTCTTGCTGCCAGTATAGATGTTTTACAATCCTCAAGTCTTTGCCGTCTATATTGATGTCTTCAAGCATTTTCATAATTTCACTATGTTTTCACTGAGACTGAGCTGCTGGAAATTCAAGAGAAAAGTTATTAACCAGACCACGTTCTTTTATATTTATTTATAAGCCATCAAATAAAAATGTTCTGTGCTAGATTCAGACTTGGTGAAGCTCCAAACCAGAGTTTCCCAACCTTGTTTTGGATCATGCCCCACCTCAACGATTTTGACCCCCCCCCTCCTCCACACTGGGAAACCCTGCTCAAAGCCAAGGGTTCCTAGCATTTTTTTTTTTCAGCATGATCTTAAACCAGTTTTTTTACCTGCGATAAAAATATCGAAATTCAACAAATATTAAAATACACAGCATAATATCTTCTTGCAGCCCTACAACACATGACAACCCCCAACCACGCTGTGGTCATGACCTGAAGCTGGGAGCCACTACCCCTAAACTGCAGTGCTAGATTTAGATTTGGTAAGATGTTACACTTCATACAGTTTGGTAGCCCTCTAGTTGAAAAAGTTACACCAGAAGGTTTAGCTTCAGGCTAGATCTAGCACTGCAACTACCCCCCCCCTCCCCCCCCCCCCCCCCCCACATAAGAAAAGTGAGTAATAATTTAAAAAGATGACCACCAGCAATCTTCACAACATCCGTGGGAAGAGTAAAGGAAAAAAAAAAAGACTAAAGCCAGAACAATCAGATTTCTCTACAGAGAGCTTGTAACAACCACAATACATTTCAAACAACCCAACAAAATAAAATCACCCTTCGTACATTAGCAAACGCACTGGCCATATCTTTAGTACAGAATAACACAGATTTCTGCAGTGGCACACTTAAAAGATTAAACACAGAAAACTTGATGTAAAAATTGGAGCAGCATGTTACAAACAAGGTCACATTTGTTTGTTTGTTTTTCTTTCTCTGTTTCTGCCTACTTCTGAAACATATGACACTATGTTCAAGACTTCTCAGGTATGTGCAAGTATTCATTCAAAAGTTACTGATAAAAATTAGTTACGCTAGCTTGAAAGGATCGTCATCCATGCACTCTGGACACATCCATAAATGCTCCAATCTCCTCTTCAGTATCTCCTTCAGAGTAAAAGTAACTTATACAAAACCCATTCTGATTCAAGAAAAAAAAAAAAGGGGAAAAATGTGAGTCATCACTGCAGCCAGGACAAGTCCGCTTGTACTGTGATGCCCTGTGAAAGTAGGCCTCTGTATGATGCACAAACTCTATAGCACCAACCAAAAGCTCTTGACAAATGGAAGCAATAGTGATGCTAGGGACAGAGAGCTTTGTTTTTCAGCCTGGCAAGCAGAGATGGTATCACTTCTCACCGCCTAAGAGAGCCAAATGTTACCCTTGGATGTTCTTGCTCTCAGCCAGTCTGGTACTGTTTACACAGTCTGTACAGCATTCAGCTGCGTTCCTCCACTTGGAAGAAAGAATTATTTCTCTTTTCTTGCTGATCACTGCATCCTTTCTGCTTTCTTTCTTTCGTGACTACATTTAACTGTTTTTTGTACATTCACTCATTATCTCTCTCACCATTGTTAAAAAAATAAAGACCCTCCCCACTATTTACAAAATACACTGATAAAATAACAAAATAAATAATTCTATATGATTTTCCTAACACATTATGCCAAAATCATCATTACATTTTTTTGGGTTTTTTCTCTTTAAAACACTGCTTTCTTATAAGTAAACGTATTCATGCACTAACTTTAAAACAGAACAAATGCAGAAAAATTGCAGTCAAAATAATATATGAATCAAACGCTTCACATTAATACACATGTACATAAGTATACAGATATTGGTCATTAATGGATAAGTCTTGCTGCAATGCTGCTGCCACATACAATTCCAAGAACAATAATGACAATAACTGTGACATCTTTTCTAGGAAAAGCATGTACAGTTTTCTTATTAGGTCATAGTTTTATACTGACAGTATAGCAGACCATGTGAGGGACAACCTTGTGCATGGAAGTTGACAGCTGATCAGGAAGTGAGGACAAAACTTCAAAACAGGTGATGCAAACACACACACAGACTGAACCCTGCCAATTCAAATATGGTAGGCTGTCGGATTATTCCTGTAAAATCTTGGAAGAATTGCCAATCACAGAAGCTGCTCAGCGGCTTTGATAAACTTTACAAACTTTCTTCTAAGCTGTAAAAGTGCTACTTGAAAAGATTCCTGACAAACTTTTGTGCCTTTATAAGCCAGGAGTTCCCAAAGTGTTACTGTCACCGTGTGTCCCTCCCTGACACTGGGAAGATCATGGGATGGGCACCAGGTGGGAAGGAAGTGACAGGTGGAATCACAACTAAATGAGCAACAACAACAAAATGTTTTGGGAGCGCGCTAGGGATGTTGTATGGGAGGCAAGGGGACAGGTCTAAAAAAGTTTGGGAACCTCTGCTGTAAAACTCTTTCAGGAGACCAGACCTCATGACACAAACACTGCTTGCTGTTGCTGTGCCTAAATGTGAAGTCTAACACAATAACACTGGTATAATCAGTCATGACAAAGCTTGTTCTACAAAATGTTGCTCAGCAATACCTACACTCCTACCTCTGGCTACTTCAAGGCCATCTTCTAAGAAATTATACGCTCTTTCCATAAGAGTTTTCAACAGCCACAGAATTTCCACCCACTGTGCCAGCTTCTAAAAACTAACAGAAAAATAAGGTCACTCTGTTATTTTCTCTCAGTTCTCTCCTGAATGCTCAATTCTACACTCATCAAAAATAACTATTATTTATTCATTTTGTTTATTAGCCTGTATTTTTTCCCCCAGTACAGTTAAAAAAGAAAAATGCCTTTACCTCCCCTCTTACTGAAATCAGCTCTAGAATGATATGGTTGATCCAACTGCTGTAGGAAATGTATACGAGACAATTATGCCCCTGATTAACAATGGATGTCTGCACGTAAAAGTCAGGTTCACTATAGCAGATTGTACACAAGTTGTCTGCTTAAGGGGAAACACATTATATTCAGCTGTAAACCAGCTCCATGTATATGAAACTATGCTCGAGATGAAAAAAAAAAAAAAAGAAGAAGACACAGCCAGCACAAAGATAACAGAGAATAAGCCTGACAATTTGTATAATATCCTGACAAAAGTGTAGCCTGCTTTGCTATGTATAACAGTCAGATATAAGGCAAGACTCGAGCTACAGCCATCATAAAGTCCATTCACAACACAAAAGTCTATAACTTCTAACTCATATCCCATAGAATATTTTACCATTTAACTGTACCACAGCTGGACATCCTCTCCTCAGTTTTCTTGAAAAAAAAATAAATAAAAAACAAAAAACTGATGGATAAGAATTAGCATTCCTTAAAGAAAAAAACACCAGAGCCACAGATGTGTACTCATGCCAGTAAGATATTGGAAGAAATGACCTTGACTCATCAACTAAAATTTACTGGCAAAAAAAAAAAACAAACAAACTTCATGTGATATCAGGATCTTCTACCACCTTAAGGAAAGCCACACTCTTGTGATAAATAAAATAATAAAATACAGAATGCTTACTTAAACCTGACCAACTGCATAAAAAAAAAAAATTAACTCTCACAAACCTATACTGTTTCTCCTGCATGGGACAAGAACAATCGGCAACATTATCCAGCATGACACATAATAACAATAATTCTCCTGCATTAACAAAAACATGTACAGCATCTAAAAGTATATCAAGTCAAGCAAAAAGTTTTTAAAATGTACAAACTTACCAAAGTCTTAACAGAAGCAAAAACAAATGTACTACTCATCTCCCTGTTGCACGAAATATTTATAATTAATAGGTAAAAAAAGAAGAATAAAACTCTATAAAACTGAATGTATAAATGATTGTTTTGTAAGAAAACGATTCCAGCCTGAATATCCCACACACTGGGTTACACATGACTGTCACTGCAAGATGGGGAAAATGGGACATCATGTAAAAATCTATCCTGTGAATATGGGACAACATCAAAGTCCCACAATCAGATGAACATGTGATATTTTATTGTTCTACATACAACAATCTACTTTTCTAGACATTTTTTGCAGCTAATTCTAAATAAATTATTTTATGAGCAATGAATGCTATAATTGAAGTCGGGAAAAAAAAAAAAGGATATTCTAGTATGCTGCTAGATACTGCACATATGTCTGTAGACAACATTGAACTGTACATTACTCAACGATGACCATAACTTGTGATAAGAAAATCAATATGGCATGTTCGTGACTCTTTGATCTGCCTGACAACCGAGTCAATAAAAATCTAATTCAGATACAGCGCCAATAAACCCCGCACAAACTAAAGATTCAAATTTCGACAACGCAGTCAGCATTCACAAAGAGCTGCAAATTTAAGAACAATATCTGGAGATCACAATGAGATGTGTTATTGGTTACTCCACAATACAATATTACCAATAAAAGCAGCTTCATTTGTATTTTGGTGTTAAGAGAGCCTTTCATGTTGTATAAATTAGAAATTTTATTTCTATAAGTTTATAAGAACTTGAAAATATATAGTTTTATGAGAAAATCAAACTTTTCATTTCCTGTAATTGTTTAACAGATTGCAGACACCTCTATAATTTATCAATACACTAAATGTCAGACTATGAAACAGATGTTCATATGTGCTAATATGTTACATGATTTTCATATTAATCATTAATGCATCATGATGCTGTCTGTGGGCAACTTGTTCATGATGTTAGTTACGTCCACGATTTTGTGAATCCAGTTGTAAATCCGTCTCAGAGCATCATTGATCCTATCCACACAATTCTTCCACACCAGTCTCTCCAGCCTAGGGTTATCCACGACACTGGGTGGATACTTCATGACAAGGTAGTGGATGGCCGCTATTTTGGCAGGGTCCAAAGACTTGCTTTTGTTCTCCATCTTCTTTCCATTGATATAAAAGACACCAGAGACATTTCGGTCATAGACCTCTCCCAAAGTAAAAATTCTGAAAACAAGTTCTTTTGCCAGACGTTCCCGACGGCCCTGACAAGCTGATTCGGCTTCCTTAAGAACAGTTGAGCAAATGCTTATTTCAGAATTTCCGATATTTCGGACCAACGGCTTGCGTGTTGATGACATTGCTGAAATAATCTGATCCGAGTTCATATTCTTCTGAAAATCTTCCACCAAGATGTCCCAGAAGCGAGGGTCCAATATGACTATTTTTGGATTTGCTGAGGTGCAGGAGAATCTGGCAGTTGGTTCCTTGCCACTGCCTGGGCCCAGCTGAAACTTCTGACTCTCATTACCTTCATCATAAACTGTCACAGCAATGCCACTCTGGCTGTCCACTATGGGCACATTAATGTCAGAACTTCGAACGGGGGCATTTACTCCACTTCCCATATTTCCCAGGACAACAGGGATAAGACCCTGCTCTGTAGGCAGCTCCTGGACCGTGCTTGATGCTGTCTCTGGGGCATCGCTAGGACTCGGAGCCTCCATCAGAGTCTGGCCTTGCATCATGGACACCGTGCCCACTGGTATGAAAAGATCAGAGTTGGAGTCACTGCGCTTCAGCTTGTCCGTTGCATTGTAGTCTGAGATTGTGAGATAGCTGGAGAGAGAAGCCTTCAGTGTGGCCTTAGTAATGGCTCCGTGGTTGGTGACTGGGGCCGAGTTCCCTGGGACAATAACTTTCGGTTTGTTCTTATTAACTTTAATTGGCACAGCTGCTGGTATTGTCACAGGCTGTGGGAAAAGGTGGCTTTCAATTTTCTCCACCCTTTTGCCCATTTCCGCAAGGACGCCTTGAGATTCCTTGACCGATGTAAGCATTACATCTACCTTGGCACACAACTGGAGAAAGGCCTCTGGGGATATTGTGGCAGAAGAGCCCTGGATCTGAGGGAACAACGAGTTCATCTGAGGCAGGACAAGGGACACTTGAGGGACCTGAGCTCCACCCGTCTGAATTGGGATACCCTGTGTAATTACATGCTGCTGTGGCTGAGCTATCGGCTGGATCTGCCTGGTGGTCTGGATGTGTCTTTGCTGACCATCTGCTGTGGTCAAGACAACACTTTCACCATGGGCTAAATGCCCATCCTGTGTCAGCAACACATTCTGGCCAAGTGCCTGCTGCAGATTCTGCTGTGTCAGCACAATGTTATGCCCCAGATCATCCCCTTCAGTCTTAATGATGAAATTACCTGGAATAGTCTGCTGGGCTGGGGCTGCTATCACTATGTTCTGACCATGATGGTGCCCTGGGAGTGGATAACGTAATTCTGCCCAGCCTGCTGTGTATGTGGAGAGGCAATGATCATGTTCTGACCACCTGAGAGCGAGAAAGTGACCACCTGCCCTCCCTGCTGCTGCTGGACAACAGCAGGGTCAGCACTGGCCTGAGCTGCATATGCCTCTGCATAATTCTGAACCTGCTGGGCTGCTATATGCGTCTGACCAACCACCTGAGCTGAAATCTGGTGGCCGTGGACTTCAGCCGCCTGAGGCTGCTGTTGATTATTTCTGCCGGCCACAACATCTTGCCCAGGGGTGGAACTTACTGCTGAAATACTCATGCTGCTGGGTGCCTGTGCTGCTATGCTCTGAGAGAAACTATTGGTACTGGACACAACCTGGCTGAACACAGGGGCTGACTGTATCTGATGAGCATGGCTGTAGGCCTGAGCTATCATCTGACTTGAACTAAACACAGGCTGAGCCTGTGAGAAACTGTTGCCCTCCTGGCTGTAGCCAGCCATATTTGAGTTCATCAGAAGGTCTGCCAGGGGCTTGGCTTCATTGAATTCCCCATTGTTGAATTCACTCCCATAAAACTCTGCATTTTTCTGTTCTGACAGCAAGTCCAACGAGTCTCGGACTTCCTCAGGCAGCTGATAATACTGCTGAACATGCTGAGGTTGTGGCCCTTGCACAGCTGCAGCTCCATTATGGTTTGCTGGAATGGCTGTACTCGTGGTGGTTGTACCTGCTGCTACCTGTACTGAATCAGCAGATGTGCTAGTAACAGCAGCGGAGGCAGTAGGACCCTGAAATATGCAATGGAAAAAAAGTACCACTTACTGTCTCTGTATAGAAGGAAAAATGGTGCAGGATTATGAGGTAATGGCTGTGGTAAAACTGGTTCTAGTAGTATACAGTTAGGCAAAGGTGCATAGTGCCATTTTATGTAAGAAGAAAACATTGGAAAGAGGGGGATAAATCAGCAACAGGAGTTTTAAAAACACATGAAATGGTTATGAAAAAGCAGCAACTACCCTTTACTGAGGACAAGGATGACAAAACCAAGAGATAAATTACATAACAAAAAAATTTATCTGAGATCTGCTCTGATTAAAGATCTGGCACAAACTGCACCTGCAGACCACAGTGGAAACAGGGAGAGTGAGAAAAGCAGCTAAATGTGGAAAACAGTCAGCTAAAAAGTGGACTTATTTTGTGCTGGCTGTTTTCATAACCATTTCACTGTTCATCGTAACTCCTACTGGTAATTTATCCATCCTTCCTTCTTCTATCATGTTTTTTCCTTTCACAAAACTGCATCATGAACCTTTGTCTAAATCTACTGCACAGAAGGAAGTAAGCTTAATTCTGTCTATAGCCAGTCTTTAATGGAAATAAAATATTTACTTTTCTGAAAAATATTTTTTTTTCTCATTTACTTCCTATAAGCTTGACTGCAGTCTCAGCCAAAAGGAACTGACTGACATGCTAAATACACAAGGCAACCAAAGATACAGTGAATTCTGGTCTGCCTCGTCTTGAAGGTTAATGACTCATTGGACTTTGAACATCAGGCCCAGTATCATGGTCTGGGCATATCAGATGATAAAGAGGAATAAAACTAAAATGCCTTATTTTTTGTGTGTACAAATGCTGGACATTCAATCAAGTGCTTCTGGAAGTTTTGGACTGGTGTTTTCGTTAACAGCATTCAGCCTGTCGGATCTGGTGTCGTCTCGCCTGCTACTCTTACAGTATGAAACTCCGTTCTCTTCTCCTAGCTGCTGACACCACTTCCTGTGTCTGGTTCTATCCAACTGCTTGCTAACCGAACATTCAGTCATTATGTCAATTAAAATATCTCTATTACTTCTGTTTTGCTTTAGTATGAGTGTGTTGTACACTGAGCAACGCCCGCAAAGAAAACTATTTACTGCAAATCATGGTAATGCTAGATGCCAGGACTATGTAGTTCCTAAAGAAAAACGTGTGCAAATGATGAGGAAATAACAAAAGGATAACATTTTTACTGCAACCCCACAAGAAGTATTGGAAACAACAACAATTTCCTGTCTATCATAATTAATCAATTTCACTTTTTCTACAGCTGTTAATCCTGTCAAAGATGTGGCAGGTTCAGTGTGTACAGGACTCAATCAATGCAATGAAATAAACAAGGGTGAGATGGCCAAAGTTGCCTGCTAACCAGCAGTTAACAATACAGTCAAAGCTGCAAGTTCAGATACGATGGCACTAAAATCACAAACGGAATAAATAAATAAATACAAAACAGAGTATGACTGGCTAAATATATACATCTATATATATCTGTGCCAGAGTCAGACCTAGGGCTTGCCAGTGAATTCTGTCTGTCACTTTCCACTCGTCAGTGCTACAGAGCTTGTTTACCATGTTAAGACCCTCCCTCACATGTGAAGATAGGAGCACTTATGGGCTTGTCTGAAGTGCAGTGATAACCCTCAACATTTTTTTAAGCAAAATTTTTTCTAGATACTCCCTATCTCTTTAGTAATACAATAACTCACTTAAGTTTCATGTTTCCAATCAGCTGCTAAATCACTAAAGGTTGTCTTTAAAATATTGGGGGTCACATTGTAAAAACTTTCTAAAAGTGGTTTAAAACAAAATTTTAAGTTTTCAATAAGCACATTCAAAATAACAGGTTTACTTTTTGTATAACCTTAGTAATGTGTAATCTGCAATGTACACTTGAAAAAAGTAGCTCATTTAGCATTTGGTCAAAATAAGGGAAAAGAGAGTGGCAGGTGGCACCCGAACCACTTGAGTGAAAAACTGAGTGCACGCCCATGCACACACACACAAACAAACAACACTGTAACCTTCAATCAATTCAAGATAAACTAATAATGGACAAGGAGGAAACTGCAAGAGCCAGCTTGGACAGGGTGTGTATGAAGGACAACATCGGGTTGAATGACAGCAATCATATCAGGAGGATGACCAAGTTGAGGGAGCAGAGAGGAAGTGAACATTTTTCTGAATAAAGTGGCTTTGCGTCACCCACAACCAGTGTGCGACTGGCACCATCAGGAGATGCACACTTCAGCGGATGCTGGAACAGAAGGTGGAATGCGTATGGGAAAGCCCGGAGTGCAGGGATGCCAGTCTCTGATAGCAGATTACTGTAACCCATCCAGAAATATGGCAGTGAAAGAAACAAAAATAAAAACTCCAATAACTTTACATCAATTCTGACAATACTGTAAATTAGTTAATTCTTCAGTTTCTCTAAATTCTACAACTGATCAAAGCTTGCGTCTCAATGCAATTTCCACGACAATTAAAAAAAAAAAAAATGTACTCATCCCCCGTGACATTATTTTAAATAAATTCCCTCTTTAACATAAACAGGTGTACACTCAAGTTTTATCTGGCCAAAACATTTTTTTTAACAAAAATTACTCATCTGGGAGAAGAAATACCAATTCTGGGAAATCTACCAATAAAACAATATGATTTTATATTTAATTTTTTAATGGGGAACTCTGCACAAAACACCACTGATAAATACTCTTAAATTTTTATTATTCAATCTGATATACCCTAACAGTTTACACCATCAGTCCCCAACTGACTATGCTGCAATTATATAAATGTATACACTGAATGGGACATGGGGGGTGTGCGACACAAAATATTATGGACATAGCACTGATTTTTACACGAGCATCTGTTTTTACTTACCACACTGACAATCATGCATCCCATTCCCCATGCAGATATTTTCTGAGGCTAGGCAAGCAAATTTTTTGCTACCCAAAATTTCAAGGAAAAGCATGATGCAACCAAGAGAAATATCATTCATTCATTTGCATGTCCCTTGTGGAACCTTGCCTCCCAAACAGCACTCCTGTAGGCCTCTCGGTTGTGAGCAAGATGGCCTGCTGCTGCTGCATCCATTTGCAGATCGTCAACAATGTCTTGCAGCCATCTTTGTTTTGGTCTTCCTCTCTTTCTTTTTCCCATTATGTATCCTTCCAAGACGGTCTTCTCTAAATTATCATGACGTTTAATGTGTCCAAAATATTTAAGTTTTCTCTTTAATCCTCTTTACTAGCCAGCCTTCTTTAACATTAAGTTCTTGTAATATAGATATATTTTTTCTTTTTTGTGTCCACGATATTTGGAGAACTCTTCTGTAGCATTTACATACAAAGGCATTTATGTGTTAAGAGAAATATAAGCTCATGAAATAAATCTCAGGGACTTGAACCCAGGATTCCCCCTCCCTCTAAGCACTCTTCTTAACAACTGAATTATCCACTCCACCAACATCAGGTTGGAAAGAGAAAACGTGGCCAAATGAGGGCATCCCAGAAATCAACTAGAAACCCAAAACTATAACCATTAAAAAATAATCACAGGAACAAATCCCACAGAATAAAAACTGATACTAAAAATATAACACTGAGACATATAAATATACAAGTCTTATAAATACAACTTCAAATATGGAGGAACAAAAATTAATCTGAAGGAAAATACAAGAAACAAAATTTCTAAATCAGGCACAAGCTATAAATAATGTCTACAAACAGCTATAAATCTCAAGGACTTTTAATTTCAATTCTCCTTTTCAAGCGATAATTTGCTTTGTAAATTTCTCAGCTTACCATACCATTAAAAAAAAAAAAAAACTGATTATATTTTAATATTTTAAGCACTAAAGCTGGCAAAAACTTGTCTAAAATTAACAAATGCTAACATGTATGAGACATGGGCAAACAATTTAACAATATGCTGCAAGTAACAATTCATTTAACATCAACCCAAGATGACAAGGTAGAAGCAAGCACATACCTGTCTTTCACTCAGACTTTTTATATTAAAAAAATATCATATATTTTATGGATTTTTCACAATCTAAAAGCTAAGTATTTATTTTTTCTTTCTCTTCCTTTCCTCCTTTTTTCTGTCCTTTATAGTTCTGTATGAGCAGGACAAAAGTAAAAACATCGCAATTAACTGCTCGTACTACCGGAGTCCATGTTCAAAATCAGGTAATTCTCTTGTGATTTTTCTTTCTCTCATGTTTCACTAAAGTGCTTTGTCTACGAATTTTTTCGACGTCTAATCCTACAAAACTGTGTTCTCTTACTTTACCATACTAAAGCCTCGCTGTTTCCTAGTCAACATGCCCCTAACTTTAACAAAAAAACTTGTTCCTTATATTTCACTTTCCACACAGCTTTTCAACAAGTACACAGTTCTTCAAACCAGAGTGAGTAAATACTAACAAATTATCGGGTTAGACTGGGAGTGATTTCCCTTGAGATTCCAGGTTAGATTTTACAAAAGCTGGCTTCCTGGCAAACCTCACCACCACAAGGGAAACATGCTGATTCTTATCCTGTTCACCACAATAAGCTAATACAATGTTCTGGTTTTCAGAAGCAACAAAGGGAGATAAGACACTCTTCAGCTGTTGTGCTTTACTGCCCCTGATTAACTGCTGTCAATTCATACACAAGGTTTGTCAAAAAAAAAAAAAAAGTTGGAGAACTTATGTAGAACAATTAAACAGCATCAATAAATGTTCCTTTTGGCAGCCCCTCATTTCTGGAAGTCTCTCTCTCACTCTCTCCACAGTACTCCAAACCTTTAAAGCTCACAGCAGCAGATACAATCACAGCTACTAATGAACAAAACCAAACGAAAAAAAAATTTACTAACCTTCTTCTTCTTCAGTTTTTTTGCATGCATGTCCATAAGAGACTCAGGCCGTTTGGATTTCTGAAGTCAAAGTACATCTGTCTTTAGGCAACTTCCAAAATATTTGTGTACTTTACAAGAAAATGACAGGCAAATTCAACACTTTTAAGAAATCAATTCCTATATTATAGAGAACGTGCAATGAATACAAATCATGTATGAAAGTAAAAAGAAACCTGGAAAACTTTAAAATCATTTTCTAATACACAGAGAGACATTGTTCATACACCAAAATGCTAGATGTTGTCATTAAACAAAAAAAAAAAAAATCCTGAAAAGCTAACATTAAATACAGACATATAAAGCCAAGTGGGAAAGAGTGTTAATGTTATCCAAAGAATGACTCCTCTAACACCACAAGGACTAAGAAGAACATCTTCAGACTCCACACAGGCCGCATCAGACTGAGGTATCACATGAGTGCAGCTGTGCCACTGGAAAAATCACAGCCCAGCATCTGATGCAAGACTGCCCTGCACATAAGCAAAGAAGACACAGCATAGCATCTGGTGCAAGACTGCCCTGCACATGAGAAGCAAAGAAGACACAGCACAGCATCTGCTGCAAGACTGCCCTGCACATGAGAAGCAAAGAAGACACAGCACAGCATCTGCTGCAAGACTGCCCTGCACGTGAGAAGCAAAGAAGACACAGCACAGCATCTGCTGCAAGACTGCCCTGCATATGAGAAGCAAAGAAGACACAGCACAGCATCTGCTGCAAGACTGCCCTGCATATGAGAAGCAAAGAAGACAGCACAGCATCTGCTGCAAGACTGCCCTGCACATAAGAAGCAAAGAACCCATAGTCTAGCATATGATGCAAGACTGCCCTGCACGTGAGAAGCAAAGAAGACACAGTCCAGCACCTGCTGCAAGACTGCCCTGCACATGAGAATCAAAGAAGACACAGCCTAGCATCTGCTGCAAGACTGCCCTGCACAGTCCAGCATCTGCTGCAAGACTGCCCTGCACATGAGAAGCAAAGAAGACACAGCACAGCATCTGCTGCAAGACTGCCCTGCACATGAGAAGCAAAGAAGACACACATGACCACCACCACTACCAAGCAAGACCAAGCTGCATGGTAATGTTGAGAACCTAAAGTGGGCTCCTGTATTCTCTGAAGACATCAAACTTGATTTCTGAGAATGTTAGAAGGAGACAGAATCTGCAGTCAGCTGTTAAATCTTTCTGGACAAAATTATTGGCTTACTTCTAATGGTTCTGACAACAAAAAACCTCATTTCTTTTATGTTTAGCTGGCAAATATGAACAAAATACCCACTTTTTTAAATCTGAAAAGGCTGTTTAATTAAAAAATGCCACACAAATTCACACAAATGACAGGAAAACATAACCATGATTAAAGAAAAAACTGCATAAATGACTTACATTATAATTCTCAACTTGCTGATGTAGCTGATTATCTCGAGCTGATGCTGCTTTGCCATCTTCTAGTTTCCGTTTTTTCCCTTTGCTGCTTTCCTAGAAAGTTGACAAGATTCTAAAAATATCTTCAACACTTTCACCTAAAGCTAATGTATATATAATCTGACTAATTCAAGCTGATATAGGAAGACGATCATGTATGAGGTGGTACTGAACCAGATACATGTTAGCCGTGCATTTTGCTCGAACTTACTTTGACTGAACAGCTCCTGCCCTGGCTGATTCTACCAATACTGGATTTGCACATAAGACAACAGTAACAACAAGCTGTGCTTGTGTCGCAAGGACCAGTCTCCTCGTCTCTGCCTCAAATCTGGCTCGTCTCCTCCTACAACAATGCTACATCCTTACACAGAGCTGGCTCTCCATGTAACTTAACCTTTCATCAGTTCTCAATCTTCGCTAACGGCAGAAAATTCTCTCATGAATAACTTACAAATGTCTTCCTATCTCAGTTCAGACCTGTTATATGACTACATTTTTCATTTCCCATTCTTCAGTGTTTAAGTGTTAGGTCAAACTAAATTTGGGGTTCTATCTTTAGCCAGAAAGTCTGCAGTCTTCTTCAGGTTTTTCAGAGGCAGTCTCTTGGCTTCTGCATCAGACACAATCCTCAAGCAAGGTCATATACACTAGATGCCTATGGGCTGTGTACTCTTATAATTTGGGTTCTGGAATGTGGATGCTACTTCCAGACAAACAGTCATCCATGAACAATATTTTGAGCTGGCTGTAGCAGCCATTTCAATGACTACTCAAGATGCTCTCTGGCACCTCAGCTACTGTGCTGTTCATGATCAAATTCTCTTCCACTGCTTCTTGTGATTATTATGAACTCTTGTTATCTCTATAATTTATTTGATTACTTGCCTGCTGAAATTTTGCTGCCTCCTTTAGCAAAAGCATGTCTTGGGTATGCCACAGGATTTTTTATCTTTCAAGTCTGCTTACAAAAATCAGGATTTGTTTTTTTTTTTTTTTCCCTCATTATCTTAAGACCAAAAAAGAGGCGATTAATTAAGAAGCTAGGGATATTAGGGATAGATATGAGAATTTCTTACCGTAAGTTTTCATTGTGACTGTACTTTATTTTATCTGATCTGATAAATGTTAAGATTTACAAAAAGTGTACAAGATGGTTTTCCTGCATCTCAGATTTCCATCCAATATAAAATCACTGACACACTTTCCCCACATACATCTGTCCAGGAGTACCAATCTAGATCTGAACAGGGAAAACCAACATAGATATTTCCTGGGACTACCACACTACATCTATCCTGGGACTACCAACCTACATCTGTCCTAGGACTACCAACCTACATCTATCCTGGGACTACCAACTTACATCTATCCTGGGACCACCAACCTACATCTGTCCTGGGACTACCAACCTACATTTGTCCTGGAACTACCAACCTACATCTGTCCTAGGACTACCAACCTACATCTATCCTGGGACTACCAATCTACATTTGTCCTGGGACTACCAACCTACATTTGTCCTGGGACTACCAACCTACATCTATCCTGGGACTACCAACCTACATCTATCCTGGGACTACCAACCTACATCTATCCTGGGACTACCAATCTACATCTGTCCTGGGACTACCAACCTACATCTATCCTGGGACTACCAACCTACATCTGTCCTGGGACTACCAACCTACATCTGTCCTGGGACTACCAACCTACATCTATCCTGGAATTACCAACCGACATCTATCCTGGGACTACCAACCTACATCTATCCTGGGACTACCATCCTACATCTGTCCTGGGACTACCAACCTATATTTGTCCTGGAATAACCATCCTACATCTATCCTGGGACTACCAACCTATATTTGTCCTGGAATAACCATCCTACATCTATCCTGGGACTACCAACCTACATCTGTCCTGGGACTACCAACCTATATTTGTCCTGGAATTACCAACTTATATCTGTCCTGGGACTACCAACCTACATTTGTCCTCGAACTACCAACCTACATCTGTCCTGGGACTACCAACCTACATCTATCCTGGGACTACCAACCTACATTTGTCCTGGGACTACTAACCTACATCTGTCCTGGGACTACCAACCTACATCTGACCCGGGATTACCAACCTCACTCCATTTCAGTTTTTCTTTTTACACATATAATTTCTTTCCCACCAAGTTTCTCTGTCTCTTACCTTCTCCTCTTGACTTATGAGCTCCCATCACAAGTTTTTGTAGAGTGTAGTTTCTTTTTCATTCATAACATATGTTCACCGCCTACAATTTTCATCACCTCTTACCAACTTAACAAAGCTAAGACCACTAATAAAAAACCATTAATACAATGACACTACCTTCTCTTTTGACGCTGAAGGTGTGTCTGTCCAGCTGCTTCTGTCTTTTGTTTCCTCGGAGTGACCGCCCTTGGAAAAAGTGCGGCTATGCAGGCCAAAGTTTTTGCCCATTTCAGGTGGCAGTTCTGTCATCCACTCTTCTCGTTTAACTGGGCCTTCCTCTGCTTCTGCCTAAACATAAAAAAAAGCAGTACAGTGTGGGTAAAAAGCATCAAATTCAGTCAGTCAGTCATATGCATGTCCCTTGGGGAATGTTGCCTCCTTAACAGCTCTATTGTAGGCCTCTTGGTTATAAGCAAGATGGCCTGCTGCTGATGCATCCATTTGCAGATCATCAATAATGTCTTGCAGCCGTCTTCGCCTTGGTCTTCCTCTCTTTCTTTTTCCCATTATGTACCATTCCAAGACGGTTTTCTCTAGATTATCATGTTTAATGTGTCCAAAATATTTAAGTTTTCTCTGTTTAATCCTCTTGACTATCCAGCCTTCTTCAATAGTAAGTTCTTGTAGTATGGATATATTTGGTCTTTTTTGTGTCCATGATATTTGAAGAACTCTTCTGTAGCATTTACATTCAAAGGCATTTATGTGCTTCTCAACTGTTTTGTTAAGTGTCCAGGTCTCACAGCCATATGCTGCAATGGGAAAGATGCATCCCCTTAAAAATCTTATTTCTGTAGCTCTGTCTGCATAAAATTATAACACATACTTGCACACAATACTGTATTCTTTCTTGCTCATTCAATGAAATAATTTTGATGTGAAAAGTCCTATTTATCTCTTCATGCACTAACAGCCCTGCATACTGTGTTCTATGGTGTGCCTTGCCTTGAGAAAGATATTCTATTTTTTCGATGCAGCTTCCCAAATAAAAGTGTGCTAGGTACCCATTTTTACAGATGTCAAGTACACCATGCCAGCATAGGGTTCCAGTCCACAACCTTCCCTTCAGAAGACAGTTAACTATCACCTAAACTGTTCTCCCTAAATACAATGTATTCCACTGCTACTACACACTCAGCTTTCTGGCTATAGGATATAAGTAACAGTAGTACTAACTGCTCAAAACAAAAAAGCAATGTGCAACTTACCAAAGCAAAAAAGCAATGTACCAAAGCAAAAAAAAAAAAAGGTAACAATTTATCAAAACAAAAAACCAGGTGCAACTCATCAAAGCATTAAAAAAAAAAGGGTGCAATATAAAGGTTAGTATGAGGATTAGAACAATATGAAGGTAAAATGGTAAGGGATAAGGCATTGGACCTGTAGCTTACCTTGACTGTAAGTTTATCCTTCATGCGCTTTGATCTCCTTTCAAACTCTTCTGCTGTATGCACTGCATCCTCTCCCTCCCGCTTTATGTCACTTGGCATAGGACCAATGGCCTAAAATAAAAGGATGTGCATACTTAAACCCTAACACACATGCACACACAAAGTAACAAAGCTGTGCTTTTTTTTCCTTTACTTATCTCTTAACTACCTTGAGGGACATCAGGAACTGTTGTATCCTCCTCCTTGTAATTGTAACTTCATGTTCTTGGAAGTCCATGGTGTGTATGTATGTGTGTGAGCATGTATAGTGTGCGAGAGAGAGAGAGTCAGAGATACTGATTTTATATATATTTTTAAAAAAGGCATAAAATTTGATGTGGAATATGCTGACAAGAATTTCCCTACTTCTTGAAACAAATTTTAAAAATACACTTTCATCAAGCTCTGTTGTTGGAGGGACATAATAATTCCTACAAATCTACATTGGCACTGGTATCACAACAGTATACAGAACATCACTGATAAAGAAACGGTGTTGATCACTGGCCCCCAGTGGGAATGCCAACTCTGCCACTCATCTCCATAACTAATAAGTTACTGAATACTGAATAAGGCCTAGCTCTCTTTCTGGCCTAAGAGAGCTGCTTCAATGAATTCAGGACATGTCTGTAAGTGATCTTCTTCTTCTTCTGCATTTGAGGTTGCTGGTTACATCAGATCCTTATCCCTGTTGACATAGCAAAGACTGTAGTCCTCTCCAAATCTCTGCATTCAACATCGTGATGTCCATTAATGTTTTGGCTGACATAATACCAAATAATATGCTGGTTGAAAATTGCTCGCGTATCCAATATCCAATAACTTAACTAATCACACACATCTGACTTATCTAATCACACACATCTGACTTATCTAATCACACACATCTGACTTATCTAATCACACACGTCTGACTTATCTAATCACACACGTCTGACTTAACTAATTACACACATATGACTTAACTAGTTACACACATATGACTTAACTAATTACACACATATGACTTAACTAATTACACACATATGACTTAACTAATTACACACATATGACTTAACTAATTACTGCCTATATTACACTTTCAAAAGTGCCAAGATTTTATAAAAGTATAAATCTGCAACTGAATTAAATGTAATATTCTGACTATATAATAATAGCATATTTTTAAAAAATACTAAAACCTTAGGCTAATGAACACATCCACAACACACAAACAGAGGCCACTAATACTTCAGTGGCTGGTCCTTGCACCCATTAAGTATGCCCTAGCCATCCTCACCGCCAGCCCTGCTCAGATTGAAAAAACTGGACTCCAACAAAATGAAGCCACATAAACCATCTTGAAGCGTATGAGAGATACTTCCTGTGTGGCGATGAGATACCTTCTTGATCTCCGCACCATGAATCACAGGATCAAGATCTGGAGGGGGCGTGTGCTTACCTCAAGATAAGTGCAGCCAAGGAGCACCCACTGCATCAAGAGCTCCTCAAAGAAAAGGGTGATTGGCTAAAGAGGGGCAAACCATGGATGGGTCATGTAGAAGTTGTCATCAAGCAGGTCTGTGAACCAACAAACATCAACCTCGGAGAGGAATGGATAGCTGTGCTTCCAGCCTTCAGAGGCACCTTCTCATGCACTGTCAGGGTTGACAAGAGAAGCAGGGAGCTGAAACCACTTGCTGTGAATGCTGAGCTCAACGCCCTCATCAGTGAAAACTCCAATACGGTAGATGTGATCTACACAGATGGGTTCATTGTACAACATCAAAGGTATGCATGGGCATTCACAGCACTTCAGTGGGAAGAACAATCCAGGAAGTCAGCAATGCCTTTGCTATGACCACAAGCAGGATGACGATGGAGGTGATGGCAGTAATGAAAGCATTTATATGGCTGAAGTAACAAGACTACACCCATGACTACATCTCTCTCTCTCTCTGAACCTTAAGTGCCAAGGGCACATGGGGCTTCCGCAAGGGTTTTCCACAAATGCCTGTCTTTCGCCTTTTTTTTTGCTCTTGCCCAGGTGAGCCTTCTATTGCTCAACATCCTTTCTGTTGTTCTTCTCCATGTCTCTTTTGGTCTACCCTTACTTCTGTTCCCCTGTGGTGTCCATCTTAGTGCTATTTTTGGTAGTGAGTTATCAGTCATTCGGAACACATGTCCCAACCATCGCCATCGTCTTTCCTCAATAATTGTTGTCAATGGCTTCATCTGCATTTCTGCCAATAAGATGTTATTTCTTATGGTGTTTGGCCAAAATATTTTCTAATTCTTCGTAAACATTTAGTCTGGAAAGAATTCAACTTGTTTTCTATGGTTTTGGTGATTTTCCAGCATTCACTTCCATAGGGTAGTACACTTAGAACATTACTCTTAAATATCCTGATTTTCATATTTATGCTTAGTTTTTTTTATTTCCATATATTCTGCAGCATTGCAAAAGCCTGGTTTGCTCTAGTAAGTCTGCTGTTGATGTCCTCTGTGCTGTCTCCATTTTCTACTACTCTGCTGCAAAGGTATACAAATTCGTTGACCTCCTCCACTAACTTGCTATCTACTCTGAGTACATTTCTGTTGTTCACATTTTGCTTCATTAACTTTGTCTTTCCTACGTTGATCTTTAGTCCTATGTTGTTTGCATTCTGAGTTAGCTTGTTTATTTTATCTTGCATATCTTTGTGACTGCTTGATAATAGACAAATGTCATCCGCAAAGTCTAGGTCCTCCAGCACTGTGTCAAGGGTCCATTCATGACTACATACTAAGTGATTTAATGAATATGATCCAGAAGGTCAAGACAAGTTCTATACGCAGGCAGTGGCTTGAGTCATTGCAGAAATCAATGATCAATGCCCCTGGGCATGTGAACATCCTGGGAAATGAGAGAGATGATAGGCTGGCTGGCTCTGCCATCATCGCAGACAGACAACCACAGGGATGAGCTGATATTGTTAATGTGCTCAGAGAGATAGGCAGAG
Organism: Achatina immaculata; assembly: GCA_009760885.1. Taxonomy (NCBI): domain Eukaryota; kingdom Metazoa; phylum Mollusca; class Gastropoda; order Stylommatophora; family Achatinidae; genus Lissachatina; species Lissachatina immaculata. The sequence goes on from CM019707.1 coordinate 17,208,152, forward strand.
TGGAGGCCTTTGAGGACAGCAAAATCTACATTGCCTCTTGACTAAAAGAGCTGGGAATACAGATTTATACAGCCAGGAACGAGGGGCCTACCGGACATGCGAGAGGACTTGTCAACCAACAGGACAGGCACCATCAGCCACAGGATGCTGATGGGTATGTTGAAGTGGGAATCTGAGCAAATCAGGACTTGCCTGGAGTGCAATGATGATGACCCAGACCACAGACCATAAACCATTTTCTCTTTTGCAAAAGAGGTAAAATTTAAACAGTAATGGAGCTCTCATTTCTTTTCAAATCATGTTCTAATAACTTGCAGCTTGTCTAAATATGAATTAAGAAGGAAAATGCTAACCTGACTTTCATCTTCATCATCTTCATTTTCATCATCATCATCATCATCATCTTGGATGGTGTACTCTGATGAAATTTCTGACTCCATCTTTATTGCATTCTGCCCATGGCCACCATCGGCAGACTTCTGCATGCCAGCTGGTAGACATGGCCCCAAGATTTTGGACTTTCTTGAAGTCTCCTCGGAGCTCTGACTTGCTGAATCATTGGCTGCAACCATCCCTGGAGATAAATGAAACAAAATGCAGGTTACTGAAGCTGCTATCACTGACATTTCCATAAATATCACACTACGCACTTAACAGAATAACCATTTTCGGGCTGCATCGATGGTATTGCCAAAAGCAGACATTCCCTCGGCAGACTATAGTGTATGTGTGGCAAACCAAATGTTCAACCCTGTGGCCATGTGAAATCAAGCAGAGCCCATGGCCAAGACAGTAGGCAATCTCTTGGCAGACTGTAGTGTATGTGTGGCAAACCAAAGGTCAACCCTGTGGCCATGTGAAATCAAGCAGCGCCCATGGCCAAGACAGCCACATGAGAAACAAGTGGGGTTTAAAAGTCAAAATTAACCAAATCTGCCTTCAGAACGAGCAAATTAACCACATCTGACTTCAGAACAAACAAATTAACCAAATCTGACTTCAGAACGAGCACTGAATCCTAGTCTAATACGACACTAAGCACTGTAACATTACTTACTGTATAACTATAGCTAAATTTACTCTTCTATTCTTCAACTCTAGAGAAAACCGTCTTGGAAGGGTACATAATGGGGAAAAGAAAGAGAGGAAGACCAAGGCGAAGATAGCTGCAAGACATTGTTGATGATCTGCAAACGGATGATGCATCAGCAGCAGGCCATCTTGCTCACAACCGAGAGGCCTACAGGAGTGTTGTTAGGGAGGCAAAGTTCCGCAAGGGACATGCAAATGAATGAATGAATTCTTTAACACACTGTGCCCTGAGGGGCCAATGATAAATGAATCATTATGGAGGACAAACTTTGATACTATTTTGCAGATATGTGTTTAGAGATCACAATTGGGGGGGGGGGGGGAGAGAGAGAGAAAACATCTTCATCTTGTGTCAACTTCACAAAGACAGTTGGCTATAACTGATTTCCAGATTGCTCTGTCCCCTTTTTCTTAGTGCACTCAGTGAAGCTGATTCCTGTCAATAAAGTCATGTCATTCAATCATTAGTATCACTACCACCATCACCATCACCTTGTGCCCTCTCCCCATGGAAAGTTGACTGCAATGGTTCTCCAACTTGCTCTCCCCTTTGTTTTCACAGTGTTCTTGGAACAGACCAGTCCTTTTTTTTTAAATCCACATTGTCCACCAATCTACATTACTGTTGATCTCTTGCTCTTTTTCCTTCTGTTTTTTTTCTCTCCACTATGGTTTTCGTATGCCTCTTGATATGACCAAAATATTTTAAGCGTCTGATGTTTTTTCATAACTTTCTCTCTTCAATTTCAACTGCTCGTAGTACTTCTTTGTTTGTTTTATTTTCTATCCATGAAATTTGTTCTATTCTTCTGTACATCCATGGTCCAAGAACCTAAATTCTCTTCTCTATCTTCATGCTTCAACACCATTGAGGAGTGTGGATTACAAACAACATTTATCACTTTCATCTTCGGTTATTATTATTTTCTTGTGCTGTATTATTCCGACAAAATAACTTTTGTCATTTTGTTGAATGTATATTTAGTCATTCCTATTCTATTAATTTCTGTTGGCTATTTCTCATCAACCGTTTATCATGTCCTACATATATGTATTTTGTCACTTTTTCTAATGCGTCTCCATTTATTTTTATATTTACAGTTGGCTTTTATTACTCACTGCTGATTGCCATTACTTTTGCCTTTCCTAATATTTATTTCCTGCCCATGTTCTTGGTGCTTGTAGAAAGATATGGTTAACCACTAACCGCTGTGGAGAAGATGGGGACTTTACCCCATACTGCCCAAAGAAAGCGGTGGATTTCAAGTACAAATAAGGAACACTAAAACTGGCAAAGCTTAGGCCCGACCGCCCCCAAACTGTTTTGTGGTGAGAGTTAAAATACACCCCTTTTCTTCTGTATATTCACGTTTTGAATATCTCAATTTTCTTGTCTGTTCTCTGCGGTTTTATACCACCAAGGGGTGAAGACACTATAAATTGTCATGAAAATCATTTCGAAACTTTTCTTGTCAATTTTTCTTGATTTATAAACGTGAAATCTGTCGTTATCATCATCATCATATGTGTAACATACTTGTCCAATAAATTACTCTTCGTAGAGACACAAAATTTGTCAGACGAGCTACCAACGCCGTCACTGACCCAAACCAATTCATTATTTACCTGGTGGAAGGGCTGGCCCATATTGATCTCCGCTCGCCATATCCGGTTTTATCGTTTTAAATATGACTTAAATAATACTTTTCAATACAATCAGTTCAGATTCTTTACGAATTTTTCCATGCTATAAATCGAAAAATGTTCACGGATTCATGCCGCCATCTTTGATTTACCTTAACGCAATAAATATGTTACGAGCTGAATGATTGGGTGATTTTGATGCGAGGAGCCAATGAACACAGAGTTTAGTGAATGCACGAATGTACACTGTACGTGCAACAGAATGTATAAAATAGGGGAAAAAAGTAGGAACAGCTTTATTTCTTAACGATTACAAAGTTGTGACATTTCTACGTGAGCCTTAATCATACAAAAACATACAGGACGAAGAAACAGTGAGAGGAGATAAAGTAAAGATTCATATGAATGCTGTTAAAAAAAGGAAATAAAATGAATATGGTACTTAGTTGTAACTTGTAAGCTGATGTGACTTGTCCCACGCATGTTCTGAAATGGGCATGGTGAAGCGTAGAGAATGTTTAAACAGAGGCTTGTGATGTATGATAGGTGGGTCGTAATTGAGGGTGATGGATGGGGAAAACGTGGAGGGGAGAGAGAGTGATACAGTGTTAACCTATCTAGGAGGTGAAATAGATGATTATAGTTGGAGTGGGGGAGTTTAATGTGATGCTGTGAGAAGGTTCTGAACTATGTGTAAGTGGGGAGGGATTATGGTTGTTGGAAGAGGAGAATGTTAGATGTAGCTGAGTAACGATTTCAACCCGTGTGGTTCCAGCGTCCCATAATCCTGAATGTAGTGGTTGTCAAGCTCTAGGCGGCATGTGTCATCTGTGTGACATTGTTTGATGGCTCTTACCACAAAATCAGATTTGACTCCTGGCTGTGGACGACATTTGTCCAATGTCGAGACACTTTCTCTGATCCACCCTTTTGGCATACAAGCGTGAGCCAAATCTTAAGGACATCCTCATCCACAGCCACTTGAAGTGGAGCCTTACATATGTTGGCACCAGAAAATGTAACCGCCCCCCCCCCCCCCCACTGTGTTACCTGCCCTCTAGTCTGGGAAATGAAAATTATCACACTTCCCAAAACTATCCTCACTCTGCATGAGGGATTCACATGTGAGTCCCGTAATGTGATATATGTCATCATATGCAAAAGATGCAGGATAACATATATTGGTGAGAATGGCCTCAGATTAGGGGACCGCATGCAGAAACATCTGTATGATATCACCCAGCATGCTTCAAAACCAGTCCGTCCTGAATCATTTCAAAGGCCCCAACCACAGAGGCAAATCTGATTTTGTGTTAAGAGCCATCAAACAATGTCACGCAGGTAACACAAGCCGCCTAGTGCTTGAGAACAGCTACATTCAGGATTATGGGATGCTGGAACCACACGGGTTAAAATTGTTATTCAGCTACACCTAACATTCTCCTCTTCAACAACCATAACCCCTCTCCACTAAGCTCTCCGCTCCCTTCTCACTTGTTACACATAGTTCAGAACCTTCTCACAGCATCACATTAACCCCCCTCCACCCCAACTGTAATCATCTATTTCACTATCTCCTGGCTAGGTTAACACTGTATCACTCTCTCTCCCCTCCACCACCATGTATTGACCCACCCATCACAAGCCTCCATTTAAACATTCTCTACACTTCACCGTGCCCATTTCTGAACAAGTGTCGGACAAGTCACATATAATTAATTACAAGTTACAGCTAAGTGCCCTGTTCATTTTATTTCCTTTTTTTTAAACACAGCATTCATATGACTCTTTATCTCCTCTCTCTTTATTTCTTCGTCCTATATGTTTTTGTATGATTAAGGCTCACGCCGAGACATCACAACCTTGTAATCATTAAGTAATAAAGCTGTTCCTACTTTTTTCCTGTTTATACATTCTGGTATCATAGCTTTACTGCAGTGCTTCGTGTATAGTTGTATACTTCTATACTAATTATTGTGTATGTGCAACAGTTATTTCCCCTACGTTAGTTGTGAAAGAAGCCGGTGCAAATAGGTGGAGAGAAATCTGTTTCTACTGTAGTGAGACAAGAGTTCGCTCTTCTACCTGCATGTAATGATGACGCTAATGATAGAACGCATGCTGGGAGTAGCTTACCACCAATACAAGAAAACTCATTAGAATGATTTCAATCTATGCGTCGGGACATATCTATACTGTTCAAAAAAAAAAAAAGCAGCACAACAAATACGATGTTGCGATTTAAACTGAAGTTTGCTGATCAGACAAGGGCAAATTGCCTGAAACATTCACTTGGACATGAACTTCACATGCTGACCTGAATTGTACTCAGCAGATGATTCATGAGCACAGAAAAGTAACACTTGTCAAAACAGCATTTTTGACAATAACTCATGACAGGTTCATGAGAATCCTGTGAAAATTACTGAGCACAAAACTCACTGACCATGTTACTGAATGCCTATAAAAGATTGACATTCATCAAATCAAGTCATTTGAAAATTCAATGCACAATTATGGCTCATCTCACTACAGAACAATGACTCATCATCTCTGGACGTTTACAGACTGGACAGTCACAAAGTGTAGTGGCAAGACAATTTAATATGGTTAGAAGCACCATTAGTTGCCTTTGGAGATGATTTCAAGAAACTGGCTCAGTTGAAGACCGGGCGTGCAGTGGAAGGCCCATAGTCGCAACTCCTGCCAAAGACCGCTTCATACGGCTGCGTCATCTCAGGAATCGATTTGCATCTGCGTCCTCAACAGTCCAGTCAATGACAGCAGCTCATCGAATTTCAGTTTAAACGGTCAGGAAAACTGGCTGCATGATGCTAGTCTTATTAGGCTAGAAGACCCTACAGAGGTCCTGTTCTTACGGACCAGCATCGCCAGAACCGACTGCAGTGAGAGAACCAGCATCATCAATGGATCGTTGTGAATCATTGGAGAAAGGTTTGGGTTAGTGATGAATCATTCTTTCTGCTCCATCGACATGATAGACGGAGAAGAGTTTACCATAGAGTCCATGAGTGCTACGCCCAGAACTGCATGGATGAGGCTCCTCCACATGGTGGTGGAGGTGTACTGGTGTGGTGGACAATCAACTTCATGGGAAGAAGTGACCTGGTGCAAACTGAAGGATGCCTGAATGCCCAACGATACGTCACTGAAATTCTTCGTCCTTCCACTTCTGGTTGCACCAGGGTGGGTTTTTCAGCAGGATAATGCTCAATCCCATGTGGCACAACTCACCACTCAGTTCCTCGCTGACAACAATGTCCATTCCATGGCCATCCATGTCATCAGACATGAACCCAATAGAACACTTATGGGATGAACTCAACATACAAATCCGCCAGCAATACATGGCACCAAACCAATCTCTGACAGTTGTCTCTTGCACTGTGGGATGAGTGGGCAGCCATCCCACAATAACAGATCCAATGACTAATTGGATCCATGTCAAGGAGATGTCATTCTCTGATATAGGCCAGAGGAGGCCATACACATTACTAAAACAGAGGCCTCAGTCGCAAAGAATAAAAGTCCAAAACAAATTTAATGAACATCATTTCATTGTTAAAGTCTTAAAGTTTCTTCATGCCAAGACTGAAACATTATTTCTGTAAAATAAAATTTTGATACAAGTTTGAAATGTGGTGTCCATTACGACTACAGTAGTGTTGGGTTTGTTTTTTTTTAACAGTATAGTTTAGCCACAAAATAAGAGACAAGGCACCTTAGGCCAGAGAAGTTAGGACATCATATCAGAGAGGAAAGCAATTATCAAGAACACAGACATGTCATGAAGACTTGCAGCAGAATTTGTAGACTGTGCCAACTAAGCTCTGGAGAAATACAGCATTGACAATGACATTGCTGGTTTCATTAAAAAAAAACAAAGAGTTTGACAAGAAGTACAACCTCCCCACCCCCCACCCCCATGGCACTGTATTGTTGGATGAAAATGTGGCAGGGTAGCTACATGACCTGTGAGACTGAGCACTTTATTTACTTCTATTTAAGTCAGCCAGCTCTCTTATTGTTCAAGTCTGGATAACTCTCATGATGGAACAAGCTAAACATCCATACTGTGATATATACCACATGCTCGGTCCTGAAGGCAAAACTACATTTTCTTTCATCATTTAAAAAAAATCAAACAAACAAACAAACTTGTTGGAAAGCTCCACATGCAAAAGCAAAAACAACAAGTTTCAAGATCTGGCATGTCTGAACAGAATCTTGGCTTATCTTGTGCATGATGTTAATAAATTTGTACATTAAAATTTTAAAAATAAAATAACGATAGAACAGTGATGGCTGACTGTCACGAATTTCCTCATGAAGATACATCACCACCCACTGCCAGAAGCCTAGCAAACTACCATAAATACAGAACTGTGATGAAAATTTGTGTGTGTTTTGTTTTGTAATAAAATGTTAGAAACTATGATAAGAAATCTTTTACTTCTCGGGGAAAATCATTTAGAAAAGAAAGAAATAATAAACCATGTATCTATTTTGAACTCTAACATCTGCATGGTTCTCTAAACGGTTCAGATCTTGAAGGTCATTAATAAATTTGTACTGATTATGCCAGGGCGTCCCGGTTAGTGGTTAGGCACTCAGTTTACTAAATTCAGTGGTGCTGGGTTCAGTCTCAAAAGTGGTACACATCAAAAGGGGCCCTGGGGTCAGTCTCTAAAAATGGGTACCAAAGAAACAGTACGTAAATGTGGCCAGGCGTGATACTGACTACATCACACTTTCATGCATCGAAGGTCATGGAAAATGCGGGCCTAACACCGTATCCCCAATATATAAAATGAAAGGGTAATAATGATCTGACAAATTTAAGTTATCTATACAGATACTGCTGTGACAATGAAAGGTTTGTAGAGATTCTGCTCAGCCAATCAAAAGCTTGTAGAGATTTTGCTCAGCAATTAAAAGCTTGTAGAGATTCTGCTCAACTAATCCAGTTTGTAGGCAATCTGTTAAGCCAATAAAAGTTTCTAGCATGCATTCCAGATAAACATACTATAACACCACCGATAGGAATGTGGAGGGTAACTTTTATTTCAAACCACATTTAATCAACCACAAAGCCATTCAATATGCCGCTGAAAAGAAAAAGAAAACATGGAACTAAGGCTGCAAAACAAACCGTTCTTATTATAGTATGAAAATCTCAGTGCATTCTACATGCAAAAATAATTCTCAGATATTTGTGGAGCACAAAAAAAATAAAAAATGTACAAAACAAGGGGTATCTTGTATAGGATAAGTTTGTGTAAAATTAGTAATAATATACCCAGTTTTTTTTTCTTTCATTTGCTGACCATATTCTGAGATTGGCATATGCCGAAACAACCATTCACAACTAGAATGATTTTTATACTTTTGGCAGAAAAAAAAAAAAAAAAAGGAAAGAATGTCAATACTAAATTATGAACTTTCAGGAGAAATTTCAACAACTTTAATTTCTGAAACAATCAAGACTTGGAAAAATAAAAAAAGACATGACTTATCATGTCATACAAAACAAATCACAAGAACAACCATGACAAACTAATCATGGGCTAGTATGCTATGTAATTCGCATCTCTGCAAACATTAATTAACAAACTACTGTGGAACAAAATCTGCACTTCTTAACCAAGAGGTATTTTAAGTTTTTTCTAAAATACCTACATGGAAAGAAAGAAAGAAAGAAAGAAAGATCTTAGGCATGCAAAATGAGAAAATATTCCTTAAAAACCCTGTAAAGGTAATCATACTGGTCATACTTACAGTCATAAATCTGTTATAATATCAGTCATAAACAAAGCCTTTCAAGTAGAACTGAAAAACCATTAACAATTCACTTGCCTGATCATTTTCACTCAACATCAGCTGGGTAAGTGTTATTAAATAACATTTCTGCTTAATATGTTCCTTGTTATTTCAATCAATGCATGTGTCAAGAAACTTAACAACATGCAATGAAAGCTGCATCAAAGATGAAATGGTATTTATCATTACAAATATACACCTCTAAAACAAAACAGAGGTGCCTCTCCGTAACTGTTTCACATGGTTTTGCAGTTGTTTTTTTTTCTTGCTACATAACACAGACAGCAGCTTCTAACATGGCCTCTTTTGACTTGCTTTGGTTATAATTTTGGCTAAAGAAATCTGCAAAAATGACAAAAAGTGCATATGAAAGTTTTGCTCCTCCTATAGATTTGCAATTCCATTTCAGTTCTACCAAATACTTCAACAAACAAACAAAAAAAAAAAACAAACCAGAAAGTAATCAAATACTATTACGATGTATACTATTCACAATGTATACATTAATTTTCCATGCCTATCCTCAACCTATATGATTATTTTCCACAACTATCCTTAATGTACATATTCATTTTCCAAGCCTGTCCTCAATGTATATGATCATTTTCCATAGCTAACCTCATGTATATGATCATTTTCCAATAGATATCCTCAAGCAATATGATCATTATTCGCCAAAAAAAAAAACCTGAAGATCTAATTCTGTGAGAGAAATAAAAAAAAAACTGGAATAAAACAATTAACTGACATAATTTGACGAGTAACTGGCATATATTTACAAACTGCATGCTTCTTGACCAAGCTCTTATTGGACACTGCTAGTACAGGTTAAAATGAAAACAAACAAAAAAAAAACAAAAAACAAAAAAAAAACCACTGAAACATGAAACAATTGATCTACCACTGTACCTTCATTTCTACAATAAGTAAGGCACTCTTCAAAATATAACATCCGCAGAATCAACCTATGATAAGATGTTATCTTGATTAAAGCATAGAATCAACCGATAATAATAGGCTGCGTCTACTGGCACATGCTATTCGCATGTGTGACCTACATTGACACTGTACAGCACATCACCCGACTTTACTTGTTACCTGCCCAGCTTTGTGGGGAAATTAATTCAAGAGAATTTCTTTAGCTCTTTTCCCTAATCCTTGCTCCTGAGTTGAGCCAGGATGGACAGCGGGGGCAGGGTCCTAACTGAATTCGAGGTGTGACGTTTACTCATCATTTTTTAAAAAATGAGAATTATTCATACGAAATTGCTAGAAAAGTAGAATTTTTCTTAATAAAAAGACAAATAAACAGTGTCATAATCTAAAATCTAACTTTAAAAACCTTTTTTTAAAAATCGCCAACAGTGGGGTTCGAACCCATATCCTTTATATTAATAGAATCATGCTCCTACTGAGCTAGCTGGACGGTTGAAATAATTCTCATTTTGCAGTATATAATCAGAGTCGATGCGCAGTCAATGTAGGTCAAGTGCGAGTAGGTACTCCCATAATAATAATAATATGTTTAAAGTACAACTCCTTCAAGGAAACTGCTGCACTAATGCTTCCTTTTTTTTTTCTTTTCTATTAAGTCTTATAAAACCATGTATTTCCCATGAAATGAAGACAATATACAACATTAAACCATCCTATGACATGTGGTGATCATTTTATTTCGGTCTTGTTGGTTTTCTCTTGTAAGATGACAATTTATACACAGAACTGGAACATCAAAGTAGTTCTGTCAAATAAATCTCTGACAAAGAACACCAAAGGGTCAATGAATTCACCATTTCTCAAGATATGTATATTCCACTTCTGTACAGTTCCACACTCTTTGTTAGGGGAGACAGCATGCTACAGAAACACAAGAAGCTGCTAATTAGATGACAATTAACTGGGATATATTTGAGCATTACAAAGATGATAAAAGTTTGCTCAAAGATTACTTAATATATGAAAATGTTGTCTTGTGTACACTGAGTATTATGGCCGTAAGTCTTATGACTATGATTCTTTCTTTACACCCTGTGTCAAGTGGGAATCCACACAGAAGTTTTAGATCTGAAACAAGGAATGAACCTAGATACATGTTAGAGGGCACAATCTGGTCAAACTCTTTACATAAGACATTTCTGTTGTTGTTGTTGTTGTCATGTGCTGTTACATGCTTGTGCTGGTGACTTGGCAGCTTTTCCTTGTACTTATCCTATGTCTTTGAGTTTCCTCCTAATGCTGTTGTACTGATCCTACAATTATTTCTACCACAATACATTTATGGGTTTTCAGACACCCAAACATGGACACTTAGATCAGCTCCACTTATGAGGCTGGTAGAAACAAAATGTCAGCTACTTGATTCACCCTGACAACTCATATGATGGAGGTGCCCTGCCTATGATTTGCCAATCACATTCAGCTGGAGGATAAGGTCCATGCTTTTGTCAGAAACTGGTAATAAAGAACTCTGCCAACAACGACATTAAGGGTCCCACCCTCTTGATTTTCTGCTTTGAAATAAAATCCTCTATGAAAACTAAATATAACAGTGCAATAAATGAATATCAGTAATAAACGAATGTCATAAAAAAAAAAATGAAAGTAGAACTGCAGTAAGCTTCTTTTACTGTGTGCCTATGCAATTAACCTGCACACATATTCTCAAGCACATTAAATGAATAATATATTTAAACTAATGTTGGAACTCCACTCAACACACAACCACAAGCAGCATATAGTAATGATAAGCCTATACTGTTATAACAATCACATACACATAACCTACATAACATCATTTACTTTGAGAATGTAAAAGTTTTTTTCCTACAAAAGTTTCAGGGCATCACTTACATAAGTCAAGGATATGACAAAGTTTCAGGGTGTCACATCGGTCAAGGATATGACAAAGATCCAGGGTATCACTTACATCAGTCAAGGATATGACAAAGTTTCAGGGCGTCACTTACATAAGTCAAGGATATGACAAAGACTACTAGTTAGTTCTGTTAAATGTGTGAACCATATTAACATCTCACAAGTGTTGGATGGAACAATAAAAATGTCTACCAATGAAAAAAGAACAGAAAACAAACAAACAAGAAAACCAAACTTTTAACACTGAAACTAGTCACAATATCGCAAGCAGTAAAACATAGCAGGCAGTAAATGGCAACATAAGTAATAGATATTTCATACAATACGGCAACAGCTCACATGAAGGTATAGTTGTGCCTCAAAATGGTATGCATGTATGTGATAGTTTCTCATTCACTAACACAATCAAAGACACATAAGTAAATATTTACTTCCTGACAACAGTACACATGTAGGCGAACTCCACTTACAACAATACACATGTAGGCAAACTCCTTTTACAACAGCAAACATGTATGCAAACTTCTATTACAACAGTACAAATGTTGGCAAACGCCTAGTACAGCAGTATACATGTGGGCAAACTCCTATTAAAACAGTACATATGCAGGTAAACTCTTCTTACAATAGCCATGTATGTAACTGTCCAATAAAACAGCACACACTTAAGAAATAACTCTTTTAAAGTAATACAACAGTATGCAAGTAGGGAACATTTACATAGTACACAAACAACATTTACACTCTTGCATCAGCACTCCTGTGGGTAATAGTTATTCTCATCCAACAATACAATTTTAACACATGCAACAGTTGTTCTCTTAAATCAATACAACATTACAAATACAACAATAGTTACTCTCTCCCAACAGCAAATGACAGAACAATCGAAGACAAATGGCAAGTACTTGCGCTTCTCTATCTGGAACACATTAAAAAAAAACCAAAAAACAAATAAAGTGTGGCCTTTAATCAAAAGACTCAGACATGCACAAGACATGACAAGAAAATAAAACAATGCCACTCATGCACCAACAACCACAAGTTAACTGTGCATGGAGAAGGCAAAAAGTAATGGAACCACATAGCTGAGCCGCCTGCAAAAGTATGCAACCCTAGCAACGGCCATATGAGATATGCCAGAGGGATTATGGGATTAAGACTGACACTGGCAACAATGGCAATGCCAGAAAGAAGGTGATTTTATCAGAAGGTTAAAATCATACCTTAAGATAAGATCATATCTTATTTCCCCCCCTCCCTTCCTCCCCCATACTGCTCTCAGAAGTCAACCTGGCCAATGGTGGAAGAGGTCATGTATTCTACATGTACTACCTGGGACAAGAATATAAAGAAGGTCCTGCAGGTGACTCCCTATCCAGCTCAATGCCCTGTGTCACATGAACCTCACTATGGCTTTGGTTGCAAAAGAACCTTAGTTTGAAATTTACTGAAAGATCATCAATAAGCAACACTGGATCAGAATGAATGAGCAGAAACAAAGTAAATTAAATGATATCCTGAAAGCTCAACAAAGAAAAGCCACATGATTCCTCTCTGCAAACATTAACCAACAGCAGTCAATAACAAAAGGACAACATACAAAACAAATCTTTCATCCTTCTAAACAAACAGTTGATTATTATTCATTCTTCTTGTTCTATAAACAACAAACATCTCATTCTTTCTCATGATTAAAAAAAAAAAAGAATTTTTCATCTTCACTTCTCAGCAACATATGTAAGAAAATAATTTTATAATTTACCCAAAAAGGTAGAACCAAAATTAGACTCTTTGTTTTTATGTCATTTTAAAACAGCCAATCAAAAGTTTTTTAACATCCAATGAAATTTAAGTGTTCATTCGAAATTTAAATGACTGCTTTCAAATTAATTTCTTAAAATGTATCATTCTGTTTTTCTTCTTTTGTTCTGGAAATTCATTGTAGGAACACAAATCCCTTAATGTGAATGTTAATGACATTATCTGAAGATACATTATCTAAAAAAAAAAAAAAAATGAAACACAGTCATACATATTGAAAAAGAGAATGTCACTGCTTTGGAATAAGCATTTTTCTGCACTAAGTACGGGTATAGTTGGAACAATTCCCGGCTTCCGAAAGGCAACTGGGCTCATCACACTGACTCATATCCAGCCTTGCGGGATCTCCTGCGTCCTATCAGGTAAGCAATCAGCACAATCACCACCAGACCGGCCAAGGCAGCACCTACTGCGATGGGAACAACACTGCTTGTTTCTTCATCGGCTGAGCATTCAGTCACTGGGGGAGAACCACAAAAGCAGTTTATCAGTAGCGTTTTATTTTGTAGGTAACATGTTCATGACAAGAGAACAAACTACAATATTCAGAGAGGGGGAGGAGTTATACAGTCAATAGTGAACTGTCTTCTCAGGTGAAATTTGTGGGGTGGGCTGAAGGTCACCACTAATGTTTTCCAGCCACCAAGTTCATGCAAATAATACCTGATATACTTGTGTTTTGGGGGGAAGGGGGGATGGACTGCCTATGGAAACAGAATAACTCCTAGCAGGAGCAGATCCCCTCAACTATTCAGTAAACACATGACTGCCAGTGCTTGACTGGAAAACAGGATACGACTGAAGATACACTGAAAGGACAGGAGAAAAATGGAAAAACTGTCACATAAATAAGGAATTAAGCTCAACTCCAGAGAGAGGGGGGAGGGAAATAAAGCAAAAACTATTCAGATCCTAAAATTTCTGTACAAAATCACCTCAGAGGTATAACTTCTTGTTTTGCAAATTGCATAACAGTAGCAAACTCTCAAAATACATAAGCTAACAAAACAATAAGGTCAGCAGGATAGGAGTATCCCCTATCAAAGGAGAAGTAAGACGCCTCCTTACCTCTGTCAGTCTATGGGTCACCCTTGGGCAAGGTGGAGTACCCATATAGTCCCCCAATCAGGGTGATGTGAAGCCATGGGAGCAGGTGGTGGATGGAATGGGAGAGCAGCCGACAGATAATGTTGATTATGGTCACCATTCTATGATGGTAGGCAGGTGATCTCAATGTAGGGACAATGGCTACGATCGCTGACTAGTACAGTCACTGCCCAGAAAGAAAGCAATGGTAAACCATCTTCTTGAAATATACCAAGAAACCCAAACAGCGACATGGAAGGTGAGATAGGAAAAAGATCTGATGGCGAGTCCCCCAGACCAGATAGATCTAATTTTAACACTGGGGAAGAGTGTGAGACAGTGGTCGGTACTAGTAATTGTGATGATGGAAAAAATCCTGATGGTGTTACTAAGGAAAACCCCTGCATCAAACTAAAAAGAAAAATAAGAGAAGAAACATGGAATGTGAGAAGTATGTATGAGGGAAAGTATCAAATAATAAGTGACGAGATGAAAAGAACAGGGATACACATTTTGGGAATCTGCGAACATTGATGGAAAGGATCAGGACAATTCAAGAGCGAGAATAATATATTTACATACTCTGGTGGAGAATTAGGAGGAAAGAATGGAGTGGCTTTTTACTTGGACAAATCAACATCAAAAGTATTACTAGGTTATAATCCAGTAAGTGATAGAATCCTCGCTATCAGACTTAAGGACACTCCTAGAAATGTAACAATCATCCAGATATATACACCTTCATCAGTAGCAGAATAAGAGGAAGTAGAAGACTTTTACAACACACTGCAAACGACGATAGACCAGGTATGCAAAAATGATGTTGTATTAATAATGGGTGATTTTTATGCAAAGATTGGTACAGAAAGTATATGAACAAAGTATATGTTGTGGTGAAATTTAGCATAGGACACAGACATGAGGCAGGTGACAATCTAATGGCATTTTGCATGGAAAATCAGCTAATGATCGCTAACACACTTTATAAACAACATCCAAGAAGACTTTACACATGGACATCACCTGATGTGGAAACCAAGAATCAAATACATTACATTTTAGTGCAAAGAAGGTGGAGATCAAGTATAACATCAGCAAAAACTTTACCAGCTGCTGATTGTGACATGGACCATGAGTTATTAATAGCAGACATGAAGATAAAGATAAAAAAGACAGTTACGGGATCAAAACCACTCCGGTTTGATCTTACAAAAATACCAGAACAATACAGTATAGAAGTGATGAACTGTTTCGAAATCCTGATGGCTATACAGGAGGAGATGACACCAGATGAAATGGCTATGCCGGCCAGAGATATCTTAATAACAACAGCTATAGACGTGGTTCCAGTAAAGAAAACACAAAAGAGTGGATGGATTACAGCAGGCACACTAGAACTGATAAAACAATGTATAGAAATGAAGACACAATGGAAAGTGACAAACAACAACAAAGAGGAATATAAATCTTTAACAAAAGAAGTATGAAGAAACATAAGAAAAGACAAAAACAATAAATACAAGACTGTTCTGAAAGAATAGAAGGACATAAGAAGTGTGGAAGAGATAGTGAAATGTTTAAAGAAATGAAGACATTGACGAGAAATGTCACACCTAAGCTAAATGTAATGTGTGACGAGATGTGGAATACCTTGACAGAGACAGAGGAAACTCTAGAAAGATGGAAGGAATATTGCAGAGGAATGTATAAAACAACCAACTGTGAAGCAGAAATCAACAGCGATATTATTGGAGGAGAAAGAACCCAAAAAGACAATAGAAGTTTTATGGGCAATAAAGAATCTGAAAAATGGTAAATCACCAGGATGTGATGAGATAACAGCTGAACTTATTAAAGCAGGAGGAAAAGAATGTGCAACAATCTATCATGCGCTATGTAAAAAGATATGGCATTCAGGTATCTGGCCAAAAGAATGGAAAAGAACTATATTCATACCACTGCCAAAAAAGGGTAACCTGAAATTATGCACAAACTACAGAACTGTTGCCCTGATTAGTCATGCCAATAAAATTCTGTTAAAAATCATAATGGGTAGACTTCGTAAGAAAATACAAGAAGAAGTCAATATGGTCCAAGCTGGTTTCAGGCAAGGAAGAGGATCAAGAGATCATATATTCAATATAAGATTAATAAAAGAGAAATGCAGAGAGTTTAATGTGAATCTATATTTGTCTTTTATAGACTACTCAAAGGCATTTGATTGTGTACAACACCAGAAATTTTGGGAAATAATGGAATTTCCAACACATCTGATACAATTAACATCACTGCTGTATCTGGCCCAACAGGCAGCAGTAAGAATAAATGGTGAAACAGCAACCTGGTTTGACCCATCAGGGTGCATATTCTTGCCTTACTTATTTAACTTGTATACTAAAAATATAATGAGGAATGTTAGAAAAGAATACTACGATGCCATAACAATTGGAGGTTATGAAATACCAGAGATTAGATATGTTGATGACACACTATTACTGTCCACAACACAAAAAGGAATGGAAAAACTAATTATGTCAGTCCATAAGAACAGCGAAGAGCAAAACCTCTATCTTAATGTGAAGAAAACTAAATTGATGACGAGTGACAAAACAAACAAGGCAGCTGAAATATGTATCAATGAGGAAAAATTGGAAGAAGTGGAGAGTTTTGAATATCTTGGATCATTACTAACAATGGAGATACAATGAGGGAAAGTAAAAGGAGGACATCTATCGCTCTTCAGAAAGTAAAACAACTAAAGAATCTGTGGAGAGGAACAGACAGAACTACAAAAATAAGACTTTTAAGGGCATGCATCTTTCCCATTGCAACATATGCCTGTGAGACACTTAACAAAACAGCTGAGAAACATATAAATGCCTTTGAATGTAAATGCTACAGAAGGGTTCTTCAAATATCATGGACACAAAAAAGAACAAATTTATCCATACTACAAGAACTTAATATTGAAGAAGGCTGGCTAATAAAGAGGATTAAGCAAAGAAAACTGAAATGTTTTGGACACAATAAACGTCGTGATAATCTAGAGAAGACCGTCTTTGAAGGGTACATAGTGGAGAAAAGAAAGAAAAGAAGACCAAGGCGAAGATGGCTGCAAGACATCGTTGATGATCTGCAAATGGATGCATCAGCAGCAGGGCATCTTGGTTAGAACCGACTGTTATTGCCAGAGGTGGGGTGGAGAATTCGCTCTCCACTACAACGGCGTGCGTCTCAAACAGCCTCTGGCAGTCAAGTCCAGCTCCTGGCCTTCCCGTGGCAGAACTGTTTAAACTGACAGGAGAAGGGGTGAAGGCGAATATCTGGTGCCTGAAAACCAGACACTTAGGGTAGATGAGTGGCACGTTTGGTAGCTCATCTACCGCTGCTGGCGACATTCTTCAGCTGCCATGCATGGAGCGGTGCTCCTCCCGGCCAATGAAGAAAGGTGCAAATGGGGTTGCCGCGCAGCACCACTGTGGAAAAGTGTGGTAGAAAGGATAAAGCAAAGCAAACAGTCAAATCATGGCACCTCTGGTCTGGAGGTGAGCCACGTCCTAAATGCACTCATATTGGGTGAAATGCATGAACCAGCTTAACCCAGAGGTTAAGACACTGCTGGCGAGACTCTTCGAATGCCGCGCGTGGAGTGAAGCTCTTCCCGGTCAAGGAAGAAACTGCGGAAAAGAAGTAAGGGTTGCTGTGCAGCGCTGATATGAAAAGGTGAAGGAAAGGATAAAGTGAAGTTTAATCGGTATGTCCAGTAGTATCGCTGCGAGAGCTATACATACCACGGCACCTCTGCTCTAGAGGCCAGCCACGTCCGAAGTACACCTACACTGATGAAATATGCCTAAACCGGCTCAACCCAGGGGTGGAAGTCACTAGTGGCGAGGATTCGTCCTCCTGGACAAAAGCTCCGTCCTGGTCACAACTAGGAAGGGTAGTGACCATGACCACAAAATGCTGAAGTCGGAGACACTGCACCAGGGCAGTCTAGATAGGCAACCACCTCTCACCCGACGGGGATGTATGCGTATCCTAATCATGCTGAGGTTTTCCGGTGAGAAAGTCCAACTCTGGACTGGATGGGCAACCACCTCTCACCCGGCGGTGATACACAGATATCTCAAAACACGTCGAGGTTTTCCGGTGAGAAAAGCCAACTCTAGACTAAACTGGTGCAACAAAAACCATGGTGTCACGCAATCCCACTTCTGAGACCCACCAAGAATACAGGCTCAAGCCCTGCGATACTATGAACCTCTTGTGGTCCTCTCGGGATCTCATGTGGTCCTTTTGGGACCACACGGGGGACCACGGGACTTAACGAGGACCACAGGTGTAAATTCAGTAGGATCACAGGGCGGTCTTGGTGGTAGAAGTGAGCGAAGAAGGTTAGAACCGAGAGGCAATAAAAGGCAACAAGAAAAGAAAGACCAGCTAATGACAATAATTTTTCAGAAACAAGCAGCCACCTAATTAAAAGAAAATGATGGATATATGGGTACTTTTTTTTTCTTGTTGTTTCAGGAACTGTAAACAAAGTTATTTTTCAAAATACACGATGTGTACAAGATAAACTGAAAACTTCCACAGGAAAAGTGAAATGATGAAACAAAACAACACCTGAAAATAAATCTGACAAAAGCACATTTAAAAACATGAAGGAACTTCAGAGAACTGTTTTTAGCTCGGAGTGTTCAGTTTTTACCCTTCATAAGAATGCACCACATCCTCTTAATGCCTTATCATCAGTATTTTAGACAAGTGCAATGGGGATGAAGACGCTGCCCAATGAGGCGATCAGCGACCCACAGCTGATATGCCAGCGTCAGGGTTAGCAAACCATAGCTGATCAAGACTCTGTCCCATCTCTCCATGGTACCCCCAGTAACAGGCCTAGCCTAGTTAACAGGGGGCAGGGAGTGCCATAGTCCCCACGGTGGTGGAGTCAACTAAAGAAGTACTGCACTCCCCTTGCTTTGTATCTCCACTCAGGATATGAAAAAATACTTGCTATAACCTACACCCAGTTTTGACACAGCATCGACTGCAAAGAACACCGAGGAGATCAGATGACTGACAGACAGACAGACATAAGAAGAGCTCAGATAAACACAGATTACTATCTGAAATAAACATAAAATGTGTTTCCATTAAATGGACTGAGGAAGTAAACCTGAACACTTACCTTCACCACTGTTGAAGTCAATGCCCTTTGTGCCATCATTAAAGGCCTTGTACTTGAAGTTGGTTGTAGTGATCTCCACCTGGAGGATCACACAGAGGAAAAAAAAAAGTAGAAGCATGAGAAACAAAACAATCTGTATCTTGAAAGAGAAGATCATGGGAGTGGTTCAATCTAGAGTTTGGGAGTGGTTCAATCTAGAGCAAGTCATATTCACCTGCTGAAGATATCTCAGTTTACTTTCATATCATGCACCAGTCCAAAGTCACATGAACACAAACTGTAAGGTTGAAAATTTGCCCATGGCACATCAAACTGCGGAACACACCCTCCAAAACTGCACCAACTAAGAAATGCTGAGATGCACCTACTGGCTCAATGAAACCAACCAAGAGGCTAAGCTCTATGGGTCTATACAGAAACTATTTTAAAAAAAATTATCCAAAAGATGAAAGAGAAATATAGACAGTAAATGCATATAAAGACGATGAGGAGAAGCACTAGTTAACCCAGTTGTATAAATGGGTACCTGACAAACAATGTTGAGGGGAACTGTCTCTTTAATAAAAAAAAAATAAAAAAATAACTCCTGAAACTAGAAAACATGTCTACAAATGAAGTGCATAAAAATACACTGTGATGCTGTTATCATTGCATGATGGATATTAGCATCTGTACATATGAGTATCAGTCCCGAATATGGGAATATGTCAGATTTGAAGGCCACTGGGGACATGCAACACAGGAAGCACTAAAGAAAGCAGGAAAGGCTTGGTTTGAGGTATCCCAATGTGCTCAGGACAAGACTGGCTGGAGAACATTTGTTGATGCCTTATGCTCCATTGGAGGTACAGAGGACTGATCATGATGACAAGCAAGCAAGCAAACAAACAAACAAACAAATCAGAAGAGAAAACACAACTTATCAGCCCCCCCCTCTCTATTTATAGTCTGTTTATTGTTAAAAAAAGAAAGCTAAAACATATTTCTGCGTTTATCCCACATAACTAAAATGTGAACATATGCTCAGAAGTGAATGATATTTGTATGAACTTCAAGTATGAATGCAAGGCTTGTAATACAGGCCAAAAATGAACAGCGGGTGTAAGAAACAAGACATTATGAAAATACAATAACAGTTTACTCCAATGAATGATTCAGAGAACGAGTCTTTAGTTTGTGATGAGGTTAATATCATAAATTTACCACAATCTCCTAGCAATGAAAAACTAGTGCACAAGAGTACAATATTCATGAAAAATGTCAAAAGAACTGAGCTATCTTGCAATGGAAGTAGACCTGAAAAAATTACTACCTGACATTTGTGTTAGGGAATACCATCAATAGGCTTTTGACCCAGAACCTCATCTTTTGAAGCTCTTGGGAAATGCAGGTTTTTAAATTTTTGCTAATGTGGTTTCCCCCCCCCCCCCCAACTTTATATCTGACTCTGTCAAACATCACCCAAGAACACCCACACGCACAAAATTTAGCAATCAAAACATGTTTTACAGGGAAATGGCACAACAGCAATCAAACAACATGTTTTACAGGGAAATGGCACAACAGCAATCAAACAACATGTTTTACAGGGAAATGGCACAACAGCAATCAAACAACATGTTTTACAGGGAAATGGCACAATAGCAATCAAACAACATGTTTTACAGGGAAATGGCACAACAGCAATCAAACAACATGTTTTACAGGGAAATGGCACAACAGCAATCAAACAACATGTTTTACAGGGAAATGGCACAATGTCTATTTTTATTATTTATGGCAGCTTAAAATGACAAACTCCAAACTATTGGACACAATCATATCAAAGCAATTATTCAATTTTTTATTTTTTTTTTCCTTTAAAAAAACATCTATACTTCCACCAGTATAATTAACAGCTAAATTAATAAATTTCCATGGCTTTCCTTGCTATGATATCTACAACAAACCTCATTAATTTTCAACAGAATCTTGGATTTGCAGTAGTAGTAACCATTAGTGGATGCTTCCAAGTAGTTGTTGCTGGCATAGCGAACAGTCTCAGTCACATCTGTAGATAAAATTTTACATTATGAAAGTGATGAGTCCTGAATGTATAAAAGCTCTTTAAATTCAAGAATTTTTAAGGGGCAAATAAATGTGTGATCTTAGGCTGCACAAGACTGAGAAGCACAACTATCAGTGCCATCTGGCACAGCAAGTAATAATAATAATCAAATAAAAGAATTTCTTTCCTGGTCAATTATAAAACATTACCAATGCCCTGTTCTGTACAGCATCGTGACAAATAAATATCCGTCTTTTAGCACAGATACTGGAGTTAAGATGTCTTGAAAATTCAGTTTCTAAGATATCCTAGAGTTGATTCCTTCTGTGATATAATACATTTCCTCATTTCTTGAGTACTGAAATTCCCTTTTTTTTTTCAGGGTAAGCCATACAAGAACCATATTTCATAATGTGCACTGAATTCATAAGGTACAAACAGTGAAAGACTGGTAACCAATGGGATTAGAAAAAAATCATGGTGAAAGTTGAAAAACATCAGAAACAGCCATCATGAACATGCTGTCCTAAGCAGGAAAGACATTCATAATCACACTTTCCAATATTCATGAAACATGTCAAAACAAGAGAACACCATGGCAAGACAGGAACATAGCCTGCTACCAAATTTTGAAAAGGAACAGTGTAGTCTGTATTATCTTACCACTGGATAGGTCAGGACTGTATGTCCTACCAGATCATCAATGCTGTTCAGCACAAAGGCACTTGTAGTGGATAAGAAGGGAAATACAAGAAAATCTACACTTGTGGTGGTAAGAAAGGAAATGCAAGGATATCTAAACTTGTAGTGGTAAAAACAGAAATACAAGAATATCTACACTTGCAATGGATAAAAAGGAAAATACAAGAATATCTACAGCATATCTCTCTCTCTCTGAACCTTAAGTGCCCAGGGCACATGGGGCTTCCGCAAGGGTTTTCCACAAATGCCTGTCCTTCGCCTTTTTTTCTGCTCTTGCCCAGGTGAGCCCTCTATTGCTCAACATCCTTTCTGTTGTTCTTCTCCATGTCTCTTTTGGTCTACCCTTACTTCTGCTCCCCTGTGGTGTCCATCTTAGTGCTATTTTCGGTAGTGAGTTGTCAGTCATTCGGAGCACATGTCCCAACCATCGCCAGCGTCTTTCCTCAATAACTGTTGTCAGTGGTTTCATCTGCATTTCTGCTAATAAGATGTTATTTCTTATAGTGTTTGGCCAAAATATTTTTCTAATTCTTCGTAAACATTTAGTCTGGAAAGAATTCAACTTGTTTTCTATGGTTTTGGTGATTTTCCAGCATTCATTTCCATAGAGTAGTACACTTAGAACATTACTCTTAAATATCCTGATTTTCATATTTATGCTTAGTTTATTTGATTTCCATACATTCTGCAGCATTGCAAAAGCCTGGTTTGCTCTAGTAAGTCTGCTGTTGATGTCCTCTGTGCTGTCTCCATTTTCTACTACTCTGCTGCCAAGGTATACAAATTCGTTGACCTCCTCCACTAACTTGTTATCTACTCTGAGTACATTTCTATTGTTCACATTTTGCTTCATTAACTTTGTCTTTCCTACGTTGATCTTTAGTCCTATGTTGTTTGCATTCTGAGTTAGCTTGTTTATTTTATCTTGCATATCTTTGTGACTGCTTGATAATAGACAAATGTCGTCCGCAAAGTCAAGGTCCTCCAGCACTGTGTCAAGGGTCCATTGTAATCCTCTGCGTTTGTCTGATGTTGGCTCCTTCATTAACCAGTCTACTGCCAAGATAAATAATGTTGGTGATAGTACACATCCCTGTTTCACTCCTGTTTGTACCCTAAAGCTGCTGGAGGTATGTTCTCCACAAATAACTTTGCACTGAAAACCCTCGTATAGGGCTTTGATTACATTAACTATTTTATGGGGGAGGCCATGCCATCTTAGGATTTTCCACAGTGCATCTCTGTTAACACTGTCAAAGGCTTTCTCAAAATCTATGAATAATGCATATGTTGTACTATGCCACTCATTTGCCTGTTCTAATATTTGTCTAAGTACAAATATGTGGTCTATGCATGATCTTCCTTTCCTAAATCCTGCCTGCTCTTTCCGAAGTTTTTCCTCAAGTGTTGGTACAATTCTGTTGATGATTATTCTGCAAAATACTTAACTAGTGAGTGGCAGTAGGGTAATGCCTCTCCAGTTCCCGCAATCTCTGAGGTCACCCTTCTTTGGTAGTTTTACTATAAGACCAGTTTTCCACTCCTCTGGGGCTTTTTCTAAATCCCAAATTTGTTGTAATATCCGGCAAAGTTGTTTTGGCGTTTCTGTTTCTTCTGCTTTCAACATCTCAGCAGTCACTTCATCTTCACCTGGTGCCCTGTCTGATTTTAGCTTCTTTATCGCCTCCTTTACTTCATTTATTGTTATTGGTCCTGTATAGTTTTCCAGTCTGGTTTAGTGTTCTTACATTCCAGCTGCCTATTTGCATCTTATATCTACAGCATATACATTAGACATTTCTTCATCAGCAAAAAAATTTTTAAAAAAACCAGCGAGAAATGGTGAAAGAATAATATAAAGTATTGAATGTGCAGTGCCACAGTACCATCTGAGGTGACAATAAGTGTCAAGCTAGGAGATAAGAAATGCAAGCACAAAGTGACTCTCTGGTCCATGACAAATGGGTGTTGGTCGTCATGGGTTTCCACAACCACCTGTCCTTTGCTCTTTCTATAAAAATATGTGTTGGACTGTGCTCTGTCCCACTCTTTTAGTCTGTCAGGTATCTTGTTTCTGTGTCCCTCCAATTTTCCCGTTGTCCCCATCTGAAAACATGTCCTACAAATCTGGACTGTCGTGTTCTGAATTTTGCCATAAATTTCTACCTTTTGCCCAGCTTCATTTACAAACTATACATTTGTTTTCTTGCATGTCCACGATATTCTCGTCATTCTTCTTGAGAACCACATCTCTGCTGCTTCCAGTAGCATCCTTGTGCTCTTTGTTACTGTCCCTGCTTCACATCCATATAACATCATGGGTTCGACGTAACACTGAATGACTGGGCCTCTTAAATCAAGCCCATCAAAATGATACTCAGCTTCTGCAATAGCTGACACCCCCCTTACTTCCATACCATCATCTAAAATGATACTAGCAACTTACTTATGGACTACAAGCAAAATAACCAACAAAAAAAAAAAAAAATGTATCTAAAATTGTCAGAACTTACTAAATGATGTTGTGTTAGGCAGATGGTTGTCATGAACAAATGTAACTGTTATGTTTGATATGTGATACTTCTGGGCAGTCTCAGTTTCTCTCTCAAAGACATATTCAATGCTCCAACCCTTGAAGAATCTGAAGGTCAGAGTTTCACTCGTGTTTGATGAACATAAAGTAGTAACATCTGTTGCTTTATACAAATCAATGGGGACAGTTGCCTGCTTGTGCTAATTTAAGAACAAAAAACAAAAGCAGTTAAAACTCAAATCATTCTTTTTTCTTTCTCTACTACATTCAATTTCATGTGCTCAGACATCTAGACAAGAAGGGAGGGTTGATTCCATGAATCCCACAATCAGTAGGAATTCTTTATATGTGCCCTATAGTTTTTCATTCACATTCCTTTCCTAGGGCCAGTTAGGAGTTCTCAGAACTCTGTACAGAGAGGGAGAGAAAGAGAGCAGGTTTGTGAGATGTGTTCTAGAGTCTAGAGATTGTTGTGGCATTATACAGCTAAGTCTGAGCACCCATAAGCTTGCGTAGATGAGCTTGTAGTCTGCAATGTCATGTTAAAAGCCTGAAAACTGTGGTTTATCGTTTTGAATCATTCAACACGATGAAAATCATAGAAAAGACGATTACAATTCGATCACTATGAAAATCTAAAAACAAATAAGAGGGATACAGAAACAAAAAAAACTAGAACAAATCTGACCAAGTGGCACAGGGAAGGAAAAGCAACTGATCTGATATCACTGATATTATGAACGAAAGTTTTTTTTTTTTTCTAAAGTAATGCACATAAAGGCTTTAAGAAAATCTGAATGGGGAACAAACAATTTTTATAGCACAGAAGAAACATCACATCCTATTCAATGCATAACTAGATCTTTGTACGAAATACAACCTGCTCCACTACACTGCAATCACATTTAATTTCATAACAATAAAACTGTGATGTTCACATTTAGCAAATGCAACAAAGGTGAAGGCACTGCCCAATCTGACTATCAAGAGCTGATAAGAGCCATACAGCTGATCAAGATTCTACCCCACTTCCCTGCTGGTACCCCCCCCCCCCCCCAGTAATAGGCCTAGTCTGGCTAATGGGCTGGGGATCACAACAGTCCCCATGGTTGGGGATCACAACAGTCCCCATGGTGGTGGAACCTGCTAAGGAAGTACTGCACGCTCCTTGCTTTTTAGCTCCATAAACTGAAAAAAAAAAAAAAAGCTGCTATAACCTGCTCCTATGCCATCATGATTCTGTGCGGCAACATCTTCACAGCATCAGCTGCAAAAACACTAAATCACAGGAAGACTGAAGAATAATAATTATAATAATATTATTAATAATAAGAGTTATTAGCAGCATTTGCAGTATATGTGACAAATGTTTTTGTACATCTTAACTCTCTTTTGTTCTTCCAGTACATCTATACTTTATCTCCTCTCTCTAACTCTTCGTCCTGTATGTGTGTATAAGATTAAGGCTCACGCCGAAACATCACGACTTTGTACTCGTTAAATAATAAAGCTGTTCCTACTTTTTTCCTAGTTTATACATTCTGACATCACAGCTTTACTGCAGTGCTTTGTGTATAGTTGTACAGTTATACACTATTTATCGTGTGTTAATAAGAAGCAGATGCAACAGAAGAAAGAGGGAGAGAGAGAGAAACAAAAAAATTAAAAACCACATTTACAAGGTCTAGAACATACAGGGATGTGACTTGAGAAGCAAAAGGGCAACAGCACTAACAAGTCAAGAAACCACTGATAATAGAGACCCAAGCAGAATATCTGAACTTTTTAAAAATGCATGATATCTTTACATGCTGGTTAAAGCAAGATTTATTTCTTCCTCAGTATGTGCACTTTGTTACTTGCAAAAGAAAGTATTTTTTAAAAAAACCAGTGTCCTCACATGATGATACAGGAACTCACATACAGAAGCGCAACTGAGAAAAGACAAAAATGGAGCCTTTTAAATATATGACTCACTTGAATCCAAAGGATATCAGCAACATGAAATGAACATTGTACAATATTTTGACTATAACTGGATACACATCACTGGAGTTTCCAAAAATATAGCTCATCATTATCCACAATGTGCATATGGATACTATCCAACTGACATACCACAAATCTACAGCTGAAACAACTTGTCTTCTTTCTCAAACAGAAATATCCAACATATTGTACAGGGCAACACATCAAGAGGAAAAATAACTGCCAATATACAGTACTGTACCCAAAGACAAGAACCCACAGACAGATACTGTATGGGGTGGATCATAAGCTCCTTCCCTGATCAAGAAAAAAACCACACCTTAAAAATTATGCTAGACAAAAAAAAAAAAAATTTCATTTATGTTGTTTGGAGTGGCTTCACTGTTGTTCGGACACTCTCGTATCTGCTCAGCCACCATGCTCTTGTCACCATCCCAGATCAGGTGCCATGGCAGCACACCGCTCCTAATGCCACCAACAAATCTGTGGTAGATTTTTTCCTTATAATTCTGTCAGGGCAGCAGCTGTCCAGCCTACTTTTTTTTTTTTTTTTAGTAATTTTCATTTGCAAGAATTTTTAACATGTGACAATGTATACTGACTTAGTCTCACTGCCTGGGGGCTTGAGTATTTTTTCTGCTGGAGGATTCACAAAATATGCAATTTATGACAGGATTCAAGCCTGCAACCAAAGGTTGAATAGGAAACACAGCAAACACCCAACCCCAAGACCATATAACATCAGGCGTTATATAAAAGCCAGTTCTTAAGAGTTTCTCCTACTATGGAGGATATGCTGCAAGCACCAAACGGCACCGACAAAGGAGAAAGTCCGGCATGTTTTGTGCCACCAGTTACAGTTTAACAAAGCTTCAGAAATGAGTCAGCACACATTACCCCTCTGGTTCTTCTCTTTTTACAGAGGGTACACTAAGGAGAAGTGTGCAGCTCACCAGTTCCTGATAATGAAACTTGGAAGGCAAGGATAACTAAAACCATTCTAGATGACACACGGCAAGAAGTGTCATTTAGACACTCTTGAGCACATGATGAAGTGCACAAATAAAGTCAGAAAAAAAAAACTTTTTTGAGTTGAGGTAAAACATGCAAAGATGTCTGTACCTTGTATAGTTTTTGTCTAATAATGTTTGAAATCAGTGAAAGACTTTATGCTTGCCCTGTACATCCACACTAACCAGTTATTAATTAGACTTCAGTTGCAAACATACCGAAGTTGTGTTGTAGGTGATGCTCAGACTAAAGGATCCAGTCAAACGGAACCGGGTAATGTTGCCAGACTCACAGGTGAAATCTTGGGTGGTGTTTGGTTTTGGTGTAGTCACTGGCACTGCTGTAGTTGCAGGTGCTGCTGTGGTCATATCTTTATCACACTTTTCACCTAAAAATGGTATTAATACATTTTAAAAACACATCTTTTTTTTTCTCTCCATCCACTGTACATAAAGTATGATAATCTCCTAATGGAGCCACCTGAAGCAAAGCAGCAGTTCGACATACTGCATACTTTGGAGTCTTATCAAACCAGGCAAACGACAGCTTACAACATGACATCAACTAAGCCTTTTCATCTTCAAACTTGAGGATTAAAAAACTGACATTAATACAAAAGAAAACTGTCATAAACTTTGTCTTTATCTGAAAAATGGGAAACATTAAGCTTATTATGGAAACTCTCAAGCAAATGTGGCAAATTTTGAAATATCAAGCTGATGTGAGACATGCTTATGTAAAAATGACACAAAAGTTCAAATAAAAACACCACTAATGGGTTTAAAAACTTCCTGGTACAGGAGAATAGAGATTTCACATCTTCATTATTTATTTTCACTTAAAGTGATGAACAATAATATGATCACTCGTGTTTGATGTTCCCTCCTATAACAGACAAGCACCTGGGTGGCACACAGGTTAGTGCACTCATCCTTCACAAGCTCAGTTGTTCTAGTCCAGCCAGAGGCAGCTACATCACCCAGCTGTAGAAATAGGTACCTGGTTCCTTCTGGAGCAGGGAAGACAGCCTGACGTGGTGGTTCTGACCACCTCAACCTCTAGTGTGCAATCAGGTTGGGGAATTCACAGTCACTAAATTTATATTTCTAAATGCCTCAATGGTATGAAAAAAAAAACTATACCATACAGTTTTCTTTTTTTTTTCTCAATATAACAATCATCTCTTGTTATCTGGGGTGCATTTCACTATAAACCATGATTCACTGAGGTGTTGAATTCTGAACCAAAATGAAAGTCAACTACCATGGAAAATTGTAGAGGCAAACCTAAAATTGCACATTATGACTCTTTGGAATTATGTAATAAAGAAGACAGACAGAACTGTGAACTTGTACAAGTAGTGTTTGCTCAAAGTTCCCAGGCTGTATTTGCCAACTCTTAAACGTTCACTAATACTAACACTGATAGACTTTATATGAGTCACTTTTTGATAGTACAATGTTTAGCATCTACTGCATACAGAATGAGAACCTCAGTTTAAATGAATGCACTACTTTTGTGCTCAAAGGCCATAGATGAATCTCAAAAAGATAATTTTTCAAAGGCAACCTTCTTAAAACAAGAATGTCTTCATAAATAAAGTTAAATAAAAGTATAAAAATTTAGGATAATAAATGTTGTATTTAAGACCGCTCAACAACCCAGTCACCATACCAGGAACAAATTCCTTTCCCTTCAGAGACTGAATCTCAAAGTTGGCTATGGTGGCTGTTACGCTGATGTTAAATCCTGGAGTAGACCCGTTGAAACTGAGGTCACTCTTCGAATTGCACGTGTACGACACATTTTTACGAAAGTGGCCTAAAGGTGTAGTTTGGTACTCAACTTCACCTGAAAAAAAAATGTGCAGACAGGTTAACTGATGCTAGCATACAAAAATATGCCTCTCATTTGTTCCTTATCTGAAGAATAGGAAACATGGCTGGCAGAAGAGATAACTATGCTGCTAGGAAAGCTACGTTAGTGAGGCTGGCGTAAACCGTGTCTCAACTTTTCATGGTGAGCCAAGTAACAATTTGATGCACTCTTTCCTTCAGTCCAACGAATAGAAGAAGGATAAATGAATGTCACCATGTTTACTGTTGTAGTGGACATTAGCCAGAAGCTTGTTTCTTCAGTCAGCTCTGGGTCTTAAAATGTAAAGCTACTACTGTCATCACTTGGACTGACAAACCAATTGAAGTTAAGGCCCTATCACAATCACTCAAAATACTGTCAGTAAGCAAGTTTTCACAACAGGCTGACAAATGATCTTACATCTTTCCTGTGCCGCTAAACATCACATAGGGCCCGCATGGTAGTTCGACAAGATTTTCTGTCTTCTGTGAGCTTTTCAACCTAATCAAGGGATGTTATGCCCACTGAACTGGCCTCTCTTAACAACATCCTCTTTAGAGCTTCATGTGGTTGACCTCTTTTTCTCCGGCCTGTTGTGTTCCACTTGATAGCTTGTTTGGGATCCTCTGATTGTTTCTTCTCTTCACATGACCAACATATGTCCATCTTCTTTTTTTCTGATCACCCATGAGACAGGTTATTGTTTGCTCATCTGTGTTATCTCTGTGTTGTTCATGAATTCATTCCACTTTATATCGAGTATTTTCCTTAGGCATTTGTTTTCAAAAGAGTTTAATTTCTTGTCTATTACTTTAGTTATTTTCCAGCTTTCACATGCATAAATGAGTGTGGATATTATATGTGAATTGAATAATCTTAAATTGGTTTTTGTGCTTATAACTTTCGAATGCCATATGTTCTCAATAGTCTTGAAGGTCAATGCTGCTTTTGCAATTTGAATTCTAACTTCCTTTCTGGTGTCACCATCCTGGTCTATGTAGCTGCCAAGGTATGCAAAGATGTTGGGATAGAAATGACTCCCCTGTTGTAGTGGGGCCTCTTGAAAAGCCTAGTATTGCTGCTCAACTTGGAAGACATCTGCTTACCATCTTATGTCTTCATTTCTTCATGTGACATGTCCTTTCCAGAATGGCCAGCCCTCTCACTGCCTCCCTGAATGCAATACAGTCTTTCAACAAGTTGACTGGCATCTCACAATGACGTATTCAGACTTTCCGTGATGTCCTGAGTCCACCTGCAAGGAGGTCATCCTTTTTATCTTTTTGCCGGGCACTATGCCTTCTACTATCAACCTCTCCAAACCACTGCCTCTCTTGATGTGGCTAAAGTATCTCAGCTTTCTAATTTTGAAGGTGTTTATGAACCAGTTTTCTTCAGACCTAATCCCATCAATATCTCTTTATTTGATTTTCTTCCTATGCATGATACTGTAAGTGGCATTCTATAACATTTCATGTTAAATACCGTTATTCTCTCTTCTAATGATTTGTTAAGTGCCCATGTTTCACATCTGTATGTTGCCACTGGGAACATCACCTTATGCCTCCCAAAAGAAATAACAAACTCCTGTCACTACCAGCTACTATGACCACTAACACAAAGAATCATCTTCATCGCTCGCCATTCACTATATGCCCTGCCTGAAGGCACTTATGAACCAGTGCTTTTTTTTATATTGTGTGGTTCTTGATTTCTTTAATTACAATGGCTGCCTTTTTTTCCCCTGTGCCACTTGGTCAGATATTATTCTTCACCAGTAACAAGCAAAAATATAAAGCATCAGATACTGCTAGAGACAAAAACCAGACAGAAACACACCAGATACTGCTAGAGACAGACAGACACTGTTAGAGACAGACACCACTAAAGATAAACAGACACTAATAGAGACAAACAGACATTGTTACAGAGACAAACACTGCTAGAGACAAAAGAAGACATTTCCAATGACTGACACTGCCAGAGACTGACACTACTAAAGACAGACAGTGTTAGACAGAACAAAATGCCAGAGAAGACACCATCATAAAAAAAAAAAAAAACCAAAGTAAGGACATATCACCTGTCTGGTTGACTTCTGGGAAGACGGCATGTGGTGAAAACCAAGTAACTGGTTCAACACTCCACAACCCAGGCTCTGGAGCCTCAACGAACTGAAACCACACTTCCACCGACTGTGTCAGGTTCAGTTTTATCACAGTGCAGTTGCTTTCAAGCAGCTCCGCACTCTCAAAGCTTAAACTCACAGGCTTCTGGAAATAAGAAAACAGTCAATATTACACAGACTCTGACAGTGTACGTGCTAAAAATAAACAAAGCACATCAACTATCACAAAACTGACTTAACTGCTTCACAGATTTTGAATAAAACAGATAAGAAAAGGATTTTATCACACACAAGGACAAATAAAATAACAGAAATGCAGGAAAAATACAGCAAATAGCTTTGCAGTCATCAAACAGTTGATATTATATGTTGTTATTATGGATCCATGCATTTTTTTTCTTGCTTTTCAAGAAGTCAGCACATATATGGTACGTTCTTTACAGTCTATAAACATTACAGTCCACATGTATGTATGAACTTAAAAGAGGTGTGTGCAAGTGTGTGTGAGCTGCAAACCTCAAGGAAACCTCTTGTTTTGATACAACACAGACATCTTACACTAAAAGGCAGCTATAAAAATCAGCATTTTTACTTTTTCTTCCATTATTTTTGATGGGCTATTTGCTAACTTCTATGGCAATGTAGTTTTAATCATTAACAATCTACACAAGATCAAGTAAGATCAAATAAATTTACATGACTAAATAAACGTTTTAATTAAAAAAATATTTTGGCCAAACACCATAAGAAATAACATCTTATTGGCAGAAATGCAAATGAAACCACTGACAACAATTATTGAGGAAAGACGCTGGTGCTCCGAATGACTGACAACTCACTACCAAAAATAGCACTAAGGTGGACACCACAGGGGAGCAGAAGTAAGGGTAGACCAAAAGAGACATGGAGAAGAACAACAGAAAGGATGTTGAGCAATAGAGGGCTCACCTGGGCAAGAGCAGAAAAAAAGGCGAAAGACAGGCATT
The DNA here is from genome assembly GCA_009760885.1 of Achatina immaculata. Taxonomy (NCBI): domain Eukaryota; kingdom Metazoa; phylum Mollusca; class Gastropoda; order Stylommatophora; family Achatinidae; genus Lissachatina; species Lissachatina immaculata. The sequence goes on from CM019707.1 coordinate 17,240,960, forward strand.
TGTGGAAAACCCTTGCGGAAGCCCCATGTGCCCTGGGCACTTAAGGTTCAGAGAGAGAAATAAACGTTTTGTTTAAAACAAAAGTAGGAACAGCTTTAACAGCTAACAAGCACACAGCATTAATAAATACAAAAACATACAGGACAAATAAAAAGAACAAATATATCTATACTACAAGAGCTTAATATTGAAGAAGGCTGGCTAGTAAAGAGGATTAAAGAGAGAAAACTTAAATATTTTGGCCACATTAAACGTCATGATAATTTAGAGAAGGCCGTATTGGAAGGATACATAATGGGAAAAAGAAAAAGAGGAAGACCGAAACGAAGATGGCTGCAAGACATCGTTGATGATCTGGAAATGGATGCAGCAGCAGCAGGCCATCTTGCTCACAACCGAGAGGCCTACAGGAGTGCTGTTTGGGCGGCAAAGTTCCGCAAGGGACATGCAAAGGAATGAATGAACAGGACAAAGAAATAGGGAAAGATAAAATATAACCTCACATAAATGATATATAATAAATAAGAATGGAATAAAATAGATAAAGGGAAGGGGGGGGGGGGGGAAGAAGCACAGTTGTGACATGAAAAAAGCTGTCTCTGACAGTGTGTGTAGTGAAAAACAAAACAAGCTATCAAGTGGTACACAACAGGCAGAAGAAAAATAGGTCAACCACATGAAACTCTAAAGAGGACATTGTTAAGAGAGGCCAGTTTAGTAGGCATAAAATCCCTTGATGAGGTTGAAAAGCTTGCAGACAAGGGGGAAACTTGGCGAACTATTTTGCGAGCCCTACGTGATGTTTAAAAGCACGGGAAGATTATAAGAAGAAGAAATATATATATACACACACACACTGTAAAGGCCTGTACACTTAATAACAAGATTAACCTGCTGTACTTTTCAGTTACTGGTATTTAGTTAATTGCAATGTTTACTTATTTGTTTACTTATCTTTGTTTACTTATTCAGTGACAGTAGTTATTTATTTACATGGTTGTTTATCCTTTCATATTCGACTTGCTATGGATTCACTGAAACATAATCCCACCGTATGTCAAGATGCAAGTAAATGATCTCAGTTTACCACACGATAGAAGATTAAATTAGGGTGACCGCAGGACAGACCTAATATCTCAGTCCCACGCTTTGCCGTCTGGCCATCTAATTATGGGTTAGAACAGAGTTACTTTCACTTTTAAAGGTGATGTTCTCATTAAGACCTCTAGCCACCCAAATTTATGCTTGAAAAGTACATGGCACAGGAGGCAGGAGTCTATGTCAGTACCAGCTTGAACACTACAAAAACACAAACTTGACTTTCACACAATTTTGCAGTTTCCACAGCGACAGTAAATTTACTGCTATTAAAAAAAAATTTTGAAAAGCAGGACGGCTCTAATGTTGGTGGTCACAACGTCCGGTGTTGGTTACCAAGACCAATTTGCACACCTGAGCAGCTCAATGGACATTCTCCTTTCCTACGAAATTGGACGCGGTGGAAATTATCTGCCTGTTTATTTTAACTACTCTATATTCTCTGTGTGCCCACTTGCCTCGTCGTGATTCTGCTACAGTACTACCGAAATTATGCGATAAAAGACCAGATGAAACATCCGATCCGAAATTAATTTCTCAAACAGTAAAGGAAAAACATCTGGAAACTGCAGTTTCATTTTTCTTTTCGCGCGGCTCGAAACATTTTGTGCGTAGCATGATTTTTTTTTTCTGTGCCGGCCGTGCAAGCTTAGAGGGAACAGTGCCGTGGAGAAAGGGAATGTTAAGTATAACTGAATTTCAGATTCAAACTGTGTGGTTCCAGGATCCCATATTCCTGTATGTAGCAGTTCTTGACCACCATGTGGCTTCTGCCATCACAGGGACATTTTTAAAAAAAAATAGCTGTTACTAGAAAATCAGCTCTGTCTGTGTGGTTGGGGCCACTGAAATGATCACAAGCTGGGGGATGTCATAAAAATAAATCACCAAGCCTGGGAGCCATCATACCTGCTGTTTATCTATAAGCCCATGCACATGTTGAATGGTAAAATGCTTTATGATATCAGCATTACATTCCTGACAAATTCAAGAACAATCCTGTATCCTTCTTATAAATAGATTTCAGGACAGATGCCCCGGTGTGAAATTGTTATCAATTAGTGTATGATGGGACAGAAACCACTGTTTTCAATCAAATATGCAGAGGTGATATCATATAACCACCACTACCCCTTTGGTTCCAGGTTCTAGTCCTAGCAGTGGTATTTTTTTCTGGTACACACCAGAAAGGTCCCTGGGTCCACCCAACCTCTAAAAATGGTTACCTGAGAAATATGGGAAGGTAAATGCGGCCAGGCATGATACTGATCACATCACACTTTCATGTGCCGAAGGTCGTGGAAATAAGGGCATAACACGATATCCCCAATATGCCTTAATGGCATGGAAACGGGAATGATAATGCAACAATGGTACTATAAACTTACAGAAGTTTTCTCATGAAGTGTCAGATCCACTGTGCCATCCAGCGAAAGAAGCAAGCAAGTTGTATTCTGTTCCGTAACATTAAACGTCTTGGCATGAGCCACTGAAAAAAAAAAAAGGATAAAACATAACAATGCAAAATTGAACAATAGGTTGCAAAAAGCACTGCACTAAAGGTAAAACCTACCAGATATAATCTAAAAGCAAGCTGACTTCATGACAGATGTTACCCTAAGTTGTGAAGCACAATCTTGTTCTATAATCAGTATTACATGACATATTTCTACCAAGGCAGAAAGTCCAATATCCTCTCTGTCTTCTTCTGCCTTTCATATTCGACTTGCTATGGATTCACTGAAACATAATCGCACCGTATGTCAAGATGCAAGTAAATGATCTCAGTTTACCACACGATAGAAGATTAAATTAGGGTGACTGCAGGACAGACCTAATATCTCAGTCCCACGCTTTGCCGTCTGGCCATCTAATTATGGGTTAGAACAGAGTTACTTTCACTTTTAAAGGTGATGTTCTCATTAAGACCTCTAGCCACCCAAATTTATGCTTGAAAAGTACATGGCACAGGAGGCAGGAGTCTATGTCAGTACCAGCTTGAACACTACAAAAACACAAACTTGACTTTCACACAATTTTGCAGTTTCCACAGCGACAGTAAATTTACTGCTATTAAAAAAAAATTTTGAAAAGCAGGACGGCTCTAATGTTGGTGGTCACAACGTCCGGTGTTGGTAGACCAATTTGCACACCTGAGCAGCTCAATGGACATTCTCCTCTCCTACGAAATTGGACGCGGTGGAAATTAATCTGCCTGTTTATTTTAACTACTCTATATTCTCTGTGTGCCCACTTGCCTCGTCGTGATTCTGCTACAGTACTACCGAAATTATGCGATAAAAGACCAGATGAAACATCCGATCCGAAATTAATTTCTCAAACAGTAAAGGAAAAACATCTGGAAACTGCAGTTTCATTTTTCTTTTCGCGCGGCTCGAAACATTTTGTGCGTAGCATGATTTTTTTTTTCTGTGCCGGCCGTGCAAGCTTAGAGGGAACAGTGCCGTGGAGAAAGGGAATGTTAAGTATAACTGAATTTCAGATTCAAACTGTGTGGTTCCAGGATCCCATATTCCTGTATGTAGCAGTTCTTGACCACCATGTGGCTTCTGCCATCACAGGGACATTTAAAAAAAAAAATAGCTGTTACTAGAAAATCAGCTCTGTCTGTGTGGTTGGGGCCACTGAAATGATCACAAGCTGGGGGATGTCATAAAAATAAATCACCAAGCCTGGGAGCCATCATACCTGCTGTTTATCTATAAGCCCATGCACATGTTGAATGGTAAAATGCTTTATGATATCAGCATTACATTCCTGACAAATTCAAGAACAATCCTGTATCCTTCTTATAAATAGATTTCAGGACAGATGCCCCGGTGTGAAATTGTTATCAATTAGTGTATGATGGGACAGAAACCACTGTTTTCAATCAAATATGCAGAGGTGATATCATATAACCACCACTACCCCTTTGGTTCCAGGTTCTAGTCCTAGCAGTGGTATTTTTTTCTGGTACACACCAGAAAGGTCCCTGGGTCCACCCAACCTCTAAAAATGGTTACCTGAGAAATATGGGAAGGTAAATGCGGCCAGGCATGATACTGATCACATCACACTTTCATGTGCCGAAGGTCGTGGAAATAAGGGCATAACACGATATCCCCAATATGCCTTAATGGCATGGAAACAGGAATGATAATGCAACAATGGTACTATAAACTTACAGAAGTTTTCTCATGAAGTGTCAGATCCACTGTGCCATCCAGCGAAAGAAGCAAGCAAGTTGTATTCTGTTCCGTAACATTAAACGTCTTGGCATGAGCCACTGAAAAAAAAAAAAGGATAAAACATAACAATGCAAAATTGAACAATGGGTTGCAAAAAGCACTGCACTAAAGGTAAAACCTACCTGCTTATCAATAATGAATGCTGCTCTGTCAATGAACAGGAATTCTTTTTCCTTTCTGAAGGCTTCTTGATAATGGAGAAAATTACTTAAGTTCTAGCATTAACTGTAAGAACCATATAAGTCAACAGTTCTTGGTTCTTTTCAGGTTACAGCCCCTTCCTGAAATTAAGACCCTACACACATTTCTGGTATTTCAGCATCTACACTTGCTACTTGACCCTGCACATGGCACGGCCATGCTTTGCTGTTCTGCCAGGAGATCCCATGTGAACTTTTACTAAAAAAAAAGCGTACAAGGATAAATGCATAATACGCTCAACCTTCTGAACCTGCAGAGAATATTTCAGCAAAAAAAAAAAAAAAAATTACCATAACCAGCGTAAGTATTTGATGAAGAGGCTCTGAGAATAATTTGAGATTAAACAACTCTGTGACACTAAAATTCCAGAACAAAGTTCAGTTTACTCCAAAAGTGAGCACCAGAATACTATTCATTTATATCCACAGGACTTAGGCCACACAAATAACCGTAGTGGGTTTCTTTTACACTTGTCTAACTCATCAGATGCATCATGGAGATCCAGCTCTGACACTGGGGACATCCTGTCCTGTTCTTACATCACAAATCTGACTGTGACCAGCTTATTGGTGACCATAAAAAGCAGAGCTGAGCTCCTCATATCAAGCTGCTGCTGTAATATGCTTTTCAAGAAGCTCCATCACTTGCACTTGAAAGCAATATTACATATAGCATGACAGCTGAAGGTCAACTAAGAGAAGCTGCTATTGGCTCACTGAAACCACAGGAAGTCTACAAACACCCAACATATGCATGCAGGTATCTCTATACTTTGTTTAGTGACATAAGAATAACACTGATGATATGACATTCCAAACTGCTTCCATTATTACTTCTTGTGTTTATTTTTCTCACCATTAACTTAGAAACAGGTAAATATAGGGGGAGCCAGATGCATTATATGCCTTAAACCTAGCCTCAAACACAAGATATAAATGTGAATGGCTTTTTCTGACAGTTTTCACACATCTCATACAACCTCTTTGCTTTGTGTGTTTAAATTAACAAACAAAAACATGCGTGCATGTTTATTAATGTGCACTTTTAAAATTACATTTTTAAACAAATATGTGAATGTGTGTGCACAAACTTATATGTCAGTTTTCATAAGGGGCACCACATAAAGATCACCAGGTAAATTACACAAACAGAAACTGATAGCTGTTAGCACGGAAACCACCTTCTAGGGCATCTTTAATTTTTTTTTTTTTCAACTTTTTAAAAGCTAAAGTTTTTTTTTTTTAAAGCAACTTAAGAAAAGTCTTTAGTCCTTTCCTTTCTTCTCCTTCTTCTTCTATCTTCCTCAAACTGCAAGCTGGTGTTCTTTACAGTGAATGTGGTGAAGATGTGTCAAGAAACAGCATCATATCAGATTGGGAGCAGGTTACAGCAGCTGTATTTTCAGTCTCCACCATGGGGACTATGCCAATCCCTGCCCTGTTAGCCAGGCTGGACCTGTTTCTGGGAGCACCAACTGAGAGGTGGGAGGAGGTCTTGGTCAGCTATGGTTTGCCAACCCTGGCACTAGCAAGTCGTTTATGAGTCAGTGTCTTTGCTCCTAAAGGGTTTAGTTGCGAGCTAAACAAGAGTGAGGTAAAGAATTTGCCCGTCTACATCTATACTCCACAATTACAGTGACCAACAGTGAAGATAACAGACACAGTCAAACATGTCATTTAAAATACTGTTTGACTACAAATATCTCCTTTTCTTCTCCATTTTTTTTTAAAAGTTCAGATTATTTTCATGTTTCCCAAAATGAACTCATTTATTTACTGACACCCATCAGAGTTTACTCATTTTACTTTTTAGTACATTAAATGTAATAATGAAATGCAAATCCATTTTAAAAAAAAATATTTTTAAAGTCACATTCTTATCTTCATTTTTTTTTAGCCTTCCTTATGGTCTGATTATTATATGTAATTATTAACAGATAAACTGAATATAAAATCTCAAAAGCAGCCAGAATGAAACTTTTGACACAAAGGACTTGAAACAACACAGAATGGGAGCGCACACAAAACCAGTTTATCTAAGAAATCTTTGACAATGGGGCAGAAAAGCTAAAGCACTGTCATTCTTTTCTTGTTTGCCCGGACTTCTTCAGCTCCAACATCTACATGATTCTCACAGGTGGTTTACAACAGTGTTTCCTAAAGTGTGTGACACTGCCACCCTGAGAGGCACTGGGAAGATCCAATGGGGCAGGAAGGGGAAAGAGGAGGTGGCCTGGAAGGCAAAGGGGTGGCAGCCTAAAACAAAGTTTTGGAACCACAGTTTTTACAACAGTCAAGATACTCACAACCAACATCTTCATCTCAAATCTTCCCCAACAGTAATAATATCACAGCATTTTTTTTTCACATGACCTCTATTTTGGTACTGCTGATACAGACTACATGGATGAATATTTACATAAAAATATCATGCCACTTCACCCCACTCAAGGAGAAAAACATAAAGAAAGCACCAATTTTCCTCATCACACCTGGATCAGGTACACAATGTCTGAGAGATATAAATATATTTCATTGTGGGTTAGAGTGGCTAGCATTTAGTCCACGAGTACACTCAGCTAGCAGGCTCCTATGATGGCTGACATTTAGTCTATGGGTGGAACTAACAAGCTACAGTAACTTACATTTAGTCTATGAGTGGGAACTAACAAGCTATATTAGCTTACATTTAGTCTATGAGTGGGAACTAACAAGCTACAGTAGCTTAGACTATAAGTGGGAACCAACAAGCTACAGTAGCTTGCATTTAGTCTATGAGTGGGAACCAACAAGCTACAGTAGCTTACATTTAGTCTATGAGTTGGAACCAACAAGCTACAGTAGCTTACATTTAGTCTATGAGTGGGAACCAACAAGCTACAGCAGCTGACATTTAGTCTATGAGTAGGAACCAACAAGCTGGTTCCTACAGCAGCTGACATTTAGTCTATGAGTGGGAACCAACAAGCTGGTTCCTACAGCAGCTGACATTTAGTCTATGAGTGGGAACCAACAAGCTGGTTCCTACAGCAGCTGACATTTAGTCTATGAGTGGGAACCAACAAGCTGGTTCCTACAGCAGCTGACATTTAGTCTATGAGTGGACCTAACAAGCAGGCTTCTACAGCAGCTGACATTTAGTCTATGAGTGGGAACCAACAAGCTGGTTCCTACAGCAGCTGACATTTAGTCTATGAGTGGGAACCAACAAGCTGGTTCCTACAGCAGCTGACATTTAGTCTGTGGGTGGACTTTGTTCCTGTGCCTAAGAGAATTTATCTTCTGACTTAAAGCTCTTGAAACCTTCACACAGAGGCTCCTATAGAAGCTGACATTTAGTCTGTGAGCAAACCTAACAAGCAGGCTTCTACAGTAGCTGACATATAGTCTATGAGTGGACCTAACAAGCAGGCTCCTACAGTAGTTGATATGAATAGATCTAACAAGCAGCTTCTTGATAAGTACTACCTCCATGGGGAGCCATGTCAAGCCCTTCCACATGGCCCAGGCAGGAGATCCACAACAGTCTGTAGAAGCACCATGAAAAGGTGGGAAAATGTCTTCAGCATTTTCGAAAACTTTCCTGACTTGCATTCCACATTACAAGTTACTCTACATTACACTATAAAGTTCCCAATCTTTCCTTCACTAGTCAATCCCCCCAAAAAACTTAACAAACTGTTCAATGTTGTATGTTCCTATATAATATTCAGTATGCAGGACAAGATTACAATCGGTCTTTCCAACCTTGGCTGAAGAATTTACTTCCTGTTTTTCACTCAGTAGTTTTCAACATACTTGTTGACAGGCCTGTATCCTTATAGATTTCAGGACAGATGCATGTAGTCTTCAGACCCTGTGTGAAATTGTTATGGACTAGTGAATGATGGGACAGAAACCACTGCCTTCAGCCAGATAAGCAGTGCTGATATCATACAACCACCAGCACCCCTTTGGTTCCAGAGTCTAGTCCCAGCAGTTGGGATTTTTCTCTGGTACACACCAAAAAAGGTACTGGGGCCAACCAAGACTCTAAAAGTGGCTACCAGAGAAATATGGGATGAATGTGGCCAGGCATGATACTGACCAGATCACACTTTCAGTGTTCCTATTTAAAACATCTCTCCATACCCATAACATAACAGCATATCTCACTTACTTGTCCAAACAATATGGCTATGAGCAGCAGTTTCTAATATTAATACTGGGCTTCAATCCAAAGAGACAAAATGATCATAGTCTTGTTTAAGACATGTTATAAGAGGTGAATGAAGAAGATTCTTGTCCTAACCAAGTGAGACCTTATACATCATCCCAGATCTCAGGAATGTAGACAATGATCATGTTAACCAGTGAACTACCAATTAAAAAAGGGAAAACTAACACTTTTGGAGGCCATTGGTTACCATAACTGGTTTGTAATATCAAAAAAACAAAAACAAAAAAACCTAGTAAAAAGAAACCAGTAAAACTGGCTGAATGATAAGTACTGATGTGCTCAACTTGCAAGGAGGAGAATTGAGAATCACCACGTTTTGATTTTCAGCATGTATACATTTTGCAAAGATTAAATCTTGTTGCTAATCTTACTTCCTTCCCACAGGGCTCACATACTTCTTTGCCAAGTTTTCCTGTTCTCATTGAGTCTTTCAACTTCATCAAGGGATGTTATGCCCACTAAACTGGCTTCTCTTAACAATGTCCTCTTTAGAGTTTCACATGGTCAACCTCTTTTTCTTTGGCCTGTTGTGCTCCACTTAATAGCTTGTCTTGGTCTTCTCTGATTATTTCTTCTCATCACATGACCTACATATGTCCATCTTCTTTTTCTGATCACCCATGAGACAGGTTGTTGTTTGCTCATCTGTCTTATCTCTACATTGTTCTTGAATTTGTTCCACTTTATATCAAGTGTTTTCCTTAGGCATTTGTTTTCAAAAGAGTCTATTTCTTTAGTTGATTTTCAGCTTTCACATGCATAAATGAGGATGGATATCACATTTGAATATCTTAATTTGGTTTTTGTGCTTATAACTTTTGAATTCCATATGTTCTCAAGATTCTTGAAGGACAATGCTGCTTTTGCAATTCAAATTCTAACTTCCTTCCTGGTGTCACCATCCTGGTTTATGTTGCAAATAAGGTTAGAACAAAAAACTCACACAAACTTTCTGCTCATATCTGCAAAATGTGTTTTACTCCAAGATACCACTTTCTGTAGGTAGATCTTGCACACCTAGGCAAATCAATGCACATGGTGACATTTGGGCAAAGTCTAAATAATACTAAAAGCAGCATATCTGTACCTCAACCCATGATTTTACATTACAGAGTAACTTCATTTCAGTTTTGTTTTTTGTCTACTAAAATCTCTCTCAACAATTTATTCTGTGAGGGCATGGAAATGAACTCAGGAATAATTTTACACTATACTGTTTAGACTGACACTGCCAGTGTTTGGTGATATTTGTGTATGGTATGCTTCTAACATAACATTTTCATACTCTTTATTTTGTATTCAGTTATCTTTTATATGATATGTTTGGGGACATGAAATATTCCATATAATCCTCACCCACTTTGTGCTGAAAATTTCAGAAAAAAATTAATTCCTGCACAGATAGAAGATAATTCAGATAGTAAAAGCTAAAACAAAAAAAAAGGGTACTAAATGCTGTACTGAGAAAATCGGTCATTTCAGAAAGTACTTCATGCAAGATGAAGGACAGATACAACTGTACTGGTTTCAAAAACTCCTCATAAATCACTGCGTAGATCAAGCTTTCAACCAAACTGTAACATTCAGCCACACAGTTCCAGTTCCTAGAGTGTCACATGCCATTCGACATGACCAAATGTATGCAGAGAACAAAAGCCAATGTGTACTCTTAAAACTAGGCATCAACTCAGCATTGATTTGAAAGACAGACTAGCTCAACGGTACTTGTCAAAAGTATATAAGATAAACAGCAAACATTTAACTAGAGATTTGCATGAACTGCAAAAGATTAGCTTGCTTTGAAAACAACAATGAATACCTTTCTTTCTAGATGTTAACAATATGCTTAAAATAGGCTTGCAATTCATTATCATAACAACCTACAGCAGTAAAAATTTTTTTAGCCCTTGTGGTTATCTGGCTCCTTCACCACTTCCTGTTTGAAGAGCACTGCAAGCCACTCATGTGACAACGAGTCATGTCATCCCTTCATCATGCGCAAATGACTGAGTACAAAATTTCAAGTCTGCAGGTTGTTTCTAAAAATGATTTACAGCTATTTAAGAGGTCTGCATAGTGGCTTTCAGTACGTAGCTAATCATTTTATTTATTCTTCTTCTTCTGCTTTCCGAGCCATTAAGGCTCACTGCTGCAGATAAAGTTCGCCTCCATTCCCCTTTATTCCTAATCTTCTCTCTCCAGTTGGTGACATCAATTTCTTTTATATCCTCTTCTATGCTGTCTTTCCATCTCTGTCTTGGTCTACCCCTTCGTCTTATTTCTTCTCATCACATGACCTACATATGTCCATCTTCTTTTTCTGATCACCCATGAGACAGGTTGTTGTTTGCTCATCTGTCTTATCTCTACATTGTTCTTGAATTTGTTCCACTTTATATCAAGTATTTTCCTTAGGCATTTGTTTTCAAAAGAGTCTATTTCTTTAGTTGATTTTCAGCTTTCACATGCATAAATGAGGATGGATATCACATTTGAATATCTTAATTTGGTTTTTGTGCTTATAACTTTTGAATTCCATATGTTCTCAAGATTCTTGAAGGACAATGCTGCTTTTGCAATTCAAATTCTAACTTCCTTCCTGGTGTCACCATCCTGGTTTATGTTGCAAATAAGGTTAGAACAAAAAACTCACACAAACTTTCTGCTCATATCTGCAAAATGTGTTTTACTCCAAGATACCACTTTCTGTAGGTAGATCTTGCACACCTAGGCAAATCAATGCACATGGTGACATTTGGGCAAAGTCTAAATAATACTAAAAGCAGCATATCTGTACCTCAACCCATGATTTTACATTACAGAGTAACTTCATTTCAGTTTTGTTTTTTGTCTACTAAAATCTCTCTCAACAATTTATTCTGTGAGGGCATGGAAATGAACTCAGGAATAATTTTACACTATACTGTTTAGACTGACACTGCCAGTGTTTGGTGATATTTGTGTATGGTATGCTTCTAACATAACATTTTCATACTCTTTATTTTGTATTCAGTTATCTTTTATATGATATGTTTGGGGACATGAAATATTCCATATAATCCTCACCCACTTTGTGCTGAAAATTTCAGAAAAAAATTAATTCCTGCACAGATAGAAGATAATTCAGATAGTAAAAGCTAAAACAAAAAAAAAGGGTACTAAATGCTGTACTGAGAAAATCGGTCATTTCAGAAAGTACTTCATGCAAGATGAAGGACAGATACAACTGTACTGGTTTCAAAAACTCCTCATAAATCACTGCGTAGATCAAGCTTTCAACCAAACTGTAACATTCAGCCACACAGTTCCAGTTCCTAGAGTGTCACATGCCATTCGACATGACCAAATGTATGCAGAGAACAAAAGCCAATGTGTACTCTTAAAACTAGGCATCAACTCAGCATTGATTTGAAAGACAGACTAGCTCAACGGTACTTGTCAAAAGTATATAAGATAAACAGCAAACATTTAACTAGAGATTTGCATGAACTGCAAAAGATTAGCTTGCTTTGAAAACAACAATGAATACCTTTCTTTCTAGATGTTAACAATATGCTTAAAATAGGCTTGCAATTCATTATCATAACAACCTACAGCAGTAAAAATTTTTTTAGCCCTTGTGGTTATCTGGCTCCTTCACCACTTCCTGTTTGAAGAGCACTGCAAGCCACTCATGTGACAACGAGTCATGTCATCCCTTCATCATGCACAAATGACTGAGTACAAAATTTCAAGTCTGCAGGTTGTTTCTAAAAATGATTTACAGCTATTTAAGAGGTCTGCATAGTGGCTTTCAGTACGTAGCTAATCATTTTATTTATTCTTCTTCTTCTGCTTTCCGAGCCATTAAGGCTCACTGCTGCAGATAAAGTTCGCCTCCATTCCCCTTTATTCCTAATCTTCTCTCTCCAGTTGGTGACATCAATTTCTTTTATATCCTCTTCTATGCTGTCTTTCCATCTCTGTCTTGGTCTACCCCTTGGTCTTGTTTCCCCTCATCTCTTGTGCATACATCATTTTCATTTGTCTGTTCTCTTCCATTCTTTCTACATGCCCCAGCCAATGTAGTCTGTTCAGTTTCAAGACATTTATAATTCATTGAGATTTAAATAAGCTGCTCATTTCAGTGTTCTTTCCAGCTCTCCATTCTCCACTGTTGGTATCCTTTATCGGCTCAAAGATTCTTCTTAGGATCTTGTTCTCAAAGATCTGTAATTGTTTTTCATCTTTCTTTGTTGTACTCCATGTTTCTGATCCATACACGAGAGCTGTCTTATTACAGTTTTGTAGATTGTTATTTTGGAGTTTTGGGACAGGATTTTGGATTTTAACAGTATATTTTATTTTTATTTTATTTCTATCTTCATTTATTCACAATTCTTAACCCCTTGTGTTACTGCCCTAGTAATTAGCATTCACATCCCTCTTATTTCTGCACTCATTCTGATTTTGAATTATATTTGTGGTTATGTTATCCAGTATCCATCTATTACATTTCCTTTATTTTACTTTCTTGTTCTTCATTTTTTTCTAACTCATTTTTTTTTCATTTCTTAAAACTGAGGTCTCAGCACACACACCATTTTAGGTCTTCATTTTACAGCATTGTTTTTTCAGCTTCTTATACCGAGTTGTTTAGACTGACACTGCCAGTGTTTGGTGATATTTGTGTATGGTATGCTTCTAACATAACATTTTCATACTCTTTATTTTGTATTCAGTTATCTTTTATATGATATGTTTGGGGACATGAAATATTCCATATAATCCTCACCCACTTTGTGCTGAAAATTTCAGAAAAAAATTAATTCCTGCACAGATAGAAGATAATTCAGATAGTAAAAGCTAAAACAAAAAAAAGGGTACTAAATGCTGTACTGAGAAAATCGGTCATTTCAGAAAGTACTTCATGCAAGATGAAGGACAGATACAACTGTACTGGTTTCAAAAACTCCTCATAAATCACTGCGTAGATCAAGCTTTCAACCAAACTGTAACATTCAGCCACACAGTTCCAGTTCCTAGAGTGTCACATGCCATTCGACATGACCAAATGTATGCAGAGAACAAAAGCCAATGTGTACTCTTAAAACTAGGCATCAACTCAGCATTGATTTGAAAGACAGACTAGCTCAACGGTACTTGTCAAAAGTATATAAGATAAACAGCAAACATTTAACTAGAGATTTGCATGAACTGCAAAAGATTAGCTTGCTTTGAAAACAACAATGAATACCTTTCTTTCTAGATGTTAACAATATGCTTAAAATAGGCTTGCAATTCATTATCATAACAACCTACAGCAGTAAAAATTTTTTTAGCCCTTGTGGTTATCTGGCTCCTTCACCACTTCCTGTTTGAAGAGCACTGCAAGCCACTCATGTGACAACGAGTCATGTCATCCCTTCATCATGCACAAATGACTGAGTACAAAATTTCAAGTCTGCAGGTTGTTTCTAAAAATGATTTACAGCTATTTAAGAGGTCTGCATAGTGGCTTTCAGTACGTAGCTAATCATTTTATTTATTCTTCTTCTTCTGCTTTCCGAGCCATTAAGGCTCACTGCTGCAGATAAAGTTCGCCTCCATTCCCCTTTATTCCTAATCTTCTCTCTCCAGTTGGTGACATCAATTTCTTTTATATCCTCTTCTATGCTGTCTTTCCATCTCTGTCTTGGTCTACCCCTTGGTCTTGTTTCCCCTCATCTCTTGTGCATACATCATTTTCATTTGTCTGTTCTCTTCCATTCTTTCTACATGCCCCAGCCAATGTAGTCTGTTCAGTTTCAAGACATTTATAATTCATTGAGATTTAAATAAGCTGCTCATTTCAGTGTTCTTTCCAGCTCTCCATTCTCCACTGTTGGTATCCTTTATCGGCTCAAAGATTCTTCTTAGGATCTTGTTCTCAAAGATCTGTAATTGTTTTTCATCTTTCTTTGTTGTACTCCATGTTTCTGATCCATACACGAGAGCTGTCTTATTACAGTTTTGTAGATTGTTATTTTGGAGTTTTGGGACAGGATTTTGGATTTTAACAGTATATTTTATTTTTATTTTATTTCTATCTTCATTTATTCACAATTCTTAACCCCTTGTGTTACTGCCCTAGTAATTAGCATTCACATCCCTCTTATTTCTGCACTCATTCTGATTTTGAATTATATTTGTGGTTATGTTATCCAGTATCCATCTATTACATTTCCTTTATTTTACTTTCTTGTTCTTCATTTTTTTCTAACTCATTTTTTTTTCATTTCTTAAAACTGAGGTCTCAGCACACACACCATTTTAGGTCTTCATTTTACAGCATTGTTTTTTCAGCTTCTTATACCGAGTTGTTTATTCTTGCCATATCAGTTTCTCATCCAGTTGTGCTTATTAACTTCAGCTTCTTATACAGAGTTGTTTATTATTGCCATATCAGTTTCTCATCCAGCTGTGCTTATTAACTTCAGCTTCTTATATAGAGTTGTTTATACTTGCCATATCAGTTTCTCATCCAGTTGTGCTTATTAACTTCAGCTTCTTATACAGAGTTGTTTATTCTTGCCATATCAGTTTCTCATCCAGTTGTGCTTATTAACTTCAGCCTCTTATACAGAGTTGTTTATTCTTGCCATATCAGTTTCTCATCCAGTTGTGCTTATTAACTTCAGCTTCTTATACAGAGTCGTTTATTCTTGCCATATCAGTTTCTCATCCAGTTGTGCTTATTAACTTCAGCTTCTTCTTCTTTCCTTCCTGCTTACAGTTCATGAAACACCACATACTGGGAGTTAACATTCTGTTATCATGAAACACCACATACTGGGAGTTAACATTCTGTTATCATGAACACCACATACTGGGAGTTAACATTCTGTTATCATGAACATCACATACTGGGAGTTAGCATTCTGTTATCATGAACACCACATACTGGGAGTTAACATTCTGTTATCATGAACATCACATACTGGGAGTTAACATTCTGTTATCATGAACACCACATACTAGGAGTTAACATTCTGTCATCATGAACACCACATACTGGGAGTTAACATTCTGTCATCATGAACACCACATACTGGGAGTTAACATTCTGTTATCATGAACATCACATACTGGGAGTTAACATTCTGTTATCATGAACACCACATACTGGGAGTTAACATTCTGTTATCATGAACGCCACATATTGGGATTTAACATTCTGTTATCATGAACCTTAGTCCTCATATTAGTGCCATATTTCTTTCTGCTTGTAATTTCATGGTTCCAGACATTATAATCTTCTATATTGTTTATATAATGTCTGTTTCATTCCATAAATAATTTTAGTCAAATCCTTTATTATATATCTTCATTCTCTATACTTTAATCAAGTATATTCCCTTTATACTTCCACCAAGAATCTTCCATTTCCACACAACACGTCCTTTTTTTCCATTTAAATTTTCCATTCTTATTTATTACATATCATACATGTGAATTTATATTTTCTCTTGTATTCCTTCCTTCAGGATGTTTTTATATGATTAAGCTGTGTAAACCAAAACAACTGCTCATTAGATGACAAAGCTGTTTCTCCTTTCTATTTTAAACAGTCTTAATATTATGTTACCACAGCCTTTGCTGCAGTGACTTTGTGCGTATTTATATTTTTGGTTTTATACAATTATACCCACAAACTATTTGCATGGTCAATATTGTCCTCATCTTGCCTGATATAGTGTTCTCCATTTTTCTACATCCTTCTGTCTGCCTCAAGTTACCATTGTTTTCACATGTCCTTCACCCGACTCTGAGTGTTTATTTTCTTCAGGATTATCTCAAACTACTTCTGGGAAATTTCATGCTTCATGACAAATAATCATCAGAAGAACGGGAAATAAAATGTAGTATTTCCTGATAACCTGTTATCTTACAAGAAATTAGGATGTCCTAGACAAACAAGAATCTGCTAACACTACATGTTGTATAATATCCAGTGCCCCCCCCCACTTTCAATTTCTCTGGACCTGTATGATTCAGTGTTGTTCTTTTGGAGTGTTGTTTTCTGTTTCCTCCTACAATTTGGTTTTCAGTATTTTATCAGACCTTTGAAAATCTTCACATTACTTTGGCTGCACATGTGTAGTATTAACAACCTTCGGTATGCTGACGACACAGTACTGATAGCTAAGAACCAACAAGACCTGCAAAATCTCTTGGATAAAGTCACCAAAGAAAGTGAACAGAAAGGCCTTACTTTGAACATCAAAAAGACAGAGACTAGGGTTATATATAAGAAACAGAATCCACCAACATGCAGTATAAAATTAAACAGAACTATTTTAAAGCAGGTGCAGAAATTCAAATACCTTGGAGCAGTAATAACTTCAGATGGGAAATGCAGAACAGAAATTAGGAACAGAATAGGCCAAGCAAAGACTGCATTTCAGAGAATGAGAAACATATCAGCCAACACTTCCTTATCAATGAATGTTAGAAAACAAGTCCTAAAATGCTATATTGAACCTATCTTGTTATATGGAAGTGAATCATGGACAACAGGCAAGTCTGCACAAAAATTACTGGAAGCAGCAGAAATGTTTATTAGAAGAATGTTGCAAATCTCCTGGACAGCAAAAATAACTAATGAAGAATGTATGAGAAGAGCTGGAGAGACAAAAAAAACCTTGTCAAAAAGATAAGAGAGAAACAATGTACTTTCACAGGACATGCAATGAGAAGAGGGGGCATTGAAAATATTATAACAACAGGAAAAACAGAAGGAAGAAGATCAAGAGGAAGACCAAGAGAAATGATACTGGGCAGTCTGATGGGATAGTGTTGAGAGGAGATCACTAACTGAGCTGATGGCCTGCATGAAGGATCGTGTACTCTGGAGAAGCATAATGGCCAACGCCAGTCGGCACGGCACCTGATGATGATGATGATACAAGTGTATTATTTTCTTCATTATTTCTTTCTTTCTCTCTCTCCCACTCTCTATTTTTAGCTATTCTAGTATTTCTTTATTTGCCGATATATATCCGGGATATATATATATACTTCTGTATATCTGGAGTCCTACCATCTCTTCCCCTACTTTTTCTTGTTTAATGTCTGTATTTCCACACCATGGAGTAGTACTGGGTATACGTAACATCTGAAAACTGAAATTCAGTTACTGTGCCGTTTGAATATAAGGAGCTGCCTCTTCCTTTTGAAAGTTCATTTTTCAAAAAATTTTGAAAGAAGTAAACTGTCCTTCATTGCCACTTCACTTTTTTTCTATCATTTGTTATCACATGTCCAAGATAACAGTTTACTTCTTTCAAAATTTTTTTCCACGTTGAACAGTTTCATTTAGAAATTTGATTAGTATGATAACCGAAGTTGGTATCTGAGAAAATATAATGCACTATGCATCCTGCTGTACAGTATCTGACCCCTGAGAAACAACTACACATCTCTAAAAGTTGATCAATTTCTTGATTAAATTACTCTAAATTCTGGCCTTGTACAAATATTACTTGATTTTCAAGTGCCTCTTGGGCAGCTTTCTGATTGTCCTCACTGTTTCTCCTACACACCGGCTCTCTAAACAAGCTCAAAGAATGGGAGTCTCAACAAATCTGAAGAGAAGGAATAACAAGAAAATGGTCCCAAAAGTCAAGCTAAGACTGTGATGTGGAATGTCACATCAAAAAAAGTTAAAAGACCAAACTGTGAATATATCAAGAAGTGAAGGAACAGAGAAGAGCTATCACAATTTATATTCACTATAAATGATTACGGTTAAAACAAAAAAAATAGAAAAAAAAACAACAGAAGAAAACTCTTTCTTATCCATTCTGAAAAGGTGAAGATATCTATTTGAAAGCCAGTTTATTTACAACTGATTTTGGCTATTTATTTTTTGACTAGTCATTTTTTTTTCATCTTTCTTGTTTTTCTGGTTGGCAAATTCATGAAAAATATTTTAAATTTATTTAAACAAGTGGATGACTAACTTGGAACACTATATATTCAGGCATGAGACTCAGTCACAAAGAGCAAAATTACACAACTCTGAAGAAGTGTACTCACTACAGCAAGATTTATAGTCCTTCTAACACGGTATGCAGGTTTATCTATTCTTTTACCCTTGAATTTCTTTTCTTTTCTTTCTTTTTTTTTTTTCAATAATGACCTACCTGCCAGAGAAATAAAAAAAAATCTGGCTCACAATAAAATCTGGACTAAGAAACTTCTGACAAATGACCAGAAATGATTAAAGCTGACACTGGTTTTTCAAATCTAGAAAACCCATAGTGTGGCATAAATGTGCTACATCTCTGGACTGTTTTTTTTTTAAATCTAGAAAACCCAAAGTGTGGAATAAATGTGCTACATCTCTGGACTATTTTCCTTCACATCTGGACTGTTTTTTAAAATCTAGAAAACCCAAAGTGTGGCATAAATGTGCTACATCTCTGGACTGTTTTCCTTCACAGGCAATAAAAACACACACCAGCACTGACGATCAACAAACTAGGTTAAAAGGGTTTTTTTTTTGGGGGGGGGGGAAGCCCTAATTATACAGCACATGGGAAATCTATATGCTCTGTTATGTTAATTAGATTTCTTACGTGTTATTTACCACTATATCATTCTACTGTTTTCTATGATGAAGAACGGGCTGCCATGTGAGTATTCTTTTCTTCTCCCCCCCCCCTCTGAACCTATACCTAACATTCTTAACTCAGGGGATTTGCTGTTCTTTCTCAGATACCATTTCCTGCATCTCCTGGGTCAAATCTTTCAAAACTGTCCATGACTGGGTCCACTGAGATAAGAGACAAATGTGAGCAATGCACAAGGGAATCACACTTCATCACTGATTGATGAAATCTGCTATATCCCTGCCTGCACTACTATATGGTTCCTTTACAGTATATGTAATCATGTGAAGTAATCACGTGAAGCAATCATGTGTTCTTGTGAACTATCACAGGAGGTTTTTCCAGAAGAAAAGAGAATCACTTGAGATTAGCATACATAACTACGAGGGTCATACCAAAAGTCGTGAGCAAAAATTTTTTAAAAATCAAAATTAATAGATAGAGAAAATATAAATGTACCGCCTTATCTGTGACCATTTCTTTACTTTTCAACATAATCTCCATTTCTCTGCACACATTTTCCCCATCACTCTGTAAGTTTGAAAATACCCTCCCGGTAGAATTCTCTCCTGTCTACAAAACAGAACTTCAGCACCGGCCATTTTGTTTATGTTCCATGTGGTCATGTGACACATGATGTATCATGTGACCTTCACATGAAGTGCAAAGGATGTAGATTAAGGTGATACATTTATATTTTCTCTATCTATAAGTTCTGATTTTGTAAAAATTGTTGATCATGACTTTCGGTATGACTCATATGTGAACTAGGGTAGAGAATGAGTTCCCCCTTACCACTCATGCTTCCAATACTGTGAGACTGAAGTATGGCTGGCCATATTTGTGGTAAATGGGTTAAAAGGGGTAAAATGTGAAGTTAAGAAAAAAGTGATATCCTATATTGATGGTATAAAGAGTGAGTCCCTGGTTTAACAGTGTAAAGGGTGAGGATATGAACAAGTTGTACCCTGGGTTAACAGCGTAAAAGGTGAGGATATGAACAAGTTGTACCCTAGGTTAACAGTGTAAAGGGTGAGGATATGAACAAGTGGTACCCTGGGTTAACAGTGTAAAGGGTGAGGATATGAACAAGTTGTACCCTGGGTTAACAGTGTAAAAGGTGAGGATATGAACAAGCTGTACCCTAGGTTAACAGTGTAAAGGGTGAGGATATGAACAAGTTGTACCCTGGTTTTACAGTGTAAAGGGTGAGGTTAGGAACAAGTTGTACCCTGTGTTAACAGTGTAAAGGGTAAGATCGAAAACAAGTAGTATCCTGGGTTAAAAGTGTAAAGGATAAGGTTATGAACAGGTAGTGTCTTGAGTTAATAGAGTAAAGAGTGGGAAAAAGAAGCACTCTAGGTTAACAGTCTTGAGACTTTTGTTAGTACCAGTGGTACCTTGGGTTAACAGTCTTGAGACTTTTGTTAGTACCCAGTGGTACCTTGGCTTAACAGTCTTGAGACTTTTGTCAGTACCCAGTGGTACCTTGGGTTAACAGTCTTGAGACTTTTGTCAGTACCCAGTGGTACCTTGGGTTAACAGTCTTGAGACTTTTGTCAGTACCCAGTGGTACCTTGGGTTAACAGTCTTGGAACTTTTGTCAGTACCCAGTGGTATCTTGGGTTAACAGTCTTAAGACTTTTGTCAGTACCCAGTGGTATCTTGGGTTAACAGGATGTAGGCTCTGATCAGTACCCAGTGGTATCTTGGGTTAACAGGATTTAGGCTTTGATTAGGACCCAGTGGTACCTTAGGTTAACAGGATTTAGGCTTTGATCAGGACCCAGTGGTATATTGGGTTAACAGGATTTAGGCTTTGATTAGGACCCAGTGATATCCTGGGTTAACAGGATTTAGGCTTTGATTAGGACCCAGTGGTACCTTAGGTTAACAGGATTTAGGCTTTGATCAGGACCCAGTGGTATATTGGGTTAACAGGATTTAGGCTTTGATTAGGACCCAGTGATATCCTGGGTTAACAAGGATGAGGCTTAACTAAGGAAAAAAAAAAAACCAAAACTGGTACATTGGATTAACAAAGTTGTGACCTAGGTCTGGCAACTTGCATTTATATGGTTGAGCCTTAAGTGAGATACCCTGGAATAATAGGACTGAGGCTCAAACCAGGAATAATTGGTACCCTTGGTTAATAGTGTTGGGGCTTAGGCCAGGCAGCCTGGATTAACAGTTCTGAGACTAGAATCAGGAACAACTGGTACCCTAGATTAATAGGACTGGTGGCTTAGGCCTGGAATAACTCACACCATGGCACAGAATAATGGATAAGTTGAGACCAAATTCAACAACTGGACAATGAATAAAACATATAAACTCACCAGCAGCCAATACTAGCGTCAGTATGAAGTATTTCATCATGAATTCTGTTGCAGAATGTGAAAAAAAAATGAAGATGCAGGTATAAATACACAATACTGTATCAGCGTATCAACTGTCAACAAATTGGGAAATCTGAAAGAAAAAAAAAATAATAAAAATAATCTAAATCTTAGAACACTAGAGGGTACTGCTCATTTGAAAACAAGATACCACAGACATTCTGAAAACAAATTTTTTTTTTCATTGAATACCCAGTCACATGTGACTGCTGGTTTAAAATTCTGTTAATTAATGGCTACATATGACCTTATCTGTGCAAGAAATAACTGCCTCTGTGAAACCAGGACGTCTGAGTTTTCTAGGTTATGTGGCAGGTGTACATTTAAATGATTTCACATAACAAATTATGAAATACAACAGGCAATACTCATTCACCTCTTTAAACATGTACAGAGTGGTATATAGGTCATTGGACACAGTGTGTATGTGAAAGCAAAGGCTGAGATGTGCAGGTAGGCAAATTTCATTGTTTGTAATGCAGTTTACTTCCAAAGTGATGTGTGCTCCCACTGTGCTCCACAATATGCATGATGTCTGAAGACTGTCCTGTATATGTTGTTCACATAACTGTCCTGTACATGTTGTTCAAATGTTTAAAGATTTTTTTTGTATTAAAATTCCTGTTTTGGCCTTTTTTTTTTTTTTTATGAACTAAGAGCCACCTTTATACATGTTTAAAGTTTGTTATGAATGAGAAAATGGTTGCTAACTCAATCCCAGACTTGGACAATTTTTTGGTTATTTTGTTTAGATATGGCTTACACAGTTCTAAACAAAGAAACTTTATTTCACTTCTCCAATGATGATTTCCAATGGGTTAAAACTGGTTTTTCTACAATAACTGAAAAAAAAAGGGAATAAAATGTTAGCAATGATATTTCACTGTTTTCACACACTTTCATGTGCCAAAGATCTTGGAAATATTAGCCATGCCTAACACCATATCCCCAATATGCCTTAATGGCACTGAAACAGGGATTTCATTTTTTTTTAACCAATTTATACTCCACTGTTTATCGTGAGAATAGATCACAATGAGCAAGAAAACAGAAAACTCAGACTTCAGAAATGTGGATATACAGAAGATAAAATCACAAACAGAAAATGAGACAATACAGAAGTAATGACCGAATATTGTGGAAAAAGAAGACTAGTGAAAATAATAACCAGATGAAACATTTTGGCCAGCATCAGGAAGCATAACTGAGGGAAAAAGTAGACCTGGCAAGTATCCAAGACTTTAACCAAGTTCATGTCTTAAATCTTTTCCTCTTACAGCCCAGTTTTGTTCTAAATCAGCAGTAGAATCTCGATTATCCAACATGACCATGAACAAATTAAAAATATCTTTGTATGTGACATTCCAGGTGTCCAGAGCTGCACTGAGGACATTTTTCAACCTAGCAACACTAACCCAACAATCCCTGCTACTAGTCAGGTCAATGTCATAACTAAGTTTTTTGTTGTTGTGTTCTGGGCTGTAAATCTACACTCATCCCTGGGAAGTTTTGTTGAGCTTTATTATAATTTGTAACATTTTTTTTCAAAGATGTTTTTTTAATGACAAATTAACACAGAAAGAAAACAGTTATTTCAATGGAGAAAAACTGAACTTCAAAGTGTTGGAATGACTGTAGCATGGGTGGTAAATGAAGGATTCATGACGTGGCTCTTGCCTACACAAAACAATAAACTGTGGACAGTGTAGCCACTGTAATCTTAATACAACGCTGTCATCACCTTACTGCAAGAACAGGAACTAATCAAAACAAGCAGACTTTAATTCTAGAGTTACTAGAAAGTGTCTACTTTCCACTGAATAAACAGTAGTTTCCTAATGTATATTTTATGTGTGATTCCTACACTGTGTGAGTGTGTGTGCTTGAATTCTTCTTTGCAAATCTTAATACGATGCTTGTTTTCACTGCAGTTCAATGTCATAACGTAGTGACTGGATCTACTTTTTAAAATATACCAGTCTTTTCATGTGAACGATGGTAATACCACATCTTTGACATAGACAGTTAAGCCAAATCATGGACTAGGTTGGTAGTTCTTTAAAGATCTTAGCTGGCATAACAGTTTCACACATGTGAGCTGAAATCTTCTGCGAAATCTCTAGAGCTACACTGTAGGAACAGCAGGTCAAACGAGATGCAGCCAAGTAAGAACATTATGTGGGGACCCAAAAAAGACTAGTCAACTAATACAGAACTGGTGTCAAAGTACAAAATGTAAGTCCATAATTGCTACTTTTATTTTTCCAATTTCCTGATGTTACTCTGTGCTATGCATGCATCAGCAGCAGGGCATCTTGCTTACAACCGAGAGGCCTACAGGAGAGCTGCTAGGGAGGCAAAGTTCTGCAAAGGACATGTAAATGACTGACTGACCGACTTTGTGATAAAACAGTGCTGAAGAAAAATATGACAGTACTCCATGAGTTTGTTTTCCTGATTTATTTGGATTTTAGTACTTTTTTCCATGTGAACTTTAAATTACGAGATTGCTCTTAATTTGACATTACAACACATTTGTGCATAACAAATTTTTCTGAAAATATATCTGCACACGGGTTCAAAGATTTGTGCATTGGCCACAGAACCTTAGAGGAGACACCAATGCAGAAATAATGTCATTTTCTAATAAAACGTGGCAAATGTGTCTATTATAATGTTCTTTGTGTAGTCTTAGGTGCCTGAAAGGATGAATGTATTCATCTCTCTAAGGTCAGTATTTCAAGTCCAGCCAGAAGCATTCCCATCATCTTTAACTGTAGAACTGGGATCCTGACTCCCACTGGAGTTTGGGAAAGGAAAGATGGTCAGACATGGTGCTTATCACATTTATCCTGCCATGTGTCAACAAGACAAGGAAAATTTGAGCAATGGTGCCTCTATGGCATAACGGGGCTACTTTCTGTGTGGTTGGGGGGGGGGGGGGTGTAGTCTGTGGGAGCTTTTTTTTTGTCTGCTACAATGCTTTAAATTACAAGTTATGAGGACATGAGCACTACAGATGAGCAAACCAGTTCTTCAAGGAAACACAAAGTGATGCATAGATCAGCTTTGTCGTGCTCTAGTCATACTATAAATAACAACGGATACTCGTGTCAAGGAAACTTATTCTAGAAAAGCACAAGCAAGAACAGCCACATTAGTCTACACTGCACACATTTATGCCAATGAGGCAATTGAAAAACATGATATACATGCAAACACTGGTGTCTCGAGCATACCTGAACAACATACAAATTTAAGTTGGCAAAATGCAGGCAAAAAAAAAAAAAAAATCCCTTAGATTATGAAAACGAATTTAGCACCAACAGTTACATCATTAACAAACCATCATTAAAACTAGAGCATGCTGGTCACACAAGCTGTCACATGATGCACTAGGCTCGGTGTTGCTAAAACACAGCAGCTATAATTCCCAACTTTATGTGACATAATCAATACTGATATAAGATACCTACATTGGGAGCAGGAGACTAATAAACATGCATGCATCTCATTTCTCTATGCTCTCTTAACTTACACAATAAATGCTTGTTTATATTTTATATATTTATCATCTAGTCTTAATACGTGCTTTTTTTTTTTTTTTTTACAAATTCTCAAGAAGAAAAAAATCAAGGAATTATCTTTCATTATATTCAATCAAAAGCAGCAAGTGTTACTGGTAGGCAAACCTTTGTATAAACTGTCCAATTATTCCACTACAGCAAAGTCAATGGCCTATAAGTTTAGTAAAGAAAGATGAAACAAAAAAAAAACCTAACATTTCATGTAGGATAGTTTGTACTGATGGTCATGAAGTAGAAGAGAGAAAGCCAATCTCTAGACAGAGAACCAAACACCATGAGATAAATAGCAATTTACAGAAAAAAAATAGTTAAAAACAGAAGCCTGCCCTGTCTGAGAACCAACAAGACCTGCAAAATCTCTTGGATAAAGTCACCAAAGAAAGTGAACAGAAAGGCCTTACTTTGAACATCAAAAAGACAGAGACTAAGGTTATATCTAAGAAACAGAATCTACCAAAATGCAGTATAAAAATAAATGGAACTATTCTAAAGCAGGTGCAGAAAATCAAAAACCTTGATGCAGTAATAACTTCAGATGGGAAATGCAAAACAGAAATTAAGAACAGAAAAGGCCAAGGAAAGGCTGCATTTCAGAGAATATGAGAAACATATCCTTATCAATGAATGTTTGAGAAATAAGTCCCAAAATGCTGTACTGAACCTATGTTGTTATATGAAAGTGAATCATGGACAATAGGCAGGTCTGCACAAAAGCCATTGGAAGCTGCAGAAATGTAGTTTATTAGAAGAATGTTGCGAATCTCCTAATGGAGAATATTTGAGAAGAGTTGGGAGCAAAAAAAATCTTGTCATAAAAAAAATAAGAGAGAGACAATGTACTTTCACAGGATATGCAATGAGAAGAGGGGGCACTGAAAATATTAAAATTGAGGGAAGAAGAGCCAGGGGAAAACCAAGAGAAATGATACTGGACAGTCTGACGAGATGGTGTGAGAGTACATCACCAAATGAGCTAAAGGCCTGCATGAAGGATCATGTACCTTGGATAAGCTCAACGCCAGTGGGCAAGGCACCTGATGATGATACCTTATCTGTCAAAATAAGTGATCTCTAATGACAGTCAAGCATGATTTACAAGACTGAAGGTTATAATCTTACATCCTTCTCATGCAGTTAAACATCACATGGGGTCCTCTTGGTAGTTTGTCAAGCTTTCTGATTTCATTGAGTTTTTCAACCTCATCAAGGGATTTTATGCCTACTAATTTGGCCTATCTCAACAATGTACTCTCTAGAGCTTAACTTGGTCGACCTCTTTTTATCTGGCTTGCTATGTTCCACTTGATAGCTTCTTTTGGGATTCTCTGATTGTTTATCCTCATCACATGACCAATATATGTCCATCTCCTTTTTTCTGATCACCCATGAGACAGGCTGTTGTTTTGTTCGTCTGCTTTATCTCTGCGTTGTTCTTGAATTCGTTCCACATCTGCACCTATCATTGAGTTTCCCACACTAATCCCTCACAGAACTGTCATTCATGTCACCATCATACATACAACACAATCAATGACAAATCATACTATGGACCTCACACCTGGTGGAATGGCAATTACAAGCTCCATGTTTACTAGATAGAAGAACATCAGAAGTGTGGAAGAGATAGTGAAATGTTTAAAGAAATGAAGACATTGACGAGAAATGTCACACCTAAGCTAAATGTAATTTGTGATGAGATGGGGAATACCCTGACAGAGACAGAGGAAATGCCTTTGAATGTAAATGCTACAGAAGAGTTCTCCAAATATCGTGGACACAAAAAAGAACAAATATATCTATACTACAAGAGCTTAATAATGAAGAAGGCTGGCTAGTGAAGAGGATTAAAGAGAGAAAACTGAAATATTTTGGACACATTAAACGTCATGATAATTTAGAGAAGACCATATTGGAAGGATACATAATGGGAAAAAGAAAAAGAGGAAGACCAAGACGGCTGCAAGACATCGTTGACGATCTGGAAATGGATGCAACAGCAGCAGGCCATCTTGCTCACAACCGAGAGGCCTACAGGAGTGTTGTTTGGGAGGCAAAGTTCCGCAAGGGACATGCAAATGAATGAATGAATGAATGTTTACTTGGTCTCTACTCATGCACAAACAAACTAAATGAGGGTATGGGTTGGCATTTTGGAAGATAACTCTTTACTGGTTATTACAGGAAACGTTCTGTGTTGCTATAGCAACATGCTTATTTTTACTAGCCATTCTGAGGTTGATTCTGGAAATGCTCACACTATTTTTCTTCATCCTCCTTTTTTATAATCTAAATTCAGCACAACATTTATGATAAGCAGCAAATGCAATACATTAACTTTTAACTTAACGGAAATAACAATTGAAGGAAGGCCTTGACACAGTGGATTACAGACGGATGGAGAGTATTCCAAAGACAGTAAAAAACAAACAGAGCAAAGAAATACTACATTAAGTGAAACTGAAAAGAGGAATAAAGAAAAAACACAAAATGCGTCAGAAGAAAAAACACAAAATGCGTCAGACAAAATATTTTTGCCATGCCATGAGATATAATACTATAATGAACAACATAAATGTGGGGGGGGGGGGAACCCCCACTGACTGTGATAATGAAACAGCTGCTGATCAAAACCAAGAGACTGAAATAAAATAGTTTGGCCAGATGCCTCCTTAACAGAGCAAGCTGGAAATCAAATGCAGCCAACTTTCTCAACAGAAATAACAAAAGATGATGATGATGATGATGAACCTATAACTAACATGAATAAATTATTCCTGGTTCTTTAATAATCAATATTTTTGTTTAATTTAAATGTGCCATATGACTTTGAAAATTCTGTTGTAGAGTCCATCCAAGTCCTTGGGCAGTGCCTGAATAAGCAATCACCATTCAATATGCCCTGTAATGTCTCACAGGGCAGCAGCAAATTCTCTCCACTCTTCAGTCTGCTGCTAGTCTTTTTATTGTGCCCCAGTTGTGAAGTTTACTATTCATTTCAGCTTCTACAGTTCTGTGCCTTCCCAGATTTTTTTTTTTTGTTTTCACTGCCCTTTCTTTCCTCCTCCCTGATTATGCCCAATTCTTCTCCTTTTTCAAATAAAGTTCAATCAATCAACTGCTCAAGCACCCATCAAAAGGCAATTTTGGGAATGGTACTAGATCTTTTGATGGCAATGACAAGTACACCAAAGTCTAATATTTTGTGTAACTGATCAAGAACATTCAAACTTTTTTGTTTTAACCATTCAGTATGAAACTTAGGAAAAAAAAAACAGTTAAAATTTAAGAGATGTGTAGGAAAAATGTGTGCATGAAATGCAGGCATGAATGTAACTTTTTGTGGTGTAACAGACACAATAATCAGCAGATGCAGTGATAATAAGCAAGACCATGTGGTGAAAGTGGCTGGGTAAACTAGAAATTTCCATGGCTAGGCTGTAAACACATTTGAGCAAGACAAGTTTCTAAGTCGCCATTACCAAATCGCATCTCACAATTAATAACAATTCAGCTCATACTTAGAAAAAAGTATACATGTAACGCATATAACAATTTATTTCCATGTTTAGTGGCTTGGTCGAGCAAAATTATGCATTCCGAGTGTCTCTAGCCGAATCTGTGAAGACTCAAGGCCATATTGTCAACCTTTTTGTTACAAACCGTCTTCCTGCTGTTACAAATGCTTCCGTTCCGCACCGATTTTTGCTACTTGGATTGCTGAAACGTTGTACTCCAACACCGGATAAAGATATCTAAATGTAGGGCGAAGATTTTTAAAGACAAATTCAATGAAAATAAAGTTTACAAACCTTTAAAATCTGTTGTAACCACCACCAAAAAGTAGCAGTAGTGAACCGTACAGAAGATCTCGTCATATGACTTGATCACGTGGTCACATCCTGCGAGGTCATGGCAACTAACTTTAAATAATAATGTCGCTTTTTTTTTCTACAGAGGTTCACCTTTTCTTCAATAATTTTAAACATATCTTGTTCTTATTGTTCTATTTCCATCTTCCTGGAACTTCGAGCTGGTGTTCTTTGCAGACAATGCGGCGAAGCTGTTGAGGAACAGCACTGTATCGGACTGGTGAATGGTTAGTGTATAACTATATAGAACTAAGTATATAACTATACGCGAAGGCACTGCGGTAATAACAAAACGTATAAACTATTTTATGGTTAGCGGGGTAGGGGTATCCCCTATCAAAGGAGAAGTAAGACGCCTCCTTACCTCCGTCAGTCTACGGGACACCCTTGGGCAAGGTGGAGTACCCGTATAGCCCCCCGATCAGGGTGACGTGAAGCCATGGGAGCAGGTGGTGGATGGAATGGGAGAGCAGCTGACAGATAATGTTGGTTATGGTCACCATTCTGTGATGGTAGGCAAATGATCTCAATGTAGGGACAATGGCTACGATCACTGACTAGTACAGTCACTGCCCGGAAGGAAAGCAATGGTAAACTATCTTCTGGAAACATACCAAGAAACCCAAGCAGCAATCATGGAAAGTCAATTAGGAAAAAGATCTGGTGGTGACGCCTCCAGGCCAGATAGATCTAATTTTAACACTGGGGAAGAGTGTGAGGCAGAGGTCGGTACTAGTAATTGTGATGACGGACAAAATCCTGACGGTGTTACCAAGGAAAACCCCTGTATCAAACTAAAAAGAAAAATAAGAGTAGGAACATGGAATGTAAGAAGCATGTATGAGGGAAAATATCAAGTAATAAGTGATGAGATGAAAAGAACGGGGATACACATTTTGGGAATCTGCGAACATCGATGGAAAGGATCAGGACACTTTAAGAGCGTTAATGATAATATATTTACATATTCTGGCGGAGAAGTAGGAGGAAAGAACGGAGTGGCTTTTTATTTGGACAAATCAACATCAAAAACATTACTAGGCTACAATCCAGTAAGTGATAGAATCATAACAATCAGACTTAAGGGCATTCCTAGAAATGTAACAATCATCCAGATATATGCACCTACATCAGCAGCAGAAGAAGAGGAAGTAGAAAACTTTTATAACACACTGCAAACGACAATAGACCAGGTACGGAAAAATGATAATGTATTAATAATGGGTGATTTTAATGCAAAAATTGGTACATAAAGAGCAGAAGATGAAGGACATGTTGTAGGGAAATTTAGCATAGGACATAGAAATGAGGCAGGTGACAATCTAATGGCGTTTTGCATGGAAAATGAGCTAATGATCACTAACACACTTTTTAAACAACATCCAAGAAGACTTTACACATGGACATCACCTGATGGGAAAACCAGGAATCAAATAGATTACATTTTAGTGCAGAGAAGGTGGAGGTCAAGCATAACATCAGCAAAAACTTTACCAGGTGCTGATTGTGACACGGACCATGAGTTATTAATAGCAGACATGAAGATAAAGATGAAAAAGATAGTTACGGGATCAAGACCACTCCGCTTTGACCTTACAAATATACCAGAGCAATACGGTATAGAAGTGAAGAGCCGTTTCGAAATCCTGATGGCTGTACAGGAGGAGATGACACCAGATGAATTGGCTATGCAGGCCAAAGATATCTTAGTAACAACAGCTAAAGACATGGTTCCAGTAAAGAAAACACAAAAGAATAGATGGATCACAGCAGGTACACTAGAACTGATAAAACAATGTAGAGAAATGAAGACGCGATGGAAAGTGACAAACAACAACAAAGATAAATATAAAACTTTAACAAAAGAAGTACGAAGAAACATAAGAAAAGACAAAAAACAATAAATACAAGATTGTTGTGAAAGAATAGAAGAACATCAGAAGTGTGGAAGAGATAGTGAAATGTTTAAAGAAATGAAGACATTGACGAGAAATGTCACACCTAAGCTAAATGTAATTTGTGATGAGATGGGGAATACCCTGACAGAGACAGAGGAAATTCTAGAAAGATGGAAGGAATATTGCAAAAGAATGTATGAAACAACCGACTGTGGAAACAGAAATCAACAGTGTGAATTATTATTGGAGGAGAAAGAACCCGAACCGACAATGGAAAAAGTTTTATGGGCAATAAAGAATCTGAAAAATGGTAAATCACCAGGATGTGATGAGATAACAGCTGAATTTATTAAAGCAGGAGGAAAGGAGTGTGCAACAATCTATCATGCACTATGTAAAAAGATATGGCATTCAGGTGTTTGGCCAAAAGAATGGAATAGAACTGTATTCATACCACTGCCAAAAAAGGGTAACCTGAAATTATGCACCAACTACAGAACTGTTGCCCTGATTAGTCATGCCAGTAAAATTCTGTTAAAAATCATAATGGGTAGACTTCGAAAGAAAATAGAAGAAGAAGTCAATATGGTCCAACCTGGTTTCAGGCAAGGAAGAGGATCAAGAGATCATATATTCAATCTAAGATTAATAATAGAGAAATGCAGAGAGTTTAATGTGAATCTATATTTATCCTTATAGACTACTCAAAGGCATTTGATTGTGTACAACACCAGAAACTTTGGGAAATAATGGAAAAAATGGGATTTCCAACACATTTGATACAATTAACATCACTGCTGTATCTAGACCAACAAGCAGCAGTAAGAATAAATGGTGAAACAACAAGTTGGTTTGACATAAAACAAGGGGTCCGTCAGGGGTGCATATTGTCACCCTACTTATTTAACTTGTATACTGAAAATATAATGAGGAATGTTAGAGAAGATGTAGACAAAGAATATTACGATGCCATAACAGTTGGAGGTTATGAAATACCAGAGATTAGATATGCTGATGACACAGTATTGCTGTCCACAACACAAAAAGGAATGGAAAAACTAATTATGTCAGTCCGCAAGAACAGCGAAGAGCAGAACCTCTATCTTAATGCAAAGAAAACTAAATTGATGACAACTGACAAAACAAACAAGGCAACTGAAATATGTATCAATGAGGAAAAACTGGAAGAAAGTTTTGAATATCTTGGATCGCTACTATCTAATAATGGAGATACAATGAGGGAAATTAAAAGGAGGACATCTATCGCTCTTCAGAAAGTAAAACAAATAAAGAATCTGTGGAGAGGAGCAGACAGAACCACAAAAATAAGATTTGTAAGGGCATGCATCTTTCCCATAGCAACATATGCCTGTGAGACCTGGACACTTAACAAAACAGCTGAGAAACACATAAATGCCTTTGAATGTAAATGCTACAGAAGAGTTCTCCAAATATCGTGGACACAAAAAAAAAAAAAGATGAAGAAGTCCTCAGAAAAGTTTCAGAACCGGGAAACTAGTTGAAATGATTAGAAAACGAAGCACTCCAAAATTTCTTTGGCATGTCACGACAGAAGTTAGAGAACTTCGCAATGAGTCCTGGAAAATTCAATGGAAAAATGAAGAATAGGAAATCAATAGAAAATTATCTCAGCCGACTTATCAAGTGGAATTGAAAAGAAAAACACGAATTTATCTTAACTGTCAAAGATCGCACAACATGCAGAAGCGTGATCTCCAACGGTATCCTGCGCAGCAGGCAATCTCCGTATTCTTATAACTTACATCCTTCCCGTGCCGT
Organism: Achatina immaculata; assembly: GCA_009760885.1. Taxonomy (NCBI): domain Eukaryota; kingdom Metazoa; phylum Mollusca; class Gastropoda; order Stylommatophora; family Achatinidae; genus Lissachatina; species Lissachatina immaculata. The sequence continues at coordinate 17,273,915 of CM019707.1, forward strand.
TAAACGTCACATAAGGCTCGTATAGTAGTTCGCCGAGTTTTCCAGTTTTCGGCGAGCTTTTCAACCTAATCAAGGGATGTTGTTCCAGCTAAACTGGCTATGTCCTCTTTTGAGTTTCACGTGGTCGACCTCTTTTTCTTTGTTCTGTTGTGTTCCACTTGATAGCTTCTTTTGGGATTATCTGATCATTTCTTCTCATCACATGACAGATATATGTCCTCCTTTTTTTTAATCACCCATGAGACAGGTTATTGTTTTGCTCATCTGTTTTATCTCTGTATTGTTCTTGAATTCGTCCCACTTTATATCGAGTATTTTCCCCAGGCATTTGTTTTCACAAGAGTCTAATTTGTTGTTTATTTCTTTAGTTGTTTTCCAGCTTTCGCATGCATAAACGAGGAAGGATATTAGAGTAATCTTAGCTTGGTTTTTTTTATTTATAACTTTAGAGTGCTATATGTTCTCAAGGTTCTTGAAGATCAATGCTACTTTTGCAATTCTAATTCTAACTTCCTTTCTGGTGTCGCCATCTTGGTCTATGTAGCTGCCGAGGTATGCAAATTGGTTTACTTCTTCAACAGCTGTTTCTTCTACATATTTTTTTTCCTTTTTGAATAATGAGAAGTTTCATTATTTTTGTTTTTTTCCTTGTTAATTTCAAATCCTATTTTGCTAGCCAGTGAAGACAAGATATCTGTTTTTCTTGCATCGAATTCACATTGTCACTGATAAGAGTTATGTCGTCTGCAAAATCAAGATCTTCTAGTTGGGTCCCATGTACCCAATCCTGTTTTACCTGTGCATTTTTTTTTTCATTATAAAGTCTATGGCAATTCCAAAAAGCAAGGGAGATAATACACATTATTGTTTCACCCTGTTTCAGTCTGGAATCATTCGCTCATTCCTTCTTCTGTGTTGACTGCACAAACATATTCATTGTAGAGATCCTTAACGATGTTGACAATTTTAGATGGTATTTTATGAATTCTTAAAATTCTCAACAATGAATCTTTGTGTATGCGAGAGTACATGGCAATGATGTGGCAGTCAGACTTGCTGGACAGGATAAAATAAACGGCAGACTTACAATGGACAAAGGGAACATTGCTAAAGCTGTATTGGACAGACTTCAGGAAAATGAAGAGCGGGAATGTAACAATGTAGCTGTGAAGAGACTGCTGGAGCTATGACAAATTAAAGGTGCTGGCTTGAAATCCGAACTGTGTAGCAGACATCATCATTATCAGTTGCAGTGCCGACTGGCGTTGGCTATTATGCTTCTCCAGAGTACACGATCCTTCATGCAGGCCATCAGCTCAGTTGGTGATCTCCTCTCACAACATCCCGTCAGACTGTCCAGTATCATTTCTTCTTCTTGATCTTCTTCTTTCTATTTTTCCTCTTGTTATAATATTTTCAATGCCCCCTCTTCTCATTGCATGTCCTATGAAAGTACATTGTCTCTCTCTCTTATCTTTTTGACAAGGTTTTTTTTTCTCTCCAACTCTTCTCATACATCCTTAATTAGTTATTTTTGCTGTCCAGGGGATTCGCAAAATTTTTCTTATAAACCACATTTCTGCTGCTTCCAATGATTTTTGTGCAGACTTGCCTGTTGTCCATGATTCGCTTCCATATAACAAGATAGGTTCAATATAGCATTTTAGGACTCGTTTTCTAACATTCATTGATAAGGATATGTTGGCTAATATGTTTCTCATTCTCTAAAATGCATTCTTTGCATGGCCTATTATGTTCCTAATTTCTGTTCTGCATTTCCCATCTGAAGTTATTACTGCTCCAAGGTATTTGAATTTCTGCACCTGCTTTAGAATAGTTCCGTTTAATTTAATACTGCATGCTGGTGGATTCTGTTTCTTATATATAACCAGTCTCTGGTTTTTTTTTTATGTTCAAAGTAAGGCCTTTCTGTTCACTTTCTTTGGCCACTTTATCCAAGAGATTTTGCAGGTCTTGTTGGTTCTCAGCTATCAGTACTGTGTCGTCAGCATACCGAATGTTTTTAATATTGTATCCTCCAATTTTTATGCCTGGTTCTGTGATGATTGTTCTTAGAATATTCTCGATATACAGAGATAAAAAGGTCTGGAGATAGTACACATCCTTGTAGCACCCCTTGTTTATAGGTTGATATTTTCCAATTCTATTTTCAACTCGAACTGCTGCTTCTTGCTGCCAGTATAGATGTTTTACAATCCTCAGGTCTTTGCCGTCTATATTGATGTCTTAAAGCTTTTTAATAATTTCATTATGTTTCACCTTGTCGAATGCCTTGATGTAATCAATGAAGCATAAGTAGAGATATTTCTATACTTCTATACCTCTTTCTGTTAGTGTTCGTAAAGCATAAATGGCATTGTGTGTTCCCTTTCTTTCAACAAGTCCAAACTGTTCATCATCACGCAGACAACGCGTGTAAAAAACCAACATGTGACAGGAACTATCAGCAAACATCCACTTGTATGGATGCTGCGGCATGCGGCGGATCATATATGAGGTTGTCCCGAATGCAGTGAACCCGGAGTCTGAATTTTGAACTTTGTACTTTTCTTAGAGTAAAGATTTGGTCGAGACTTCTTCCTTTTCGAAATCCTGCTTGTTCTTCTCTCATTGCAGTATCCACTATATCTTTAAGTCTGTTCAGAATGACTTTGCAAAATACTTTTGACACAACTGATAGTAAGATTACTTCTCTCCAATTATTGCAGTTGCTAAGGTTGCCTTTTTTGGTATTCAACAAAGTTGACGTTGTGAGTCGCATTTAATAACCGCACTCGGGAATTCCCGTTCTATTTCGGTTTAGGCGCAAAAAAAAAAAATGCCTGCGCGAAATCGCGCGGAGACTGAACGTGAGTTTAAAAGTGCGCAGTTTGTGTAGACCCGATAGATGAAAAGTGGATCTGAGTACATGATAGGTCACGGAGACAAATAGACAAGCCAGTCGAAACTGTCCAAGGACAGAAGGACAGACCAGACTTCAAGATGGAAATACGTGACTAAAACTACGGGGACTGACAGTGAAAAGAAGCACTAACCCAATGTCAGTGGAGTCTCAAGAAGGGCAGGGCAGTGATTAACTGAACCAGGCAGTTACCAGACGAGAATTGTCACTAATAGGCGTGAATAATCTGAAGTGTTTAGAGGTCAAGAAGACTTTCCCCAAGCTGAAACTGGAATGCTTATTCAAGAGATTCACGGTGAGGTATAACTTCAGTAGAAAAGCACAACAGGCATGACAGAGTTAGCCAACGACAGTGCTTTATATTTTATTTGTTAGATCTTGCTTCGTCATCCTTGACTCATCAGTCATCATCGAGCTTCAGATCTTGCTTCGTCATCCTTGACTCATCAGTCATCATCGAGCTTCAGATCTTGCTTCGTCATCCTTGACTCATCAGTCATCATCGACCGTTTGCATTCAATAAACTTCCTGTGTTAATGTTGAAAGCCGGACTTTTGCTAGAACAATTGTGTGATGTCAGTGTGATGTCCTGGGTGTAAGGAACAGAACACGGGAGAATCCTCCGAAAAAAGTGATTACTCATTCCAGAAAAAGAATAATGTCGTGACAGATGGGGAGATCGCGACCAATATTATTCCTCATCTCCTCCATCTCTGCCGGCCATACAGATCTTCTACTCTGGTTACATCTTGCCGAAGGTCATGAAAAAGAAGTAAATGGAAAAAAACCCAGGTGATAAGTCTCTGTACTGTGTAGGTCAGTTAACACTAAGCGGGGGAGGGGGGGGGGGTGTAATATTGTGACCAAATTCAGTTCTCTTGTCCAGAAGGGAGTGGTGCTGTCTCATCTCCCCAACCTGAGACTAGTTAGAGGGATATGAAATGGTGGTAATATGTGTGAAGAAACAGTGAGAGGAGCACTTTTGAAGATTCAGGCAAAACACGAAGATGCCACACGTTTTAAACTATTAGAAAAAAAAACAAAATATCTGCTATTTGAACGGCACCTGCTTGACCGCTGTGCTCTGATTTTGAACCAACAAACAGCTGGCGGAAATTTGTATTCTCACACGGCAAACGTGGCCGTTTACGCTAGAATTCGGCGAAGTGAAAGTCTACAAACTTGTTCAAATCTGGTGCGTCCACTGCGCAAGGCAGTACAAATGGGAGTGTCTAATACGTCGTCCTGTGACTTGGTCACGTGGTCATGAGTTCGTGTGGAAAGTCTGTCTTCTGATGCTTCAGTCGTTATAGCTGACTAATAAATTCAACTAATACGTTGTTTTGAAATAAGGAAGAAAATGAGATGGAGTAGTAGTCACTTCAAGAGAAATGCATAATAAGAACTCTTCAAATTCCTTGGCAGAAATTTGTGATAAATCTAGAAAATTTTATATGATCAGAAATAAAATGATAGTCAATACAAGGGGAACAATGCAAACAATTTATCTTCGCTATTTGTTTGCATTACTTCCCTTCCCTGTCTACACGCTTGAAACGACCAGGCTAACGAAAAAAGAGAGATAGAAAGATACTATATATCAGAACTATTACATGAAAAGGCATTAGTAGTTCTTTTTCACATATTTCACAGATTGAACAGTGACTAGTACATAGTTCCAGTATAGCGGTTCATCATCAGCAGCTTCAGCATTAACGCCGACTGGCCTTGGCTATTATGCTTCTCCAGAATACACGAGATCCTTCGTGCAGGCTTAGTTGGTGATATCCTCTCATACCATCTCGTCAGACTTTCCAGTATTATTTCTCTTGGTAGCGGCTAGTGATATAAAAAAAACAAGTGGACTGTAGTATAAAATATAAAATTTATTGCATAATACGGTTCTATATGAAACGCATGGACACTTTTGAAATGCTAACACACAATAATTAGTGTATAAGTATATAACTATACACGAAGCACTGCAGTAAAGCTGTGATACTCATTCATTCATTCATTTGCATGTCCCTTGCGGAACTTTGCCTCCCACACAGCACTCCTGTAGGCCTCTCGGTTGTGAGCAAGATGGCCTGCTGCTGTTGCATCCATTTCCAGATCGTCAACGATGTCTTGCAGCCATCTTCGTCTTGGTCTTCCTCTTTTTCTTTTTCCCATTATGTATCCTTCCAATACGGTCTTCTCTAAATTATTATGACGTTTAATGTGTCCAAAATATTTCAGTTTTCTCTCTTTAATCCTCTTCACTAGCCAGCCTTCTTCAATATTAAGCTCTTGTAGTATAGATATATTTGTTCTTTTTTGTGTCCACGATATTTGGAGAACTCTTCTGTAGCATTTACATTCAAAGGCATTTCTGTGTTTCTCAGCTGTTTTGTTAAGTGTCCAGGTCTCACAGGCATATGTTGCTATGGGAAAGATGCATGCCCTTAAAAATCTTATTTTTGTGGTTCTGTCTGCTCCTCTCCACAGATTCTTTATTTGTTTTACTTTCTGAAGAGCGATAGATGTCCTCCTTTTAATTTCCCTCATTGTATCTCCATTATTAGTTAGTAACGATCCAAGATACTCAAAACTCTCCACTGCGCAAGGCAGTACAAATGGGAGTGTCTAATACGTCGTCCTGTGACTTGGTCACGTGGTCATGAGTTCGTGTGGAAAGTCTGTCTTCTGATGCTTCAGTCGTTATAGCTGACTAATAAATTCAACTAATACGTTGTTTTGAAATAAGGAAGAAAATGAGATGGAGTAGTAGTCACTTCAAGAGAAATGCATAATAAGAACTCTTCAAATTCCTTGGCAGAAATTTGTGATAAATCTAGAAAATTTTATATGATCAGAAATAAAATGATAGTCAATACAAGGGGAACAATGCAAACAATTTATCTTCGCTATTTGTTTGCATTACTTCCCTTCCCTGTCTACACGCTTGAAACGACCAGGCTAACGAAAAAAGAGAGATAGAAAGATACTATATATCAGAACTATTACATGAAAAGGCATTAGTAGTTCTTTTTCACATATTTCACAGATTGAACAGTGACTAGTACATAGTTCCAGTATAGCGGTTCATCATCAGCAGCTTCAGCATTAACGCCGACTGGCCTTGGCTATTATGCTTCTCCAGAATACACGAGATCCTTCGTGCAGGCTTAGTTGGTGATATCCTCTCATACCATCTCGTCAGACTTTCCAGTATTATTCTCTTGGTAGCGGCTAGTGATAAAAAAAAACAAGTGGACTGTAGTATAAAATATAAAATTTATTGCATAATACGGTTCTATATGAAACGCATGGACACTTTTGAAATGCTAACACACAATAATTAGTGTATAAGTATATAACTATACACGAAGCACTGCAGTAAAGCTGTGATACTCATTCATTCATTCATTTGCATGTCCCTTGCGGAACTTTGCCTCCCACACAGCACTCCTGTAGGCCTCTCGGTTGTGAGCAAGATGGCCTGCTGCTGTTGCATCCATTTCCAGATCGTCAACGATGTCTTGCAGCCATCTTCGTCTTGGTCTTCCTCTTTTTCTTTTTCCCATTATGTATCCTTCCAATACGGTCTTCTCTAAATTATTATGACGTTTAATGTGTCCAAAATATTTCAGTTTTCTCTCTTTAATCCTCTTCACTAGCCAGCCTTCTTCAATATTAAGCTCTTGTAGTATAGATATTTGTTCTTTTTTGTGTCCACGATATTTGGAGAACTCTTCTGTAGCATTTACATTCAAAGGCATTTCTGTGTTTCTCAGCTGTTTTGTTAAGTGTCCAGGTCTCACAGGCATATGTTGCTATGGGAAAGATGCATGCCCTTAAAAATCTTATTTTTGTGGTTCTGTCTGCTCCTCTCCACAGATTCTTTATTTGTTTTACTTTCTGAAGAGCGATAGATGTCCTCCTTTTAATTTCCCTCATTGTATCTCCATTATTAGTTAGTAACGATCCAAGATACTCAAAACTCTCCACTTCTTCCAGTTTTTCCTAATTGATACATATTTCAGTTGCCTTGTTTGTTTTGTCATTTGTCATCAATTTAGTTTTCTGTGCATTAAGATAGAGGTTCTGCTCTTCGCTGTTCTTGCGGACTGACATAATTAGTTTTTCCATTCCTTCTTGTGTTGTGGACAGCAATACTGTGTCATCAGCATATCTAATCTCTGGTATTTCATAACCTCCAACTGTTATGGCATCGTAATATTCTTTGTCTACATCTTCTCTAACATTCCTCATTATATTTTCAGTATACAAGTTAAATAAGTAGGGTGATACTAGAATGTATAAAATAGGAAAAAGTAGGAGCAGCTTTATTACTTAACGATTACAAAGTTGTGACGTTTCGGCGTGAGCCTTAATCATACAAAAACATACAGGACGAAGAAATAGAGAGAGGAGATAAAGTACAGATTCACATAAATACTATTAAACCAACACAAACCAACATATACATTAATAGTATTCATGTGAATCTATACTTTATCTCCTCTCTCTATTTCTTCGTCCTGTATGTTTTTGTATGATTAAGGCTCACGCCGAAACGTCACAACTTTGTAGTTGTTAAGTAATAAAGCTGCTCCTACTGTTTCCTATTTTATACATTTTGAAATGCTAAGAGTGGCGACATGACCGACAGAAGGCAACGGCACCTGATGATGATGATGATGATGATGAAGAGTGGCGAAGTCTTCTTCTTCATGTACACACTGGCGATGATGCGTGGTACCTGATTTTTTTACGATGCGCCTTCTGGCTGGGTACCTCCGACTTCAGCACCTTTCCTTGCTAGGGCAGACTGTGGTCTTGATCGGACTGCCATGAAGACAGTGGTGTAGGCTGGCCTGGCCAAAACTTTGTTTTCCAGCCTCTGGTGGTTGTACTTAAGGCCCTTCTCCATGTCAGATCCAGCATGCAACGCTGGCTGGCCAGACGGCTTTGAGACAGTTCTACAGAGACATTCCGACTTTGGGATGAGGAATCTGATGAGTGCCTCAACGATATCCACTTCCCGCCACTTATAGTCTGCTGGTTCTGTTTTGTTTACCTAATTCTGATAGCCTGATTTTCCTCATCCCCACCGGTGATCTCCATGTCCCCATCCGTCCACCAACCTGACATTACATTTTACAAAAATAACAATTACAATTAGTGTTGATTGCTGCAGGTTTCTGGGCTACAGAAGTAGGTTAGGGTTTTTAAGCAAACAGATCTATGTTCCCTGTCTCACAAAGACTATGTTAAGATAAGTATGTTCTTAACACAGTTGTTCCCAGGGGAGTGACGAAGACAAAGTTAACTGTCACTTTCGTCTCTTACGTTGAGTGTGTAGAGTTAGATCCCGACTGAAGGAGCCTTAGTGAGCCAAACTTTAGAAATTGGTACCTGACTCCTAATGAAGTTATAGAGAAAAAGAGGGGCACAGGTGTGATACTGACCACATCGCTCTCTGGTGTCCATGTAGATGTGGGAAAAGTTGGGTCCTGACACCATCTCCCCAGCATGCCTCAGTGATGTGACAGAGGGCTGTCTCGTATATCTGGACACTTCATATTTGCTTTTGTGTGAGTTTATACGCTTGTGTTTGTGTGAGAGAGAGAGAGAGAGAGAGAGAGAGAGAAAAGAGAGAGAGAGAACGAAAAGAGAGAGAGAGAGAACGATATTTATTTGCAAAGGGTGAAGAACTGGGCACACAGGCCAGCCTGACCTTTCTGTTCCTTGTCAAACATTTTTCACTCTATTCCACAAATTTCTACACCAGGCAGTATAAATATGTCACGCCCGTAATAAGCATTAAAAGCGAAATAACACAACGTTTTCTTCGTCGTTGTTAGCTCACACATCAACATCAACCTCTCTCACAAACGTGGACAGTTCGTCTCAGGTTTTCAGCATCACCGCAGAGCTTCTTCTGTGTGGGGGGTGTCCTCAGAGCTTCTCCTGTGTGTGTGTGTGGGGGGGTGTGTCCTCAGAGCTTCTCCTGTGTGGGGGAGGGGGTGTGTCCTCAGAGCTTCTTCTGTGTGGGGGTGGAGTCTGACCAGCTCCTTTACCTGAGTGAGTTGTGTAGCTGGCAGCTCTGGAGGGTGTGATGTGGTTTCTGTTGCTCTTTGCTGCAAACACACAGGTCTGCTGGGACAATTTTCATCTTCTGGCATAAATGATGTGTCAGCCGGCAATGTCCTGTTCTGAGTCGGAAGTTTTTCACTTGGTCATTTCTTGAGAGTTTATAGTTTTCGTCATCTGTCTTTGATTTGAGGTGTTATTTTGTCCATTTGTCATTATACTTGACTTTTAGTATACACTGTATATATATATTTTTTCCTTTTGTTTCTTCATATGTTGTATAAATGACAAAACAGAACAAAATATTTTCGTTTCCACGTGCTCAATACACGAGGCAAGTACATACATTTAACAGAGTTATTTCCCTCGTCTCATACTTTTGTCAACATCTACCAAACTATTGTACAGTACGAGAATTCAATGTAAAATCATTTACATTCAGTGCCTGCAATAAGAGCATAAAGTAGCATGAATCATGGGAACGTTGTAATCAAATCAGGCTGATACTGGGAAAAAAAATTGTAGTTGTAGAAGATTGATTGATTAATTGATGTAAAGGGTAATTGACATCAGGTAGATATTGGAAAAAATGTAGAAGCTTGCCTGCTTGATCGATTAACTGACTAACTGACTGATCTTTGTAAAAGGGTGAAGAATTGGGCGCACATGCCCGTCTCTAACATTCTGCCATATATATTTGTATATAACAAATATGATGACAATTGAAACAGAAAAACTGAAATACCAAAAATATTAATAATAAACCTGTTACTTTTCACTCTCAACCACATGCTGAAAATGCATGCATGTAACAAAGCTACTCTCACAATCTTGTACATTAATAAATATCTGTCGAACAACTTTGCTGTAGGAGAGTTTAACATATAATATTTTACATTAACTGGTAGTAATAGGAGTCTAAAAGTGATGTAAAATAGACAGACAGACAGACAGATAGATAGATATATATAGATAGATAGATAGATAGATAGATAGATAGATAGATAGATAGATAGATAGATAGATAGACAGACAGATAGATAGATAGATAGACAGACAGACAGACAGACAGACAGATAGACAGACAGATAGATAGATAGATAGATAGACAGATAGATAGACAGACAGACAGACAGACAGACAGACAGATAGATAGATAGACAGATAGACAGATAGACAGATAGATAGATAGATAGATAGATAGATAGATAGATAGACAAGTATGCAGGCATACATCAGGGTTGCTGGTATGAAGGATCATCCTCTCTATAAGGAGCTGGGGTTGATAAAGGGAGGACACATCAAACGAGGCAGATCCTGGATGGCTGAAGCTGAGGATACAATAGTGTCAGTGTGTGATCTAGATGAAATGCCTAAAGGTGATGAATGGTTACGGGTACATCACCGACCTCAGAAACAAAGGTTTTATACAGAATGGCTGCCAATGTAAAGACTGGGCACAGAGGGGCAGTTGAACTTTGGGTTCAAGATCTCATCCAGCATCACTGTGGGTCTTCCGACACGGTAATATTTACAGATGGCTCAGTGACTCGGAACAGCAGAAGTGCTTGGGGTTGTGTTGTCTACCGCAGTGGAAGAGTAGTGGCGCAGGGTTCGGGAGCCTTTGAAGTCGCCACATCAAGCATGCGATAGATGCTGAGGCTGTGTGGCGGTAATGGGATGTCTAGTTGCCCATGGTATAGTTCAGGGCGTCATTGTGACGAATTCACAGAGTACGTTTCGTAACACTGAGAAGAAATTGCTTCGAAAAGAATGGGTTCATCTGTTAACACAGTCAACTGTGACAAACCTAACTTGGCTTTATTGTCCAGGACATGCTGGAGTACATGGCAATGAAGCGGCAGACAGACTTGCTGGACAGGCTAAAATAAATGGCAGGCTGAGAATGGGCAAGGGCGGCATTGCTAAACTCATATTGGAAAGACTGCGAGAAAATGAAGAGCCAGGAATAGAAAAACAATGTAGATCTCAAGAGATTGCTGGAGCTAGGACAAATCAGGGGTGCTGGTTGACAGAGTATGACGACATTAATGAAATGTGTAATATTCTGGAGCCAAAGAAAAGAAAAGGAAAGATGTTTCTACGGAAGGACTCATAAAAATTGTACGTAAAAAAACAGGGATCATTAGGGCAACAGTTGACGTGGGGAGGGTGGGGGGGGGAACGCAGAGACAATAAAGACAAATAGAGAGACGATATGGTGGTTGGGGGGGGGGGGAAGGACTGTTCTTGGAGAGAGCAGTTAGGGTCCACTAGTATGAGAGTTCTGTTTACACCAGCTTGGGTCTCCAGAGTACAAATAAGATGCTTTGCTTGAGTCGGTGTGTGTTGCTGATGTGGAAACACATCGCCTTTTACGCGAGCGTAGATGTTTTAGATGGTTCCGCGCGGAAATAAAGAAAACGTTTGACATTAGTGAAAAGATTCGTAGTAGTTGACTTACCTGTTTGGCCATCTGGACCACTGTTGGTCGGGTTTGAAGCGGAAGAGACCCACCTTTAGAACGAAGTACAGCCACTGCACAGACTCTGCCACACTGGTGGGAAAGCTGAGGTGTGTGGCAGGAAACGCATCGCACAGAGCCTACACATTTTAGCACAAATACTCTTGGATGGCGGTGCATATATGGGGCTGTCCTTGATGAAGTGACGCCATGGATGGATGGATGGATGGATGGACGGACGGACGGATGGATGGATGGATGGATGGATGGACGGACGGATGGATGGATGGATGGATGGATGGACGGACGGATGGACGGACGGACGGACGGATGGATGAATGGATGGATGGACGGATGGATGGACGGGCGTCAGACGGATGGATGGATGGATGGACGGACGGATGGATGGATGGATGGTTGGATGGATGGACGGACAGACGGACGGATGGATGGACGGACGGACGGACGGATAGATGGATGGATGGATGGATGGACGGATGAACGGATGGATGGATGGATGGACAGATGGATGGACGGACGGACGGACGGATGGATGGATGGATGGATGGATGGGCGGATGGACGGACGGACGGACGGACGGATGAATGGACGGACGGACGGACGGACGGATGGATGGATGGATGGATGGATGGATGGATGGACGGATGAATGGATGGACGGACGGACGAATGGATGGATGGATGGACAGACGGACGGACGGACGGATGGACGGATGGATGGATGGATGGATGGATGGATGGATGGATGGATGGTTGGACGGACGGATAGTGGATTCTCTTATATATAGAACACAAATTAGTTTCAAAGGGTAATAGAACAAGGCACTCGGGCCCGTCTCATATTCTACCTTTGTCTCTCAACATTCACTGCTACAACCTTCCAAGTTAATTTATTAAATGAAGCATAAAACAAGCATGAATAACATGACAAAGTATAGTATTTACATAATCAGCCCAGTCAGTTGGGTAAGGGAATTATTTACGTGAAATGAAATTACGTATGAGAGAAAGGGGAGAGAATCTACTGATATATACAAAGGAGAAAATAGTTAAATAGCGAACTTCACTGTTTTTTTTTTTTAAGAGTAGAGAATTACATTAGCGAGCTTGTGTGGGCATTCTGATTTGAGAAAGAAGGGATGGATGGCAAGGGAATCGAAGAAGATCAGGAGCTGGGGATGGAAAGAGAGATAGGGAAAGCTCAAAGGCTACACAAATATGCTGAACATTGACATGGAATTTTTCGACAATGTTCTCGATAACGATACGAGCCCTCGAACTTCAATTTCATGGGCCAATGAAGACGTCTCATATTAAAAAAACTATTAATGGCTTCAGGAAATGGACTTTAACTCAAGGGGAAATGAAATTGAAAAGAAAAGGAAAGGAAAACGAAAGTCTGGAATATGGAAAACAAGGAGCTGGATCTT